>JACDJE010000557.1:0-142756 GCA_016647715.1 Pavo muticus | reverse complement strand
AGTAAAAAACATAGACAGTATTTGCCTGTATATTAGAATTAAAATCATAAGTAATCCAGTATATCCCATTAAAACCTGTAATTTATGAAAATTAGATTTCATATTTAGTGGCTGTTTTCATATTTCCACTCATTAAGAATTTATTTTTTATTGATATTATTTGAGCACTTCATTCTGGGTGTTCAAAGGCTATGGATAGCTTTCACAGATGTAGACAGGAAGCAGTGAAGCAGAGAGAAGGCAGGCAGGAGATTCTCACATGACTAACTCTGCTCTGCTTCTCATTTCATGTGAAACATCCCATGATAAGTAAGAGCTGCAAAATGTGCACATCTATATTCCACTTTTGACAACATCAGTATTATGATCAGCCAACAGGAAATTCAAATATCTTGAAGAAACTGGATCCCCAGTGACCTGTGCTAAAGTGTCAGCACGCCTGCTGTTTATTAGTATAAGAGGCTCAGATAAGTAAATACAATCTGGTGTCTTCAATGAAAAAAAAAAGGTGAACAAAGTGGTGGAGGGACAGACACTGAGCAATATATTAGGTCTAAATGAGGAGGACATTTCCAATACGTTTAAGGAGTATAATATGCTAGGTCAATGTTAATGATGTCAGAGATAAAGGACAAAGGAGCCAAAAGATTTTGTGCTTTTGTATGTCCACTTACAAAGATACTGAAAAACAAGAAATCCCCTTTGCTTTTGTTTTGACCTGTTTCCCAATATCACCATTCTTTACACAGGCAATAGTAAGTAAATTAGTGAAGTGAAACCTTGGCCTTAAATGCAGGATGAGGTCTGTCAGTATAGCCTTTACACAGGGCAAAATTTATTCTGAAGTTAGTTATTTCCAGTAGCAAACCTTTAGCCAAATCCAAAGCATGGCTTATTTCATACCAGAAAGCATTCAGCAAAATACAGCTACTGCCCCAAAGAGGCTGTCATCTAATTTATCAAAAGATATGGCAAATGAAAACAATACGAGCAACAACGTAAATGAAGATAAAAACTAATGATAAACATAGGTTAAAGTTAGAATCACTGACAATATTATAAATTATATCTCAGAAGGCAATAATTTGCTATATACTAGGATACGCTTCAGCTATAAATAGGAAAATAATGAATGTCAAGTACTGTTTTTCATCTGTGTAACTTCATTGTACATCTCTTCCTCTTTCTATAGACCACAGCTTGAGCACTGAAGCAGCAACCTCATCTTCCACCAAAATGACTTTACACAGTCTAGTAAAAGAACAAATTTTCAGGGATTGTGAAGTAATAATGCAAGTCTTCTACATTCTTATAATCAAATATGACAAAGTCCACCCTCTGTGGTGGAATTTCACTTATCATCCTTTGCCAGCCTCCTGAAAAGGACACTTTATAGGGAACAACATATTGTATCTAATGTGGAAGAACCACTCAAGCATTCCTCAGCTCTGATGATCAGTCTTTCTAACTATCTGCACCCAAAGATCGTTGATAGCATAACAGGAATTTCCTGAATTCAAATAAACGTATAATTCTTGCAACTCATGCCTATATTATTAACTCATTATTATCTAGGTGTAGGTGAATTAAAAGATACAGCTACACAACAAATTCCAGAAAAGTTAAAGGTGAGACCTACAGAAATTAGTCTGGATGTTCAAGCAGCTTACCAAATGGAAGTCTACTACTTTTAGCAGATGAATTAGATGATATAAAATCTTTATAACTGTTTGCACATATGTACAGGAATCAGTAGTTCATTCACTAGCTTATGCAGATTGGTGTATGTAGGGTGTATGTAGGAAGGACTAGAACTGAACTTTTCTATATCATCTTGTACTATTAAGAGATCCTTTAGTAGCGTGCAGCAAAATAACTCCCTTGATGGCTACAACGTAAAGCCATTCTGTTCTCATTAATGTTCTAGATTTGGAACCACAATCCCTTCCACTTTCTGTTAGGAGATTCTGACCTTTATCTGAAAGCCATAGATTGGTTACTTAGACAAACTAGAGAAGTGCTGCGTTTAGCATTACCAAGTAGATGTCTGGTCTTGATGCTTTGGTAGTTTCTTCAGGAAAGGTAGTGGGGGACAAATACCCATGATGATAATCACCACATGTTTTCAAATATATATATACATATATTTTTAGGATGCAACTCAGGCCCAATTTTTATGTTTTTTAGATGGAAAAGAGACTCACCGTAAGTGAAAGGTTATAGAAAAAATAGAAAAATACTTAAGCTGACAAAGACCTCCAAATTCACCTAGTAAAATTCAGAGATGGCAAGAATTCTGAAATAATTTTACGGATACTTCCTTATATACGATGAAATTGACTATTTACATTAATGTAATAGTAATATTATATTTCAGTTATAGATGGTGATTGAGTTCAGAATGATGATCACAATGGATAACTTTTTGTAACTCATTTGTGGAGTATGGCTCCTAATACTAACACATTTTCAGAGGCTTCAGTAATTAATATTTCCTGCAGTTTGTTTGATTTTATACTAAAAAAAAAATTACCCTGACAATTAAAATTTATTATAATTGTGTTTTAGAAAATCAGCTTTTAAACATTGTTCATATCCTACATAGAGCAAAGGAAAGTGAGATGAACAATAAATTACAGCAGATATAGTCAACAGCGATTTAAGCTAGTTCTGTGACTAAGCCATGTATTAAATTACTGCAGTCTAAATTAGTGCCAGTTATAACAAATATTTTCTAGAATACTGTCTTATCTTCCTAACAGCAAAGTTTTCTGGTGATGATATGTAAACCTAAAGTCAACCAGGATACTTAAAATTGTTTATCTTTAGAAAACTGAAGTATACTCCGCCTGAAAATTTCAGTTCAGCAGCATACAGAGAAAGTCTTCCTCTTACTTGATGACAGAAACATTTATTTTACTAAATGGTGATTACATGTCATCTCCTTGTTTCTTGACAAGTAACACTTTTTTTTTTATGGAAAATGATGTTTGTTCCAGAGTTGTTTTTATTTTCCTAATAAAACTTTTAGAAGTCATGACTTAGGGATAAACTTATTTTGGCAAAGATAATCCTTCCTAGTCAGCCAGTGATAGAGAGACTGTGAAATTACTAGATGCATGCCATTCTTCTGATTAGAAGATTAGCCTTAGGAGATTAGCCTTTCCCCTAGTGTTCATCTGTATCATTTAGTACAACACTGAACTCTTAGAATCACATCTCTTTCTAAAGCTTGTTTTCATGTCTGTTAATTATGAATCCTTCAAGCTGTCAAATGTCCCTTCTTCCTTCAGCTATTCCACACACACAAGCACGCACACACACAGCCCAACATTTCTGTTCCAGTTTTGCTTCAGTCTCTACATTGTACTGGCTCCTTTGCATTTCTGACTACTTACTCTTATCTTTGATACAGCCCTAGTTGCTTGCCAAATCACATTGACTTTCTGGAATGAACTCAGGCGATCAACTTGAAACCTTTCCCCCTCTGAACGGATTTCAGAGTTTCTTCCACTTGGCCTGTAGTCTTAATTTTTTCAAATCTGATTTCAACTTTAATATTACTGTCTGAGCATAAACGACTAAATGTTGCTGAAACGGAATAAGAAGCAAATCTGTAGAAACAGTGAAAAGCAGAATACTTTTGTAACTGAGAATTATTTTTGTTTGTTTGTTTGTAACATGGCTCTGCTGGAAATGTGAGAAAATAGCCTATCTTATCCAGAGTTAATAACTTTCGTTAGACTTTTTCTTTCTTTTTTTTTTCTGCTTTGTTGTTGTTGTTTTTCAGTGAGGTTTCTGTTTTTCTGTCTACCTGACAAAATGAGAAAAGATAGCTAGAGGATGGAAGTAAACATATTGTTTAAGACAGCAAAAATGCAATGGGATACTATTCCAGCAGAAGAACAAAAGATCACACAGCTAATATAGACATTAAATGCTACTGCTATGTTGTTGACTGAAAGTATTACCCTCTTTGAAAAACACTGACTACCAAGATAAAAGAAATAAAATTACTTTGGGCTACTTGCCCTTCTGATGTTTTGTGCTGTCTTTCTCCAATTAGTTCACAAATAAGCCCTAGACTTTTCTAATCTGGAAAGACTGTATATCAAAGAATCACAGAATGGCCCAGGTTGGAAGGGACCTCAACGATCATGAATCTCCAACCTCCCTATGACAGGCAGGGCCACCAATATCCTCATTTCATACTAGACCAGGCTGCCCAGGGCCCCATCCAACCTGGCCTTGACCCCCTCCAGGGGCGGGGCATCCACAACCTCTCTGGGCAGCCTTTTCCAGCACCTTACCACTCTCATAGTAAAGAACTTCCCCCTCACATCCAACCTAAATCTTCCCTCCCTCAACTTAAAACCGTTTCCCCTTGTCCTGCTGTTTTCTACCCTTGTAAAGAGTTGACTCCCCTCCTGTTTATAGGCTCCCATTAGGCACTGAATGGCTGCAATTAGGTCACCCCACAGCCTTCTTTTCTCCAGGCTGAACAAGCCCAGCTCCCTCAGCCTGTCTTCGTAGGGGAGGTGCTCCAGCCCCCTGATCATCTTTGTGGCCCTCCTCTGGACCCTCTCCAACAACTCTCTGTCTTTCTTGTACTGGGGACTCCAGACCTGGACACAGTACTCCATATGGGGCCTTGTAAGAGCAGAGTAAAGAGGGACAATCAACTCCTGGTCCCTGCTGGACACCTCTCTTCTGCTGGAGCCCAGGATACCATTTGACTGTATATCATCTCCTCTCACCTATACTTGCTCCACTGAGCAATTGACCTTGGAGTTCATTACCATATCCTGCAGCACAGCGACACAGAAGCTTTGCTCTGCACATTCACACCATAAGGTTTTTTTCGGTTCATTCCTCTACTGGGTGGAAAGAAGTATGAATAAAGCGGAAGAACAAACACATAAATAATGATGAAATAAATAAGAATATGTTAGGATTACAGATAGGCTTTTCAGGATCAGCAGAACAAAATGTATACCTTAAAAAACACTGAAAAAAAAGACAGAACTGCTGAACTATTGGGGTTCAGATGAAAAAACTACAGGTGAAGCAAAGAGTAAGGTTGCATTTTGTCCTCTGGATAGACTGAGGAAATTGTCAGCAAAGGTCTGGATGGGAAAGGCTGCAAGGATTCCCCCAAAAAGAAGGTGACAGGAAGACTGCACGCAAGATATCTGAAGGTGAGGAGGGAGAAATACAGGAAATCGCTGGTGTACAGCCTGCCTGGTATTAGGAAGCAAAAAGCCTGTATGTTTCAAAACAACATGTGTGTTTACTAAAAAGCTGGTACCTTCAATTATGTTCTATGTGAATATTGGTGACATAATTTGTTTACTTTTGCAAAATGTAGATGCAGTTATGCATGAAATTTAGAGGTTCTGGTTTCCAGAGAAGTGGTTTTATTTGATTCTGTGATGTAATTAGATCAATCCAAGAGCAGATATAAATCCCTTTTCCCCTTTTAATACTCGTATGCTCCTTTGTGAAGTCAGTACATGTAGCAGACTGTTTTCCAAAGGTAAAGTGAGATTTTTAAAAAATCTAAGCTATCGTTGCCTTAGAAGAACCATTGGAAATGACAGAAAATGGAAAAAAAAACATGGTTTATTCATTTGGGTCGAACCTGCAGGTATGAAAAGTGTGTTAAAGTAAGTGTATTCATGATTTTTAATTTCCTGACTATCTGTCAATACATTAAAAATTACAATATAGAGCTGAGCTTTTTCCAAGAGAGCAAATATATAGAGATAAATACTGTGGTAGAGTATGCCTGTAAACATACAATTTCTTTTAGATATTAGCTAGGAAAAAACAACATTGGAAAACACAAGATTTCTGTGACAAAACAAAATCTGCAAAAAACAATTTTGGTTTGCATCTCTTTAAGAGTTTTATACTCCTTCTAGTTCAAACATGCAATCAAAGCAACAAACATCAGGTCTGAAAATCTCCTTTCTTTTTGACTTGCTTCAACAGTAAAAGAAATGCCTTTCCTTTTACCTTTCAGACTGCTCTTTGTCCTCCAGTAGGAAGCAATATTTTTTGTGTTTTCAGTGCAGCATACTGTAGATAATTTCTGGGGTCTCTTTCACCACCAAATGGATTTTACTTAGGGATTCTGTAGAAACCGCAGCCTTTTTTTCTTCTGTCAAGCACATCTGAGTTCTCCAAATAAATAAATAAATAAATAAATAAATAAATATAATTTGTGATTATAACTGTCTGAAAAATAAAATGAAAGCCTTACAGAGAAGCAGATGCTATGGCATAATAAATTCCAACTCTACACTGTGCTATGCATGGCCAGCTGTAGCAGGGAAAGTGCTTATTTTAATGTAACGCATTGGTCTTCTATGCAGTGTCACAGCACTGCAACATCTGGTTATCCTCCTCTGTCTGCACTATTTGCTATAGCCACCTTGTACACCTATTTATTGACATTTTCTGCTCTCTGGAAGTAGCTTTTGCTGAGGAAATATGCATCTTTTTTTTTCTGTTTGTTTACAGGCACTATACACTTCATAAATACAGTATCCCCCCAGCACAATTCAATTTTCTCGAATAACCTTAGTACTGGTTACTGTAGAGATCATTTTTACTGTTTATTGAAAAACAGCAACAACAAAAGCTGCCCACAACATTCACATTATACCATAATATTCTGAGCTGAGGTTACATCAGGATAAAACTCTATACATGAAAGCATGTAGGAAATTGTTTCTCTATTGTTTTCAATAGTCATGAGGAAGTAATTCTCCTGCCTTTTTCTGCAGCAGCTGCATACAATAAAGAATATTATGTATAAGCCTGCACAACCTCGAGACAACTGATATTTAAAAATGTGAATTCCAGCCACGCCTGGATAAGTGTAATGGAATTTTTCTCAGGCATATTATCATCTTAAATAGAAATTTGAACCAAGCAATATTTAAATAAGATAAAGAATATCACATATTCATTTGTCTTGACATTTCTCATAATTTTGTTTGTAATCACACAATATTTCTACAGACTATCATGTATAGGCAATGTAACCTAGAAAGCAAATAGTACAATAGCTTTGCTATTAATAAATGGAATCATTAGCCCTGCATATGGAAAAAAATCTTTTCATCATATTTGATCCAAGCAGCAAGTTGAGTTACTGTTTGTTATAATGCTTGAAAATTATATCCCTCTGTCCAATCTATTCTTCAGAAGCACTTTGGTCAAAAGATAAACCAAGAATGATAAAGGAAGTGACCAGGGACTGGCAACTAAGAAGTAATATAGGCTGCAGTGGAATCAAGCTGGTACTCAGAGGAAGGAGAAGCAAGACAGTGGCAAAGCCAGTGCACGGTACCTTTAACCTTCTGATAATCTCTCCAGATCCTCCAGCGTAACTCCTATGTCCACCCCTGGCAGCAAAGATGTGTGAATCCTTCCGACAACACACATCATTCACAGCTGCCTTAGAATCTATATATCTGGAGGATGAAGCTGCTGGCACTGCATCTCCACTTTGCTAGCTTAAAGGCCAGAGGGCTGTGCTGGGAAGCAAATGACTCCACTACCTTTGGTGAGCTGGGTAGTGACTATGAGAAATGGTAGGATGATTTTCTGTTCTTGTTTGAAAACATGCCAAAAATGCATAAATATACACTGTCATTTGATATTAAAGTAATTAATAAATATAAATAAAAGAAGCCCTTCTATCCCAACCATAATTATAGGCATATTCCAAAATTGATAGAAAAGCAAAGTTTCAAAATTAAAGGAAGAGAAAATTTGAGATAATGTCTACAACTAAACTTTAATCTCCTTGTTCATAACCGCTGTTAAAGTACTTATTGTCATCATTTAATGTTCTCTTTTTTGTTTTGGAAAATCGCTCTTATACTCAAGACTTTTTCAGAGCACATACTAATATTGTTTAGTCATATATGGTCCTTATGCTATTTGTTTACTTTTTGTTGAATATGCAGTGAATGAAAGAAGGAGCTTCAGAAACAAAAATAAGGCATCTTTATCTGTACTACAAACTTGCATTACATGCTAACTTCTTCCTTAGAGGCCCTGTGGAAATGTTTCATTTCAAACTTCATGATAACTTTTTAAAGGCTTTCTTTAGCTAGTTCTTGAATTTTTGTTTTCTGTTTTGAGTATTTAAAAGAAACAGAGAATTTAGTAGAGCCCATGGCCTGAACATGCATAGATTTAAACACTGCCAGACACACTGAAGAATGAGAGGTTACAAACACTCAAAACTGGGCACCCAAAGCTAGTGAGTACATTTAAGCCTAATTTCTCTGCATGGTCATTACCCATCTGTAAAATGGAGATAATAAAATCCCTTAACCTAATGAGGATTTTGTGAATATAAAGTAAAGCCTGACACTATATTAATGAGTTCCATTTAAAAAATAGCGTAGAAAAATCAATAATTCCTGCTTAAAGAGTGTGATCTGAATAGCTCGAAGTCAATAAGGCAAGTCCGCATGCTGAGCAAGGGCAAGAGAACGAAAGACTGAATATTCCTAATTAAGGAAGTAGTGTCCCTGACTGAGGGAGTCAGGGATCCCATGTAAGAAAGTCTGTGGTGATGTAATTGAAGACCATTATAATGTGTATGCCCAAGGGAGCTAAATGGGGATTGCATGGATAACTTTAATTTTAATGTTTTTTAATTTGAGTGCTTGACTTAGTCACCTTAGTAAATTTTTAATATAATTTTCTGGATATAGTAATAATTGCTTGAGTAGGAAGGGAGAAATTGAAGAGTTACGCAAGATTTTCAGATGTAACTGGAAAAGTAATGAACCCTAGACAACAATGAAGAGAATCCTGAAGCAGGCAGACGCTGCAGAGACATGGAGGAGACAAAGAGGAGACAGTGCTGTTGCAATGAGAAGATAAGCACAAAAACAAGTGTAACACTAAGAGCTTTTCAGTTATCAGACTTTTAAGCATTTATGACAATGACGAATAAAATATTCAGTAATTTTTATCTCTCAAATACATCACATTCAGACTCCCAAAGCTCCATCAAAAAGTAGAATTCAAGTTCATGCATATCCCATAATTTTCTGTAAACAAGATATTTTTCAATAAGGCTTTTTCTGAAGAGGAAACTATTAGAGTTCATCATCAGTTTTTGTTGCCTGGTCAATAACAGGACGTTGACAAAGATTTTGCAGGTGACTCAGAGTGCTACAGGCAATCTAACTGATGTTTGGTTCTTATATCAGAGCTTTCCTAAGTCCACAATTACACAGATGTTTTGTTTTAATAAACTGTAGGCTTTACTGACTCACCACCAAAAAAAAAGGTAGAAAGGGTGATCACCCTACTTTTAGTGGCTGCTATTTTTCTAGTAACTTAAACAGACAAAATTCTTTATTCTAAAAAGCACCTCACCATATTTTTACATGGTAGCAAACTATTCATTTGAAGGACAATAAATGAAAAACACAGTTACATGAGGAGAAGCCTGTACTCCATCTGGAGTTGTATAAAAAATATTTAAACCATCTCTTTCCCTTTTGTTTCCCTATTCCCTCACCTCAAAAAGCAACTCAGAAGAGGATTGATTCTTCTGGCTATAACATCTACTTATTCCACCTTGGAAGAGTCACAGAAGTATATTTAGAGAATTACAGTACCATGGAAAAAAGCCAGTGCATTAATTAATATGATTCATTCTTAATTAATGCTCTGCGCTGAAGTAAACAAGGATTCTTGTACTGTAAATACAGCAGGAAACCAGCAGGTTTACTGGAAATGTTTTAAAACAAATGTGATGAACCTATTGGGCCTGGCAGAAAGAGAATCCAGGTTTGAAAATGGGTCGGTTGGCACTCGGTTGGCCAGGCACAAATCCAATCCGAAAAATTGCTAAAAACACAATGTTCACCCGTGAATTTACCTTAGCTCACAGTATGTCCCCTAACCGGTTCATACCTAAGATTAGATCCTGCAAGACTAGCTAGCCAACAATTAGTTACATTTTTTTTTCTTTGCTTTTTAACAGAGTTTTGGACTGTACTGATAGTTTTTTTTTTTCTCTGTGGCAGAGCAGGTAATCAATTAAAGAACTTGTTTCATCCGTGCTTAACAGCAACAAAAAGATTGTTTTGCAGCTTAATTTAAAAAATGTCAAAGAAAGACATTAGAAAAACATTATCTGATGTATTATTATACAGGCTGCTGAAAGATTAATATATTGTCAAGGCAATAGGCTACGTGTTGACTGTTGGTTTTTTTTTCCAGAACCTTAAGAGAGTTTGTTGGTATATTATTTTTAAATCAATTTATTAAATTTAGGAAAGATATTTTCTTATCAGGTATGGTGATCCTTGGTACAACAAACACCAAAAAAACGGGGCAAAATTAACATCATTGTCATGAAACTTTAATTCTGCCATCTGCATCATATTTATATTTCTCTTAAGGTTTTTTTTTGTTTGTTTGTTTGTTTTGGTTTTTTTTTTTTGAAGATCTGTCAGTTTGTTTCAAAAATGTGCTTATTTAGCAAAGGGCCAGTCCAAAGTTTGTTGTCCTTTTTCTTCTTCCTTTTTCATAATATCTCCAGTAACATAAGTAAATTTCTCAAATTACTATTTAATTCATTATCATAAAATTAGCTCATGCAGTTTCATCCTACATTATTTATCTCAAGAGAGAGAATGTCAGAAAAGCGTAGTCAGGAACAGAATATTCCTACCACAGCACAGTTTTGTGCCTCCGACTGAAAACCTATACACGTTATCATGACAGCAGTCTAGCAGGAAAAATACATATATATATTGTAATAATAAAATACAATCTTTAGTTGTGTCTCCGCTTTTTAATGTATGTTCTTGTCAATGGTTTAAGGGCTGGTTTAGCCTGGTTCTGTGACTAGTGAGGTGGGAGGACCCATGGACCCATGCCCCAGGAAAGGGAAAAGGGAAAAAAGGGGAAAGGATAGGGAGATGGGCCTAACAAGATAACAGTGGCAATGATCTGAGAAGAAATAAACTAATTTACTAAATAAGATATGAGAATGCAAGATAACATACTATAATACAATATAATTAGAATTGAAGGTAATAAAGCAAATAAAATGAGAGAGAGTGTCCAAAAACTGAAGGCCTTACTCTAATGCTGAGGCAGGTAAGACATTTAGCTGGGCTGAGCAGAGGAGAAAAGAGGGATGTCTCCTGTTATGAGAGCAGTTTTATCTTTCCCTCTGAACAGAAAACGGAAGCAGAACAGCACACAGTCCTCTGGGCTATGAGTTCTGAGAACCAGGTACCTGGAAGGATCCACGACCCACGGAACTGAAGCCTTAACTCTTTAGCTCCCAGTGCACTACGTGACGTTATGATGTGGAATAACGACAACCAAAAATCATAAAACTATGACAGTTCTAAATATTTTTAATTCTATATTTAGAATGTTAGTTCATGTAACCTCTAGAAAAAAACAAACAAACAAAAAAACAACAACAGGATTTATACTTGCAACAGATTATACTTGCATAATAGACTGGACATGTTGGGCTCTTCAGATCATCTGTCAGAAATCTGTCGGTGAATCGATATTTATATGCTGTGTGTGATAGCATCATAATTAAGAACGGAAACTGTGAAAGTACCTTTCACTAATAAGAACCCTAATATATTTGTGCTGAGAGTAGACACTAGTTTTCCATAAGATCCATCAGATGAACGCTTAGTAGCAAAAGAATGTCCTTCACTTAATTTTTTAGATGTAAATATAATACCCAAATAAAGGATTAATTGATATAGTATGAAATTTTTTCATCTGAAACGACACAAGTACAATAAAAATGTGAGTGCTAGGATTATTTCCTAAAATATATTTAAAATATGTATTTGAGATTTAGTGTATTATTGTTATACATACATGTAAATCAAAATGCATATGCATCTACCAACGCATTCTTTCAAAAAAACAAAGCTTGAGTATTTTTCTTTACTAGTTTAAGAAGAAGATACTAAGGAAAAGCTGAGTCCTCATATTCTGAAGCATTCCAGTAGCAGATTTTTAAGAATTCTGGCAACTAATATACTAAGGTTAGTTTTCAGTAAAGATTGAAAGAAAATTCGGTAATTATCCTGTTCTAGTTCTAGTTCTAAACAAGATGATTTCTAAAGTTTTTAGACCAAGTAATCCAAAATCAGGTACAACTCAGTATCACAAACAAGACTGAAATGTAACTCCTAGCCTTTAAGATCATAATGTAAGAGTCTCCAACCATATAAGGAGATTATCTCATTAACTATAACAAGAAATCTATCATCCAGACCATCAGCATTTTACAGGATTTAGAGTTTCCATAACCAAGGTGGCTGGTTAAGTACTGTAAGTACTCTTCCCTTGATTAAAAATACAGCCGTTTAGTCTTCTGCTAATGCATGGAGGGGAAAGGGCACTGTGATCTTCAGAATTACAGTGTAATTTAAAATCTCCATTCTGAGACTTTTCATGAGAAATTGTGCAACCTTCTTTCATATATATTTTTTTTCCCATATGATTATTATTTTACCAAAAGGGCTTCTTTATGAATAACTATCAGCACTACAGACCCACTTTCAATCTTGCCTTCTTGTGAAAACTCACGTAAACTTTTGGATAAATTTCTTCAACGATTTTCTATTATCACCAAGTAGATATCTTGCAAATAATGTCTTTACAACATCACTTTTTACATTTACATTTACTTCCTCCTCCACCAAAAACCAGTCTGGTGAGTGAAGCCTTAATATTCATCACACTCTAGGGTGAAGATCATCACATTAATGCATCTACATAAAAACTTGCATATCGATAAGCCAACTAAATGAACTATTGCTAACACTGTATTTAATCATGAATGATGTGTTTTTTTCCTAAAGCTTGTCAGTTAGAATTAAAGATACTTGGCTCTATAAAATGTCAGTAGCCAAAACTTTGAAGAAATAGGTAAATATATTTCATAAATTAATCTTATATATTTCTTACACACCATTATAAACCAAGTTAATAAACTTAGGTGCCTAGAATCATGATCAATTTTCATTATCTCTTTTCCGCAATACTCTGCATGAATCATCTAAAAAAAAATAACACTAACAAGTGAGCAAAGACTGAACTTAAAACCACCACCACCAAGAATCAACCAACCAAGTAAGACCAACAAAAAAGATATCAGACAAAAACATGTGAAAGGAGATATTTTCTGGATGAAGCAGAGTGGGATGGCTTTAAACAGAAGCCTTACAGCATCATATCAGTGCTTGGTCAAGAAATTAATGGCATATCTTTTCTCGGGAGAGGCCTTTATCAAGACGTGCTTAAAATAGACATATAAAACAAAAATAAAACAACAATAAAAAAAACCCAATTCACTCTTAAAGCATATATTCATATGACCTGGTACCTTCTGTTAAAAGATAATGTGGTAGACTTAACTCAATTTTTTTTGTTGTTGTTTTTTGTTTTTTTTGTTAGCTCTTACTTATAATCCTCTGGTTGTGTTTCCTGTTGCTGGCAAAGAGTTTAATTGCTCTCATAAATTAAGT
Organism: Pavo muticus; assembly: GCA_016647715.1. Classification (NCBI taxonomy): domain Eukaryota; kingdom Metazoa; phylum Chordata; class Aves; order Galliformes; family Phasianidae; genus Pavo; species Pavo muticus. Next base: position 129,191 of record JACDJE010000557.1, on the reverse strand, counting down.
TTTATTGACAAGACTGTAATTTTCTTGCTGCTCCTTCTTAAAGTAAAAGATTTGCTTAAAGGAAGAAAGATTTTTTTTCCCCAGTTTTCTAGAGCTTCTCCTATTATCTCTGAGTGATAAACAGCTTCTGGGACAATTTCAGTCGTGGCATGAAAACCTTTGAATGACATTGATTTGATTTGATTTAGTTCCTTCAGCACATCGTTCTTCCTGATCCCAGCTCTCTTTAGTCTGATACAAAATATTTGTTGTTGATAATAATTGTGCTACTCCTATTGCAAATGTCCAACAGTGTTATTTGGAGAAGACTGAATGAGAAAATATGTATTGGTCTTGTTGGTCTTACCATTCAAAGAGCTTTCCTGGACCACTAAACCACACTAAACCAGCAGACCAACACTTTCTCTAGTTTTCCTTTTAATGCTAACACACTCATAGAATTATTTATTATCTTATCTTCTATGTGCCCTGGTAGCTGTATTTCATCTTGTGCTTTGGCCATACTTTGTTTTTGTCCATGCATGCATGCATACTCTTAATACAGAGAGAATTATAATATGAGACTTTTATCATCTCTCTCTGGTCTGCTTACATTTAGGTGGCGGCTGTAAATATCTGTAAATGAGCTAGGACAGGAAACAGGTAAATTGTCTCTATCCATCACACTAACTTATTCTCTGAAACAAAATTACCACATCCAAGCATCTTACCGTTAACAGTCTTTGGCCCATTCAACGTCTGATCTCTGCAACAGCCATATTTTGTGACAGTGCTAAGTGGCCCAGGCTAAAACTATGGCAGAAACCGTGATTTAACCAATATAAGTTTATGCAGGTCACCATATGCGAGTGTTGTGGATGGTGCACCTTCTTGGTTTGTGAGGGTAGAAATAAGTAGATACTTTCTTATAAGGATGCTTATCATTACAGTATTATAGATGAAGAAAGTCAGAATCTTGAGAATCTCGAGACTGAGATCGGATTTTATCATTATTTTAACTTGCTAGACCTTGTAAGAAGAAAAAACAAGAAAAAAAGTACTGCTCTTTTTATTCCGAAGGCCTCTGATTGTGCACTGCATTAACAGATCTGTACTGGTAGATTATGGGATTTCTGAGACACATTCTTCAAAAGCAAGGGCACTAAAAAATGTTATTTCCGGGTTCAATTTATAAAATCATTTATTCTGATAATTGAGAACAGTACATGCTATTTTACCTCCCATGTTTTAAATCAAACTCTAGATCCTTAAGAACCTCTTACAAAACAGGAAAAAAAATACACATTGCACTTCAGACAATTTATAAGTATCCAGAAATGAGAGTATTGTAGCAACATTCATATTTGCTTAACTAAAGAAAAAGCAAAAATGTGAGTTTTTACATCCATGACATAGTAACCTCATAAATATCATGAGATTTTCACCAGAAATGGTTAAGATGTTGTTTGTTTAATGCAGGATAATGCAGTTTGTAAAAAGTCTGGCTTCCATCATCGTGTAACTGGTAGGCCCAATAGAAACTTGTCTTTGACTTCAGCCTTAGAGGAATTCAAGCAAACAACTGAAAAATGAAACAAAACAAATACAACAAAAGCTAACNAAAAAAAAAAAAAAAAAAAAAAAAAAACTAACAAAACAAAACAAAAAAAAACCACGCAAGAAACAAAACTTACCACCACCAAAAAGCTAGTCTGAAAGTTACATTGAAGAAAATGGGTAAAGATTGGCTCCCTCACGTCTATGGTCTCAACCATCACTGAACCCACTGCTATATCAGTATGTATAACTGAAGTTCATTAGTCGTCTATCTTTCAGCTAAGAAAGTCTTTTTGATGCCCACACTTCTGCCACTGACCATACACATAACACAGATTTATAGTGCTGATACTGCTGAACAGCTTGATATCCACATCATTTCTAAGACTTCGTGGTAAAAAAAAAAAAAAAAAAAAAAAAAAAAAAGTTATCTTCAGCTAAAGTACAAAGCATTAAACATGCAGAGAGCATATTTAACCTCTCCCATCCCAGCCTCCTTCTATAAGCTCCCTTCTCTGGAAAGCTAGAATTTCAAAGTATATTCAAAATCAGTCTCAAGGGAATGACAAATCCTAGTGGCACGCAGACCTTCATTATTATTATTCCATAGAGAAAAATAAACAAGCAAGCAAATAAATAAATAAATATTACTTTTATTAGGCCAGAATTTCAGTCTAATACAATGTTGAATTCTGAAGCATCATAAACACCTCTGCATTTTCAAGAATGAATATAGTCTTATGAGAGGGCTTTGTAGTCTTCTCCTCGTAACTGTCTTCAAAGGCTGTTTGATTTCTGTGAACCCTACTTAAGTTTCCTATGTAGTGGATAGAGGAATGTGGACACCAAAACTATAAATTTTACGAAACACTTAATGTACTTAAAATTAAGTTTTGTAATGCTGAGTGCTTCATTACTGTTGTCCTTTGTGTGAACCTAGTCCACAGCACCTAAATACTTGATTTGCATAGATAAAGGCTTATAAATGGAAAAAGTGAATGCACGCATTGAGACACACTTGTAATTGTCTCAAAATTGCTTTGTATACAGAGAAGTCAGTCTCAGGCAAAGAAAGTGGCTGCAGGAAAGAACAAAAGCATATGCTCCGAGTGCATCAAGAAAGGCAGACATAAAGATGCTAAAGGAAGAGAACTCAGTTAAAAAGAAAAAGCGATAGAAAAAAGCCACAATTGAAAGGGAAGAAAAAGTTTTAATAAGTTAGGCAAACTAGATTGAAAATGTTGTTAATTATGCCTAGCATCATAAATGGCAATTAAAAAAGCAGAAACAGTGGATGCAATATAGTTGTTTTATGTTGTTAGTGTAGCAGAAACTGCAGCACATCATCATCTAGGAACAATTACCAGCTGTTGCCATCAGGGAAATAATCCTTTCTTCACTATCCTACTGTACAAATCCTATGTCCAAAGCAACCAGTTGCAATTAAGAGGGTAAGCGGAACTCAGAATACATAAGTTCTAGTTTTGCAGTCAGAATCCTATCCTTTTTTTTTTTTCTTTTTTCCTTTCTCTGATAACTTTCTCAGCCATTTCTTCCCTAAAATCCCTGAATATTCCGTTTACCTTGCTGCTGGGATTAAATCTTACTCTAAAATGCTCTAGATTAGTTTAGTATACGTGAGAGAAGTTAAAAAAAATAGATAATTATCTTTTGACAATTGGTGAAAACTGTATTTTCTACTAGTTTTAAGAGATAAAAGTCCTTTTGAGGACTATTATCTACGATGGTCTTTTAACCATCGTATTTAACTCAGCAAAATATAGAATATCTAAACAACATAGGGCAGGAAGTCACTGATATAATCAGGCCCATTATTACCTTGATGATTTCACGCTAAATGCAATTAAGAGGGGACATGTTTATGGCATTTCTTTTTTGTTGCTATTGTTAGTTTAATAATTTCATCTTTGATAGGCATGTTTACTCATACAGACTGTCTGTCTCCGTCCTACTGAATAGGAAACTGACATTCAGACACAGATCCAGACTTCTGCATTTTGATTTAATGGAGACAAACCTAATACAGATGAACAGTAGGCTGCCAGCAGACCTTTCAGATCAATTTATGATATCGCATGGCATTATCTTAAAGAAAACACATTTGTACCCTGTTATAAAATTTACCTTTCTGCAAGCAGTGTTTATATGTTCACATGTGTGTATGTATATCCATGTAGATATATTTGCGGCTAAGCAAAGAACGGCAAGTTGATTACATTGAGGGGGCTGTGAAGATTTAAACAAACGTTTATAAGAGATTCAGTGCTAAATAATGAAAATTTTCCCAAAATAATCACTCACAAAAATAAACTTGAAAAGACTGCTGTTGAACTAAGACATACATGAGTGTATTATTACTTTTTAATAAGTGAAGGAAACATTGGCCAGAAATCATATCTGATTCTTGTTTGCATTTCATTCAAATGAGTTGTTAAGAACTTTTATGGGTAGTAATGCATATAAAAAAAAAAATCAGCTACAGCACGTAGTAGAAAATAATAGAAGAGAAATACATATATGTACATACAGGAAAAAAAAAAAGTGCATCAGATTGGACATTATGAAAGGAATGTTATTTGAAATAAAGAATAAGCCCAGGAGACAAGAGAAATAGGTCGATTATCGGGGGACCTGCAAGTACAACAAAACTCACCAAGAGATTAAACTCTGAATCTGAGACCGGCAAGAATCAGTATGTTTCTTAAAAGAAGTAATTTAAAGTATTCTGATTGTTCTGAGAGGAATTAGGCAGACAGGGATTTTCAGAGCATAGCTATGGGCTTGAGCAATGATGTAAAGCTGGCTATATTGCCTTTGATGCACCTACACATTCCTTTCTGCAGCAGAATTTCTCAACCAATAACAGACCACTTACCTGAAAAACTTGCAATATATTCCTGCTCCTATCACAGATTTCCTCTAGGACTGTAGACAGTCTGGTACATGTAAATGCTGGAAAATGGGAGCATTTCATTGCTTCTGGGTTCAGAAGCAATCCGAATGGCAAAGTGGGATAGTTTGTACAAGCTGTCTCTGTGACTGTATCCCTCGGCCTGACTTTTGAGAAGGAAACAAAGTATGTAGCCCAGCAGGCGCCCAGGGTCAGCAATGACGGCTGGGAAACCTGGCTTGTTGGCTCCACTGCATTGCTTCAAGGCCACAGTTTGGTGCACACTTTTGGGGCAGTTCTCAGCCCTTTGGCAACCTGAGTCACTTCCTCTTCATCATGAATTATTTGCAATGCACTCACATGATGACAATGTGAATGGGATTGATGAAGTAGTCTGACAGAAAAACGCTCATTTTCTCTAATCTGTTTTAAAATTAGAGCATGTCCATGACCAACTGCACAAAGGAATATGCCAGCTTAGCCGGAGGTGGGGCTTATGGGCCAGAATTGGAAAAAGAGCAAACCTAGGAGAGCCTAAGCTTTCTGAAAACCCATTACCACAAAAAACTCAAGTACATCTCCAGAGCTTATCTGCAGGCATAGCACTGATACAGCTTTTAGGTTTTACTCTGTAGGTAAAATTTCACTTTAATAAGTAGGAAATAATGGAGAAATGCAGATAATAAACCACAACAAAAAGGGCCAGATTGTTTGTTCCATGAGTTGTGATTTCCTTTTTAAGACATCTATTTTTGATATTTTCATAGTTCCTACATCAGGTCTCTATAAATATTTTACATGTAAATATGAAGCAAAGAATGGACCAAGACCTACAGAGACCTACAAAAACAGCGACCACCCACTGCAACCATCGGGCTAAGACCAAAATGCAGACAGAGGGGCCACAACCTTTCTGGGCTGATGCGTGCACCCAGGTGGAACTTCTGACAAGTGACAGAGCTGTCCAGACATTTAGTTGTGGGGAACTCCGGAATGTGGAAGTCCCTCAAGGGCCTGAGTGAAAAGGGTGTTGTCATGGGTGCAGGTGGGCCCTCCCTGCTCAGTGAACTTCTTGAGCAGACGCCTAGGCTGCAGGATGAAATTACCATGCTGAGAGGCATCTGGAAATCAGAGAGGGAGACAGACAGGAGGAAGCCTGAACCAACAAACACTGATTGAAAGCCTCATCCTAAGTCCCTGAGAGGGGAAGATGCTAAGCCAGCTTTCCACCCTAAGGAAGAAAGTCACAATAACTAGCAAGCTGAAGGGCGATGGACCCTCACCTCTGCTCCTTGGGCCCTTCACTGTGAATGGTCTATATACAACACTGCTTAGCGTGCAACTATAAACATTGGTGTGCTATCAACATTGTTTTTCTCCTAGAACCAAAACATGGCATCATATCAGACACTGAAGAAAACAATTCCAACCCAGCTGAAACTAAGACAACAGGCCTTTGAGAGGCTGGGTGTGGGGGCATCTGATGGAATTCAACTGAGCAGTTGGGGCAGAAGTACTCTGGGAAGCAGTCTGGCTGGACTGATTACCAGGGCTTTAGACTAGATTTGAGGGGGAACGGAGTTGGAATTCTTTGTGACAGAGAAGGGTTGGGGAACACTGTCACTTTGGGAAACAGCACAAAGAAATCTCTGAATAGTCCCAAGAGAGTTGGCAAGGACTCCTCAGAGAAGGTAACATTGCCAGTAGCCTGGCTGAAATGCTTCTATGCCAATGCATGCAACCTGGATAATAAACAGGAAGAGGTAGAAGCCATGGAGTAATAAGAAAAATATAACCTAAATGTGATCACAGAGAGGTGGTGGGACGATTTCCATGACTGGAGCAAGACAGCTGGGGACTACAGACTTTTCAGAAGACATAGGCAGGGAAGGAGGGGCTGTCACTGAGAATCAGGGATCAGGCCAATAAAGGATATCAGGTGATTGGGGTCTACTACAGGCCACCTGATTGGGGGGATCCCATAGACGGGCCCTTCTTGCTTCATCTGCAGAAACTGTCACGTTTGCAGGCTTTCATCTGAGTGGGGGATTTCAACCACCTGGACATCTGCTGGGAAATCAACACAGCAGGCTGCAAGCAATTCTGAAGATGCCTGAGTGTGTGAGGAGAGCTTCCTGGTCCAGGTATTAGACAAACCAATCAGAGGAGAAGAGTGTCTGAACCTGGTGCTCAGCAACACAGAGTAGATCATTAAAGAGGTTAAGACTGGAGGCACCCAGGGCTGCAGTGACAGTGACTTGGTGGAGAATCATAGAATGGCTGGGGTTGAAAAGGACCACAGTGATCATCTAGTTTCAACTCCCCTGCTATGTGCTGGGTCACCAACCACTAGACCAGGATGCCCAGAGCCACATCCAGCATGGCCTTGAATGCCTCCAGGGATGGGGCATCCACAATCTCCTTGGGCAACTTGCTCCAATGCGTCACCACTTTCTGAGTGAAAAACTTCCTCCTAATATCTAACCTAAACCTCCCCTGTCTTAGTTTAAAACCATTCCCTCTTGTCCTATCACTGTCCACCCTCATAAACAGTTGTACCCCCGTTGGGGAGTCCTTCTACCTCGAACCATGCTGTACTTCTGTCCTTTGAAGCTTGCAAAGGATAGAGTTGAGCACCCCAGTCTATGTTCTTTCACAAGGGTACAAATCTGTAGCAAGTAACCAGATGCACAATATCACTGCTGTTTTTTACTCCTCCCACAAAGCTCCCTAGGGGGAAGAGATATTAATAAGTCTAGTTTTTCTGGAACTTCAGCAGCATGAGAGGAAGCATGGTCAGGATCAGCCTGAGAGCACAAACTCTGGTTCTTATTTGTTTTTTTCTTCTACTGCAAAGGGCATGTGCTTTGCAGTTGTGGTCTCACTTGACAGCACAGGGCTGAAATCACAGCTTCAAGCTGCTTTCCCTGTAATAGAGCTGGGGTAAATGACAGATATAAAAGCTTCTCTGGTGCACATACAAGCCTGTACGTGGAAAAACTAAAACACTTGGCACCCATCTTTCATGTATGTTCAATGCAGCCTCTTCTCTCTAGTCTCTTCTTGCTTTCTCCCTGCTGAAGAAGTGCTCACAGAGCAGTACTAGTTACCCTCTCCAGCTTCCACCAGGGCTGCTCCAAAAGTAAAGCCTCCTATTTTATACTGGCCCATGATTTCAGAGGTGGATGGTAGTGATTTTACAGTAGACATTAAACCGTCCCCTGTTCTGTTGCACATGGGTGGTGTGTGACAGATGGCAATAGAGCAGCAGTCTGATCAAATAGCACTAGACATATAAAGTGCATATGAAGCGAAAGAATTTAAATTAATTTACTTGGAGAAGAACAGGGACTTGTACCTTCTTGAACACCACAACAGCAATCTGTTACTCTTCTCATTCATGTACAGACTCACACAAACAATTGCTCTCAGTGCATTTTACACAGCCTGGAACAAATAACTTTCTTTAATTGATTACTGATTTTTAGCAACTTCCAGAACATTATGGAAGTAAGCTAAAGTTTATTTAAGAACTAGAACAGTGCACATGTGAAATATAGATAGATAGCAAAGTTTGATTCTGAAATTAAAAAAAAACAACGTCTTTTACAGGCTATTTTTTTTTTTTTTTTTTAATGATAGATAGATAGCAGTAATTGAACACCAGTGCCTGGAGTGTTTTGGATAAATCAGGAGAATTGAAGTAACATTGTAAAATATCCGTATTTACAAATGCATTATTTAAAAAATGTTAATGAAAGTAATTTTTCCTACAATATTAACATTGTGAATGACTACTGGTCTTACAGTATTTATCAACTGCTAGAAATAAATAAGAATTTGGAGTTCTACAGCCCTATATTAAACAAAGGCCTTTCCTAGAGCTTTTTTNTTTTTTGCTGTGCTTCTCATAGCATAAGAATGTAAAAAGGTGGCACATGCTTTCAGCTAATGAAATAAATTTAAAAAGCTAAGGAAGCCATGAACTTGCATTTCCACCCTGCTAAAAAAATAATATAATAAAGCTTGATTTGGTGTTCTTACCAGGTAAGGCTCACAGATGTGTTTCCCCTAGTAAGTCATTCTGCAAGGAGAGAAAAAGTTCTGTTCATAATGAGCATTAGTCACTTAAGGTTATGGTGCTTGTATTCATACCAGTTCCAATTAAGTACTTAGATCCAGAGATAGGTCATTTTTTTTCTCTATAAGTGGAAAACGGTTTACCTACATTCTATACTTACATTTTTGGAGCAAGAAAAGCAGTTCATCCCGACTCAGTCAGTGTTTCATGAATTCAGTCACACCAGCAGATTTATTCAAGGAAACACCGTACAGTTGACTTCTCCAGCTGATGGCAAGACTGAAGTTGATGGATGCCTCAAGTGCGTTTTCCAGATCAATCTTTCTAAACTGCTGAAAATAACAAAGACAGAACAGTCTTATCTCAAAGGGGCTCAGAACTTTCCCCCAAGATTTTCAGTTAATGCCATAAACTATCATTAACATATTAAAATATTGAACTTGCTTACTAACACCAAACACAATCAAAATGAATTTTTAGATTATTCTGTATGCCAAATTACTACAACAATTCAGTGATACGAAATGCCATTTCACCCTGCTGATGCACTTTAAGAAATTTTCTATTTGAAGACAGACAGACTTTTGACAACTTACTTCCATCATAACTGATAATCTTTTGACCTCTATCTGTCTTGATGCTGCCAAGGCACATTTGCTGGAAAAAAAAATCCAGAGAGCGTAACAAGGACTTCTTATAACTGTTTCCTCTTCTAGCAAATAATGCAACCGTAATTATTTGGAAGCTTATTTTCTAGATGTGTAGTATGAAGTCAGATGAAAAGCCCCAGCGAATAAACCCAGAGATACATATTCTGTCCGTGCCTCATCACCTGCAAGAGATTCACTGGCACGTGTATGAGTATCTGTCCATTACTCTGTTCAGGTCTTTAAAAGACAAAACGACATCTCAAGTTCCCTGGATGTTAAAAAGAGGATGTTAACTGCTCTATAGTTGTCAACAAATTTCTTATTCTACAGCTAATCACAAATTTAAAGGCCATACCTCGCAAAGGGGCTTTTGGAGTTGTCTCGCTCCAATTTATAGGAGGGAGATGAGGTTCTTTTAATGTATATATACCCGACGTGAGATTAAGAAGCAACGGTTCAAATGTTGGTCCAACCAGGTTTATTACAGATCCTAATTAGGGAGATGGGGAAGTGGAGGACGAATACTATTACTAATTAAGGTGATGGGGAAGGGAAGGCGGGCGATAGAAAAAATAGGAAAGAAGCAAGAATTGCGTAAAGCGGGGATAGTCACCACCAGGATCCAGCAGCGGTCCCGTTGTTCGATGGTCCGGGGCAGAGGCTCAGGGGAGGAGGGCAGCAGCAGCGTGGCCGGTCTCAGGCAGCAAGACGGTGCAGGTACTGGGTAGGTCCGGGGAGAAGCCGCGGTGCAAGTCCTGGAGAAAGCAGCAGGTCTCCGGTAGCAGGCCCAGGAGAGTCCGTCAGCATGCAGGCATTCCGTAGGGAGGAATCTGATGGCAGACACCTTTCTTCTCCGGGAGAGAGCAGCAGCAGCAGCATGGCCGGCCTTAGGAAGCAAGCAGGTAGAGCGCAGAGCAAGTCCAGGAGAGAGGCGGGTCGTGAGGCTTCTGTTGTCAGGAACCCTCCTTGGTCTTCATGAGGCATCTGTTGTCAGAAAACCTAAAAACCATGGTTGTTTGTCCCTTTTTTATCCTCCTTCTTCCTACCTGACATTCCTAGGTGCTTGGGTAAGAGTCATGTGCAGCACCTCCTGAGAGGGCCATCTCCTTCGAGATAAGCCCACACAAAAGAGTGCTTCCCGGCCATTAATCTGCAGCTTATCTCTCTTTCGTTGCCCCTGGCCTTGTCCATCTGTGCCCCTCAGACAAAAGATTTCTCAACCTTTGCCCAGGACTTGCCTGGACTTGTCCATCAGTGTTCCTCAGCAAACTTTGAGGCAATGGTATAAAAATAATAATCTCTTACAGGAGTCTCATAAACTAGATGGCTCTTGTTTAAGAATAGCTCAAGCCCTGTTGCAGTTGTGTAACATAAGGCTTGAAACACCTCAAGGTTCAATCCAACCACCCAAGTCCCTCAGCTCTTCCATACAGAGACAAAAATGTTGAAAGTAATTTGTTAAACAGTTTTTTACAAATTCTATTCTGTCATCTACTTTGCCTAAACCTGTGGGTTATCTAAATTTTAAAAGCAACTAGACCAAGGAAAAATATTCTAGTTTCACAATGGTAACACTTGTAAAAAATTGTTTTCTTAAAAAAACCCATCACCAACAATAAAACAGAAAGGAGTCATATTTTTCTTTCTTATACTGCCAATAAGACTTTTTCCTGAAATCCTACAAGAAGTGCATCAGACAGTGTATTTAGCCAGATAGGCTACCATCATTATTGATATAGACAATATACACAAACATCTTGCTGAGCAATCTACAGTACATTAGGTTGCATAAATTTATAATGCCCTGAACAAGCTTCCAGCTATTTGCAACCATTTACCTTTCCAAATAATGAGATTTCTAAAAAAGGAAAAGTCTAACAAACGACTCTAGCCAGCAGTTCAATTATATTTAAACCTCAGATTCTGCAAGGAAGCTTTACTTTAGCTATAATAAACATGTTTAGCTTGGACTTCTTTTGCATTTATTAACAAAGTACTGTGCTTCAGGTAACAGAGACATAAGAACCTGTAACATTATAATGCTATAATGTGATGGAAAGTACAGCAATAATAGCGGGCTTGCACAATCCTAGGCTACAGCAAATGAGAACAAGCCCAAATGCAGTAGTCACAGATGCAGAAACAAAAGAAGAGAAACTGCTTACCTTCAGAATGCCTCCAGCAGGCAGGGATCTCCAGCAAGATACCCTCTCCTCCACTGCCATTCTTTAAATGAGGTCAGGGAAGGGGTCAATCCTGGCTCCCCCCCTTCCAGTCACTCAGGTACACTGCATGCACCTGAGCTCCCCTGAGTTGGCCCTGCCTTCCCACCAGGTGCTCAATCCCTGTTTCAGGCCGTGACTTAGCATTTCCTCTACAGAACCCTTAGACATTTTTAATGGCACAAGGTTGTAGGTAACGTGACAGTACAGATATAGTCTCTAATAAAGCATTATTATAAACATAAAGAAGTGTACAAACTGAGAAGAAATAACTTTTCACTTCTTTTCTCTGATTTGCTTCTTTGACCAGAGCAAACAAAGGAAGTAGATGACTGGGGTATTTTGAGAAAGTTTGGCTTTGTTCGGTATGAGGCAGTTGTTCAGATAACATGTGTTAGTACTTTATAAATACAACTTACTCCTGTGTGGCTCATCTTACTATGATGTGTAACACAACGGCTATTAGAAGTGGTCACCTTAAGAACAACTTCACATCAATCAGAGTTAATAGATCAACTACATATTAAGGTTATATAGTGGCAGGCTCGCATTACATCTTTTCAAACTTTCACTTAAAATACAGACAGGCTGGCACCATTGTTCGTGTTAACTGGAGCTTGACTTGTAAACTGCATGTAAAATGAAGTAAAAATTAACTCCATTTAAGTTTTTTGGCTCCCATTGCAGCAGCCACCAGGGCATCCCCAGCATTAAACATCTTTTCATTTGACTCTTGTGAGGATCCAGCTCCTATAGGAGATGCGAGTTGTAAACAAATTCACAGAACAATCCGCCAGCTATTTACAAATGTGAAGATATTAAAAGCCTTAATATGTTGTAGTGGCATAAAACCCATATGATGGAGAGCAAAAGGAGCATATGCCAGCTGGAATCACAGTCCAGTGGTAGCACAGCGCAGAGTATAACAGGGAGCTGCAAACAGAGACGAGGAGTGCCAAGGAGGCCGTATATCTCTATGGAAAGAAACATCACTACTGGAAAGCAGCAATCTGCTGACCAAAGCGCTGTCATTGACGTGTCAGGGGAGAGAATACTCTGTGCTTTAAACCAGCAATATGCAAAAGGACTGTGGTGCATGGCCTCTGAGGTAAAAATGATTTGGGGAAAAAAAAAAAAAAAAAAAAAGATTAAGTGGGATGACTACTACATTTCTAATTAAATATATAGTTCATTGTGGGGGGTGAGATTTTTTCTAGAATACTTGCATATCTTATTGACCTTTAGAATTGAAGTAGTTTTCTTTTAGGTGTTGTGTCTTGCGATCTGTACTGCAGAGCTTTTAAAAGGGATATAACACAATAAGAACTGATAGCTGTCACCGTCCTTTCTTCTGCCTTTTCTAATTTCACCCACCAATGGAACAAGCGGTGCTTTATTCATAAAACAAGGCCTCAGGAAACATTTTCACAGTTTAATCTTCTGTAACTTTTTAAGAAGCAAGATCACCCTTTAGCCCTGTTCCATCTCTGTTATATTTTACCTCAGAAATATCAGCAGCTTCAGAATGTCTGGAAAGGAATTTAAGTTTAGCAGTTGTTCTTTATTTCACAAAGTACAACAAACCTACGCAGAAACAACTGTCTTGGCATGAGTACATAAAATCCATTGCTTGTTTTCATTAATCTATAGGTGTTTTTTTCACAGAAGCAAATATAGCAGCATTCACATCCTAGATGTACTTAAAAACTGAACAGTATAAAAATCACATGCCATTATTTTCAGTCCCTTCTGAAGCAGAACAGGCTGTTCATGGCATTTACAGGAACATTCTTCAGATGAAGACCGTGGCTCTGGCACTTAATAATGGTGATACCAAGGACATTTTTTGTCTTCCCATAGTTGTCTAAGTATTTCATAACTTCACAAATACCATTTGGTCATTATCCATACCTGCAGAGGTAACGTTCATATGGCTCAGATTTTCTATTCCTGTAAAAGTGCCTGACATAATCTTAAAAACAAAAACAAATAAACAAAAAAACTCCGACCAAAACATTACCCCTGTGGCCATGGAGGCAGAAGATTCCTGTTCCCAAAGGAAAGCGTTTTTCAGGAGTCTGAGATCCAAGTTGCCTACAGTGGCTCCTGCCCCAGCCTTATTTCCACTTCAAAGCAGATAAACCTTTCTCAGAGCTGTGATATCAGTAGTTCACTCAAATGGCCCTTACCTGAGCTCAGGTACAAAAGTTTTATGGAAGAGTCAGCAGAAAAGACAGTACTAACCTTTTTACCTACAGTTTGATATTGAAGAACAGTGATGATTTCTCCTTCTAATGTCACCCTATTATTCTTCCCATTTGTTTCTTGCCCTTTTCTAGAAATCTGAACTCTGGAAAAGTAGATAAATAGAACTAAGAGATCATGGTTTTATTCTAGAGCACAATTACCTATGCTAATTGCACCATAATAATAATTGTTGGGAAAACAAATACGTAGATTGCCAGAGGTATAGAATCATAGAGTCATCTGAGTTGGAAGGGACCTTTAAAGATTATCTAGTCCAGCTCCCCTGCAATGAACAGGGATACCTACAGCTAGATTAGGTTGCTCAGAGCCTGGTCCAGCCTGACCTCAAAAGTGTCCAGGGTCAGGGCATCTGTCGCCTCTCTGGGCAACCTGCGCCAGTGCCTCAACACTCTTACTGTAAAACACCTTTTCCTTATATCCAATCTAAACCTCTCCTCTGTTGGTTTGAAACCATTTCCCCTTGTCCTGCCATAACAGACCCTGCTAAAGAGTCTGCCCCTTTCTTTCTCATCGCCCCGCTTTAGATACTGAAAGGTTGCTATCAGGCTACCTCTGAGCTTTCTATTCTCCAGCCTTAACAGTCCCAGCTCTTTCAGCCCATCCTCATAAGAGAGCTGCTCCATCCCTTGGATTGTTTCTGCATCCCTCCTCTGGATGCACTTCAACAGGTGCACATCTCTCCAATACTCAAGACTCTGCATCTGGACACAGAACTCCAAGTGAGGTCTCACTGTCACAAAGCAGAGGGTTGGGATCACCTCCCTTGACCTGCTGGCCATGCTTGTTTGGATGTGGCCCAGGATATGGTTGCCTTTCTGGGCTGTTAAGGCGCATTGCTGGCTCACGTTCAGCTTGCCATGCAGAGGTATCCCCAAAGCCTTTTCCATTGGGCTGTGCTCAATCCTTTTTTTCCCCCAGCGTGTAATGATAATGAGGGTTGGCACGACCATGGTGCAAAACCTTGCGCTTGACTTTGTTGAATCTCATGAGGCTCACTGGGTCCCACCGCTCAAGCCCATTTTTGCTCTGAGATACAGTAGCTGGTCTACTCACCTTTAAAGAGGTTTTCAGTAAATACAAAATGTCACAGTTTGTGCTCTTCCTAAGACCGATTAAATTACAGGCAGGAAGAACAGGCATCTCAAAACCCCAGTGCTATTATCTGCTGTGCAACACAAGAACGTCCTCAGCTGAATCTTCAGGGAATTATGTCAAGTCAGTTGCTTAAGATAGGATATATTCCCTTAAGCATAGCAAAGAGTGATTTAGAAAAATGATATAATCCTTTTAGATCTCTTCTTCCTCCCTTTCCTGTGAACTGTCTGGCTTGCAAGACTCACGAGTAACAAGGGGAATACAATCAGACTTCTTACATTTTGCAGTGGGATTTCCCATTGGAATCAATAGAGTTTAAAGAGTCTGTCTTAAGACAGACAACCCGTAGCTTCCGACAGCAAAGACTCTGCGTGTTTGGTAGGAACAATTTGCTGACATTTTTCTAACATCTGGAGTCAAAACGTCACATCAGAGTGGCAGTTTCTTTGTCCTTACAGCTAAATAAATATAGAAAGAAAATGACAAACTGTTAGGTTGAAGGCAAACAGATGATATTTGCTGTCCTCTGATAAAGTTCCAAATTATGTATTTTAAAACGCCATCAAGTAAGGTACATACAATTAAAGACAGATCCAGGATGACACATACAGCTTTCTTCTCTTGCAGTGTTAAGTGGCATTTTGTATACGCTCGTATTTAAAAAAAAAAAAAAATCTATTCACATAATGACTATTAGCTTGTCTGAAGACAGAGAGTGATAATATAATAAACAGATTAATGATCGTGTCCATGGTACTTAACAATGCCAAGTACTCTGAAAGCACTTATATTTTGATTAGATTGATGGTGAGAAAAAGAGAGTCGTTACATGGATATCATGTTCACAAGTAGAATTGTTTCTCACAATGTGGAATTACATACGTGGAGTGCTTAGCTATCATCCCTGATAAGATGATCGCAGATTGAGGCAGAAGGTCACTTTCACTTGATTGTTCCCAAGACCTGACTGACAGTAGTAGCTTTGATATTTTTTAATAAAGAATATCATCTTAGTGAATACTGCGCTAGTTTCAGAGCTCAGGCAATATCTTTTGGACAGTATCTGTTTCCAATTGTACGGGTGTCTTTTTGTTGTTTGGTTTTGTGTGTTTTTCAGTTCTGTGCATTACAATTAGAAACTAAAAATGCAACATTTGTTATTATTATTTTTCCCCCCAAAGTAAACTGGTTCATACACTGATGAGACCCCAGGAGTTCATCTTCTAGTCTAATTTCATCCTAAAGGAATCCAATTCCTGTCATATTGACCAAAGCACGATAACTAGGATAAATCAGGGATTTTCTTCAAAAGTGCACTCCTGCACCAATCCTACATAGGTACACTAATATGGTTGCAGTAATACCAGCAAACCAATTCTCAATTCAGTGATAAACTGTTCTTCAAGCATCTTTCTCTTAAAACCTAACAGCGAATGGATGTTACCTCTCACTGTAGTAACACCTGAGATGCTACTTCCTGTGGAAGCTCTGCTTATGGCAGACTCTAATTTAGCCAGTCCTACTGGCTTGTGGAAATAGGTCTGTTGCACTAAATTATGTAATTTGCAACTTTATTTTAGTTTGTCCTGGGTACAACTTTAGTTGGAAGCTGATGAATGTGAATTAATTCTCCACATCCAATTTCGCAACCTCAAATGGGAAATCCTTTTAAGCATACTCAAGCAACTTCTATTCAGTTTTGAATAGATGGTAAATTTATAATGATACAAAATTATATAATGAATTTCATACACAGAACACTTAGCCTCTAATATGTCTATTTCTTGAGTGACATTGTTCTGTAAATGCAGAAATGTGGAATAAAATGACTGCTTATTATGCCTAATAAATACTATAAAAATCATCTTAACCTTCTAGTGTTCTGTCTGCTTTTTTTCTCCAGCAACAAAACTACTTTAAGGTTTAACTACACAAGGAAACTTTAAGCGATTTCTAAAGATGTTAATTTTGTCACGTGCGACTTAACATCATGCAACTTTTAATACAGTTCTCAGCATCTGCAAACACAACATAATAAAAAAAATAATCTCATTGATTTTTATTATTAATCACATAAGTCTAAAGGAATTCATGAAGTAATTTAGCTTTGGCCACAGCGAGATTTAATAAAGGATACACGTCACCACAGCAGTAACTCATTGGTTACATTTGAAGAGCATGGTGGGGCACTGAGATCAAAATACCTACATTAAAAAAAAAAAAAAAAAACACACTGAGAATTCTTTGGCAGACAACCAAATTGTCAACAACCTGTACAAAACCAATATACTCTCTTAAAATTACTGCTTTAAGGCCATTCCTCTCTAAGGTGATCTGAATGATTCTTAGATTATAAGGATATAAAGATACATTTGGCACACTGCATGTATTCAAAATATAGATGCCACGTCTTTAATGTCACTTGTGTGCTGACCTGAGAGCATATTGAGATAAATTGCTTCTATTTCAACATTTAATTTAGAAAAAAATGAGCGGCCCAAAACATAGAATGAGCAAATTATCTAAAATGAAAATTAGGTCCACCAAGATTTCAAATAAGAATCCTGCTTGTTTGATAATCTACTAGCTCCATAACTACCACTGCATGCATGAAAGCAGTATAGAGGAAACACCAAAAAGTCCAAAAGGTCCCAGCTGGACCTAAGTAGTCCTATCAAAACACAGGAAGAGAAGATGACTATCACTGTATAGAGATTATTTTTTGTACTACTACGTGGTCCTCTGCTTAGCATTCAAAGTCAGATTTGTCGAGACAAATGCTACAAGATCCAGCATGTCTCAGTCTTACACATTTCAGTAGTGGCAATTTCTGCATTACCCTGGCAAGTGGTGGTGCATGCCACTGACAGATATCCATGAGGTACTGCTTCCCAACCAATGAGCTGATTTGTAATGATGCATATTGTTTGGTAAGGACTGCAATGCAAATAAATCATTTAAGTTTCAGCAATAATACTTTAACAACAGTAAGCCAATACTGTGAATCAGCCCTATATCAAAATTAGTATAGATAGATTTTCTTCAAGCTGATATTGATTGATTATGAATATTGGAGTCCACAGAAGATTATTCAAACTAATGAAGACTTTATTAAGAGACTCATACAGAAACAGGATGCAAAATACTGGATACACAGATTCTATTGCTAAATCCAAAACAATCTCAATTTGTTCTCAGAAACTTTAAACTTACCCTGGGAAGAAGCCTTACACTTCATGCAATTCACACGTGTCACTCCATCTCGCCTGATGCCTACAAGTGACACTACAATTTTAAAAACCATGTGTTAAGCTTTTCTATCTTAGTAGTCTGTAGAGAGTTGCAAGCATTCAGTCTGGAAATGGGACCAAATACTAGTTTTCATTTTATAAAGTCAGCTCAGTTTTCATGCAATTTCCAAAGGCAGCTCAGCCACTCCTTTTGCAGTATTTCCAAACACCTTCTGTCAGCTCTCACTCCTTACAGAAAGAACATGTCCTCAAGATGACTTCTGAAATTTGAATTTCGGAGTTTCTGCACATAATTTCTGATATACCTCCAGACTGATGATGTTTTCACTTCTAAATGTGTATTACAAGTAAATATAGGATTTTGGAACATTAAATATTTTTAAGAATCGCTAGTGTTATGGAGCATACGTCTGCTCTAACCTACCACAAATCATTTGCCTCTATGTAGATTTGGTAGCTTGGTTTGTTCCTAGGTTTTAATTCAGAACCTTTTTCTGGCTCAGCCTAGTGCATGAAGCAGACTTGCATGCCAAAGCCGTTATTAACTTTATAGATGCAGTGGAATTATGGAAATGCTTCGTGCAAAAGTGCGTACTTGCCAAAATTATTCTGTGACCTTGCGCTTAAGCGGAGTTTTAAATAATTCAGTGATGTATCGAATGAATAAATTTGTGCTGCTTGTTACTCTAAACAGTCATGCTTTCACTTTCCTTGCCATTTTTAATAAAGCCTCACTTTCTAATATTCATGAAATATTGCATTTCAATTAAATTACATACATACCGAGAAAATAGTTTGCCCTAAGTTGTTTAGTGTTGACACCAACTGTCATTTGCCTTTTCTTTTAGTACAATAACCATGGAGGATTTATGTACAGGCAATACAAAGCACTGTCACAGTTTAATGAGAAAATTTTTTGATCGTGTACAGCACAACAGAGAATAAATATAAGATATTTTGTTATTTGTAAAGGTTATTAATGCAGCTAAAATAATAGGTACTCAATCCTACCTTAGCTTTCCATTCCTTGTTTCTTGATAAAAACACTTGCATTTTTCCAGCACTTTGGGTGCACAATGAAAGCTGTAGAATTCAGAGTTTTGAGCTAGTTAGACAAACTCTTTTTAAAATTAAAAGATAAAAGAAAATTTACAATGCAAGAAGTTTTTATTTTAAGCAACGCAAAAAGGTACACAAACACAAAATTCTACTTGCACTGGAGCAGCAAAATATTGCTTTCAAAATTTGCCATGAATTTATTGTAGGTAAATAGATTAAAATTCCTGAGGCCTGACCTATTTTCTTTTAAAAACGGAAATCTTATCAATACTTTATTTATAAGAAATTAAAATAGACTGGAATTAAAGGTTCAGTTCAAGGGATATTTTCAAATTAAAAGCTTCCTAGTGGTGGAAACTCATCTCACCATGTCACTTTGGATAATAAAACTATTAACATATATCTAAATCTAGGTTGCGTTTCCTCACATTTGGCCACAATAAAGAACAAGTTTTTATCCAGATCAGAAAGACCTCATTGAGCGTGTACTGCCTATCATCCTTCCTCCGTGCCTGATGCGGAGAAAAAAAAAGCTGTTACAGAGCTCAACCCGAGTTTCTTCTCAATCTGAAGCTTTAAAGGCTTCTGTGTTTTGTCCAGAGACCTGAACTACAGCTACAGTGTTGCTACAATGTGTTAGATGCTGCAGTTAGCAGCTACACAGGTTCATTCCCAGATACTGAATACGTGTCATGAAGAGAAAGTAAATACAAAATAAATATATCATAAGTACAAGCTCAAAAGCCCATCAAAATCCTCACTGCTCTCTTTAATTTCATGACATTATTTCTAAAGAGTAGGAAGAAGAAAAAAATAAGCAAAAAACACAAAAACACCTTGTTTCCAAGCTTCACCTGCTAGATAAAGATTTCTCATTAATGCCCGTAAACTGGTCTGGATACCCTACTGCATCTCTAGTCATCTTTAAATTGGCCCAAACGTATTGGTAATCTTCACCCACGGATGAAGCACACATCAGCACCAATCTGTTTTCCACAAATTACCCCAAATCGTTCTGGTCATCACAGCATAACTAAGAGGCCACTCGCATTTGCCCTGAAGCATTTAAAATCAGCATAAAGACAACAGAAGCAGAACTACTACAAATAGTTAGGTAAAAGAAGTCAATTGTGTCAAGAAAAGCTTTTGATTGCATAATTGAAGCTACTTCATACACACACACACACTATATAAATATATATATATATATATTATATACACACACACACACAAAGTTTTGAATAAACAACAAACATCATTCACCACAGAAGTACAAATGATGGTAACCCAGTCTCCCATTTCAGGAGAAGTTTCAGGTGAACCAGATCACAAGCCTTCCCCTACAAATGTCATCTGTTTGAAGTTTCTGTGAGAATGTGGTAAGTTTTTTGGAATATATTCTCCCGCCTGGATGAGAGGCTGCACAAAACTGTTTAGCACATTCAATTCTATCTCCACCTCCACTTCCTTTAAGTAAAAAGGCACCTTTTTGTTGACTTCAGCAAGTGCTCAAGAAGGAAATAAGGAATTGACATAATGATGGAGAATAAGATAATGACTTTGCTGTACGTTAGCTACATACCACTTCCACTGACTTTAAATCAAAATACATTTTCACAAATAACGCAGTCTTAGTATCGGTAACGCTCTTGGAAATAAGACAAACCTATGATTTTTTTTTTTTTTTTTTTAAATACAGTCACTACTTTATTGCAAATAAATAGTATCTATCAAAATTTAAAAATCAAAACCATACAAAGAGGAATATCTCTAATGGCATAATTAGATTCAAAGCAAAGTTCAGCTCAGCCTTCAAATACTGTTTTCTTTCACTGGAATCAGAAAATCGAAGGATTTTAGAATATATCTTAGTCAGACTAGAAATTTAAGCCTACACACTGTTTCCAATCTTCTATGGTTTTAACTGAAATTTTTAGTTTACCTGCAGGTTTTTAAATAACCTCTGAATGAATTCCCTATTACTGAAATCTAACAACTATCATATATCATGAATTTTTCCACATCAGATTAAAATCTCCAGCCTTATGACCCAGAGAAACTGGAGAAGAGTAAGTAAAACACCAGGAAAAGTGGTAGAAACTGCTACTGAAATATTATCTGCATACATGTATTCTTTCTCTTTCTGTAATAATGGAATCTGGACTAATTGTGATTCTAGGATTGAACTATTAAGATTTCATTTAGATTATGTTCAGTAAACTTTGGACTTGTGTTACATGCATTTCTTATTTGTCTACAAGCAGAATTTTCAGCAAAACAAGCTGATTTAATGAAGGATATCTTTCATTTTTCATGCCGTATGTTTGGTTTTTTTTTTTTTTTTTTTTTTTTTTTTTTTTTTTTTTTTTTTTTTTTTTTTTGCTCCAAACAAACGATGGCAAGCTGGACATGAGCTAGCAATGTGCTCTCGCATCCCAGAAAGCCAACCATATCCTGGGCTGCATCAAAAGAGGTGTGGCCAGCAGGGTGAAGGAGGTGATCCTGCCCCTCTGCTCTGCGCCAGTGAGACCTGGGAGTGCTGCATCCAGGTGTAGAGTCCTCTGTACAGGAGAGATGTGGACCTGCTGGAGCGCATCCAGAGGAGGCCCACAGAAATGATCTAAAGGATGGAACATCTTCCCTGCAAGGCCAGACTTAGAGAGCAGGGGCTGTTCATCCTGAAAAAGATAAGGCTCTGGGGAGATCTGACAGAACCATAAAATCACCAAGGCTGGAAAAAACCTCCAAGAATACCCAGTCCAACCATCCCGCTACCACCCATATTTTCCCACTCAACCACGTAGGCAGCCTTTCAGTATCTAAAGGAGATCTATAAGAAGAAGGGAGACAGAC
This sequence comes from Pavo muticus, assembly GCA_016647715.1. Taxonomy (NCBI): domain Eukaryota; kingdom Metazoa; phylum Chordata; class Aves; order Galliformes; family Phasianidae; genus Pavo; species Pavo muticus. Next base: position 107,265 of record JACDJE010000557.1, on the reverse strand, counting down.
ACTTCAGCAAGGTCTGTACTGATAAGACAAGGGGAAATGGTTTCAAAGTAAAATAGATTGGATACAAAAAAAAGGTTTTTTACTATAAGGGTGGCATGACACTGAAACAGCTTGCCCATAGAGGCGGTGGATACCCCATTCCTGGAGACATTCAAGTTCAAGATACCCAATCTAGCTGTAGGTATCCCTGTACATTGGAAGGGAGCTGGACTATACGACCATTAAATGCCTGTTCCATCTCAAATAGTTCTATGATTCCATTGAGTGAAATTTTAGGAAAGGTATAATAAAAATGAAAATACAATAACTTGTGTAAATCCTTTGAAAAGTACACTAAAACAAGACTCCACAGACAGAGAAATCAGAAAAAGAACTGCATATGTCAAGAAAGTTGGCACTGCAGCAGAAGTTCAAGTCTGACATATGTGTCATGATCACGTAGGATTTGTAGAACACATAAGCCTTAAGGTGATGTTTGCTTGTAGCTCAATTCTGTGTAGGCTGAATATTGTGGCATGGTGGCACTTGTTAAGTCACGTTCAATATGCTCACTTTCATGATGCTCAAGACATTTGAAAATACTCAGCATGGATCATACGCATACATCAAAAAATCTACTGTTTTTTCAACATGTTAAAAAAGAAAAAGCTGTTTGTATTTAATGATTTAAAGTCTTCAACATATACTTCCGGTATTTGTTCAATTATTTATCTTAATCACTTCTATCAGAATGGTTAGAACAAGCTATTATAGCTGATTGTCCTAAAGTATGAAGAAATTAAAGCATGACACAGAATGCAGAGTCTGGAGAGCTGTACACTCTATGGCAATGTCTCTTCTGTACAAGAGTCTCAAAAAATGACAAAAGCAATATTTGAGAATTGTCTCATTTTTTATGAGATCACTTACAGTGTAATGCCTTCTGGCCTTGTCTTTCAATTAAGAATAATAAAGCAGGCCAAAAGTCCAATGAATCCTCTACCCAACAGTTGCCATCGGTAGAGTATAAGAGCAGGGTACACATACAGAGAAAATTATCCCAAGTACTATTTTCATAATCTCTAATATCTCCAAATGCAACATACATTCAGTCATAGGTTGGATTACGTAAAAGTAAAAATGTGTCTTTTATGAGGTAGAGAAAAATATCTCCAGTTTTATATTTCTTAATGTTTCTCAGATCTGATTTTACTTCTGGGGCTTAAGTTGAAATATGACAAAGACCACATACTCCTAGAGATTTATTTATCCGATAACAGAAGACAAAACAGTTTCAATGTTTTTTTTCTTCTCTGCATTACAGTAAATTTTGATTTTCATTATGGAAGACACACTTCAGAGGTGATGGGGATTTTGTCTTGTTTTACAGTATATAAAGTGTAATATGCAGTTTAGCAAAGCACATGTAACACAAATCAAGGCTTGCTTATATACTTGCCTATATTGATTTAGTATATCGAGTATTTAAGTAACGTATCTTAATTATTAAGAAAGCTTACTTTCCTGAACTAACTCCCATCTGAAGTGTTCACGTGACAAGTCTTATCATGATAATACTTAGTGTTTTCTCAAAATTTTAAACCATTGTGTGATGATCAGTTCTTAGATTGTTTTTTTTTTTTTTTTAATGTCACACTCATATAATCTGTTTACTCCAGACAAAAGAGAATAAACAGTTATTTGATTGCATATAATCTGATAGAGATATAGGATGTTTAATGTAATGAAATAACATAAAACTCTTTGCAATAACAAACGATAAAGGATTTACAGGGCAAAGATCTGACAAATAAGGTTAGTTCGTCAAAATAAAATTAGTATTGATAAATAAAACCATCCATTCTTTAAAGAATGCAGTCTAGTAACAATTTCTTCATGAATTCTGACTTGGTGGTTTGTGTAAACAAAGAGATTATCAGCCTGATACAAATATCTTATGACCTATTTTCAGATTTAAAAGCCTCTCTCACCTACTTTGTGGCCCAACAGAAAAAAAACCCAAATAATATTCTGAAGTAGTTACTAAACCAATATAAACTTAAAGTTGTCTTTCTAAAAGCTTAAACTAGATTTTAAAAAAACAACTTTGTATAACATTATTTAGGTGTGTGAATAAAACCATGAAATCTAAGGAGTGAAATATTCATAATCAAAATGGCAGGGGAACTACAACAAACAAAGAAAACCACAGAAATGTCAAGCCACAGAGGTTGGCCTCTTGAATAAATATTTGTTTTAGTCATATGTAAAACTAAATAAAAAATAAAAATATGTACAGAAACATCAGTTCTTTAAGGCTTTTTTCATAAGGCAGATGAGATGGACATGGAAATGTACCTCTATGCGTATAATCTAATATTCAGACACCAAAACTATAAAAGAAGTAGAAATAATGTTTGCCTATATGACTTCTTAACTTCAAAATAGATATGACAAATTTAAATATACACACAATTCTAGTCAGGTGGAACTTGAAAGGTACACAGATTAATACTTTAAAACAGGGGAAAAAAACATAGAAGAACCATTTCAATTTCCTTTCTTTCTGGGCTTCTATTAATAGAAGTAAGCAAAAATGGAGTGTCAACACTATGTAGTAGCTGGTCAGCAGGAGATTATATCAAAGCCAATTCATTACTTTGGTGTAATGAAAATACTCTCCACATTTTAGACATCAAGCACACACTGTGTCTTTTCAAAGAGCACTGGAGTATATTTTACAGATGAGAGACTCACCGATATCCTGGAGAAGTTCCACCGATTATTCCAAGAAGTCTGTATCAGCACAGAAAAGTCAAGGAAAGTCTTCCTATTACTCCTGGTTTTCCCAGTGTGCTCTGAACAACTTTAATTACTTGTCCATTGAAATATCACAATTTAAGGAAGTCAGAAATTACTTATCTATAAGAAAAGATACCAATGTCATCACATCTACAATATACTGAATCTTAAACCTAGCTCTTTCCTGAGCTTTGTCGCTATTAAATATAATCAACAAAATGCAAAGAAGGCATAACAATAAAATAGCTATTTCTTAACCTTCTCCTAAAGTTCAAACACAACAACCTACCCAGGTGTTACTTTTGTCTACTAATATTCAAAACACTTCCCATTTTATACTTTTTCCTGCACAGAAGGGTAGGAGTTGCAAATCATGCGGTACAGAGGTAAAGGTACACAGTTCTATGCTGGCTTCCAGTAAACCCTCTCTACATAGCATCCTTTCTGCATCTTTTCAGACTTTGTCTTACCACATGCTCTAGCTCCCCTCCCCCCCCCCCAGTAAGTATTGGTCTGCTATGTAATTTTGTAATCTGTTTACAAAGAAGTGTTGTTAAAACCCTATGTACTGACACACCTATGTAAAATACATGTACGGTTAGAGTAACTATTCCTTGTGAATTACCACTCTCAAGTAGTCTCAATGCATTATATTTGAATGGGCATGCTTTGGGGCATAGAGTTTGCCTCCCTCTGTTTAGCGAAGAGATAAAAGTGTCACTAGCATCTAATTAATAATTACATACCAAATTTCCAAGTAATCTGCCCAATGTGGCCTAGGAATTATTCATGATGAGAATTATTCACGTATTGCCCTAACACTTGTCACTCAGTAAAAACTAAGGCCTGACTTAAATGAAGTTATTGATTTGTGATCCTGAAATTTAATTTTTCTCAGAATTCATTTTTGAAGTATTCCACAATGCCAATCGTAGAATCTATAGTATTTGAGCTTTAATCGGAAGCTAGTCCACCCTCGTTCTTCTATCATTTTATCAGGCAAAGATGAAGATACTGATTTTTTCTAGAGCCCTCAAGAAGAATGTGGCAATGATTCCTATGTTTCCTCCACAGAGCATAGCAGCTTTTAGGTGAATGAAACATTATGTACATATCAGGACATCTCAGGGCTGGTTGAGCAGTTTCAGCAAAACATACAGTAACAGTTCAGTTCCATAAATCATCAAGAAAAAAATCATTAAAAAAAAAAATCAAGTTTAGATTGAAGTCTGCGTTTGGTATAATATCATCGGTATACTCTTATTATGAAACTAAACTTATTTTTATATAGGGATAAATACTTTTTTGAACTAGAGTGCCTGGAGTCTAGACAGACCATTGAATATATTGAACAATAACATTTCTTTCCAATGCCTAGACTCTATCTTGTTGTTAGCGGGTGTAATGCTATAATGTGATAGAAAGTGCAGCAATAACAGCGGGGTGGCAAAGTCTTTAGCAACAGCAGATGAGTACAAGCCCAAAAGCAGCAGCCATGGATACAGAAATGAAGGAAAAGAGCCACTCACCCTCAGAAGGCCTCAAGTAGGCAAGGACCTTCAGGGAAGATACCCTCTCCTCCACTGCCAACACTTAAATGAGGTCAAGGAAGGGGTGGATCCTGGCTCCATCCCTTCTGGTCACTCAGCTGCATTGCATGCACCTAAGCTCGCCTGGATTGGCCCTGCCTTCCCACCAGGTGCTCAATCACTGGTTCAGGCTGTGACTTAGCATTTCTGCTACAGTGGTTTACTAGGCATTGAAAGAAACTAATAACTTAATGTTTCTGATAAGCCTTTTATTTTAGGTGTCAAATATCCAAACTTAGAATTATCAGGCCAAAACACGCACGCCGTTTAATTTGCTGTACACGGTATGGGAAGCCTAGATACCTAACCTTGGGCTTTGTCAAAATTTTGCACTGATACTGTCTGTAGCATTCTCTTATAAACCCTGTTTTCATACACATCAAAACCACACTTCTGGAGTGCTACGCTGTCTACAGTGAGAATACAGTAGCATTCACCGAACACACTCGTCTAGTGTCTTGACAGCTTCAAAAAATAAACCTTTCAAACTTATATAAACTATTTCTTTCCTATGAATGTTTGCTTTGTGGCAATGCTTATTCCAATTGTTCCCTTCTAAATGCTGTATCCTTTACCACATTATTAAAAGTAAAGGCTATAGCTATTCATCTAAGAAATTTCCTTTCAATTTAATTTAAATCCAAGTGATAACTTGTTTAATCAGGTAATAAAAGGATTTTCTCGATTAACTCTCAGTTTTTACATGGAAATTCTCTAGTAGGGCAAAATCATAAATTAAAATCATACTAATAAACTTACCAAACACTAGTATACTTCCTTAATACATCTTCATCTGTTCCTAGACAGGCTTTCAGGTACTCAGCTTATTATGACAGTAAGAGGCTGATGTGGAAATCTCTTCAGTTTCTACTTCTGATTCTCAGAAGGTACATCAACAAAGTAGGATGATCTATGAAATCTGTTTCCAATTTACATATTCAAAATAATGAATGAGTGCCATATATATATCTCTTCAATAATTAAAAAAGTCAAGCTTCACAAGATGTATACATAATCTACACTAAGCAAATACATGACATTGGCCTTTATACCATGCCTGTCCTTAGTCTGGTCCATTGGACTTCTGATTCTGGGTTTCAAAGTCGGCCACTAGTCAGAGTCAGAGCAGGGAGAGCAACACAAGTCAAAAACATGACGATTAAGAGCAGCCACTGGAGAAATTACTCCTTGGTGCTTCTCATGTTAGTTAATTCCCACCTACATGTACTGAGAACCGCAGCTTCACCATCAGTTCCGCAAACTCAAATTTATCAGTAGAGTTCTCTATGTATTCCCTGCAAGCAATTTGAACCAGGCTAGCTTCAAGATATCACCAGCTTTAACTTCAGTAATAATAGCGTGATAGCAGTAGGCAATCAGGATTAGAGATTAAAGCTCAGTACTTAAATATCTAATAAATCTAATGCATATAAATACACAATATAGACACAAACCAAAGAGGTGTTGTAGCAAAAATACTAAGTCATGGCCTGAACCAGTGACTGAGCACCTGGTGGGAAGGCAGGGCCAACCCAGAGGAGCTCAGGTGTGTGTAGTGCAGCTGAGTGACTGGAAGAGGTGGAGCCAGGATCCACCCCTTCTCTGACCGCATTTAAGTGTTGGCAGTAGAGGTGAGGGTATCTCTTGTAGAAGATCACTGTCTACCTAGGATCTTCTCAATGTAAGCAGCTCTTTTCCTCCATTTCTGAGTCTGTGGCTGCTGCACTTCGGCTCGTTCTCATTTGCTATTGTACTTTCCATCCCATTATAGCATTACAGATATGAATACAGTTACATCACTCATCTTTTTACATGCCCTGAAAAGTTCTTCAAAAGCAATACAAGCAAATAAAACAAGGATACAGAAACAAGGATGCCACAGAAGTGTGAATACATATATATTATATGAAATTACGTCAAGATGCTGTTTTTAATGTTTCTTTTTGTCATTTGTTTTTCACTTCAGCAGATGAGTGCCATAGCGAATTTCCACATACAAAATAAATGCTTGCTTATTAGCACACCTGTACTTATTCTGAAAGGCTGGCTGGCAAAGGAGGAAACTGAAGGAAGAGTTTCTGATGTAAGCTAACATGAAATCCTTTATCACTTACTTCAAATTTTCAATTTACCTGAAAAAAATGAACACTGGCTCATTATTTCTGATAATAAATTATTCTGTAACAGTGAAAGAAAAATGTAAAACCACAAGTAGGTAATTAGTCCCTAAAACCAATTCAGGTTTATGTTTAAAAATGATAGCATTAATCACACCTATTCACCACCAGTGAAAATATCATGGTGATCGAGGGCAAATGTCTTTTTTATGCATGCTGTTACAGAATCAACAATAGAGAAATTTTCAGAGCTCAACTTCTTTTTTAGAATTGTATAGGTTTTTTTTTGTTTGTTTGTTTTTTTTTAGCTCTAAATGCTTTCAAATTGTCTTTTGAATTTCTGTGTTTAAGTGCCACTTGAAGGAGATTACACAACATTCTGGTACTGAAGATTTAAAACTTAATATGGCTTGCAATGCATGTTTTCAGAAGTTGACTTGTTTCCAGACATTTAAGTTCTTTAGCTAAACACTGTCATATAACAGATTAAATAAATGATAGCCTATACACAATATGAAATAAATTTTTATACCAACATTTTTTCCTCTGCTATTCACATCACACCAACTCTAGTGTTAAAAATCTATTGTACACCATGAAAGTAAGGTTGAGTAAACAACTAACTCTGGCCCAGAAAATTCTTCCGTTAAGAAGCAAGTTTTCACTTTTGTTATTTTCATAATATCCGCATTTCGGCAGACAAGTTAATTTCAAAGGTGCTAGTTTTACAGCTGAAAAAAAAAATCCAGGAATTTCAAGTATACATAGCAAAGACAATGTATCACCAGCAATCTAAAACCTTTCAAAATCATTGAATTCTAGACCTAGAAGATCAGGCAAAATTGTTACAGATTATCTTGTTCGAAAAATGTCCTTCTCTGAAGATTTTCTTCCCTTGTAATTTATTTTTGCTTCTCAAAAAAAACTTTAGACAATGAAATAATTGTGTACTTAAGAGCTAGTGATATAGGCTGAAGACAAAACCAAAGTTTAAAACCAAGAGTTCTCATTTATTGCTTCATCACTGGATAAATATAATCATAGAGGATTTTCATTTCATATGCTTAGAAAATACATAGTTTTTAATGAAAATATATTTCCAGACATAAATTTTGTTGACAAACAGCTCAATTCTTGTTGTAAATATCTTTGCTATCGATACTTAACAATACAGCCCTTATGACCTTTTGAGTACTCAAAGCAGAATGGTTAGTAAATAGGCTAGGCCAATTTAGACACAGCTTCTCTATAAACTGCAGAAGCATATTTTGGAAAGAAGAGTATTCATTCCACGGCCTGAGGAAGACAAAAGGGTAGTGTTTTCCATGTTCATTGCATGAGAAATGACATAGCTGGAGCTACTGCATTTTCAGGGAATAAAGAACCACTCCAGAGAAACTATATTGGCTTTCAAATATATTCATATGCCTTTAGGGATATAAAATGCTGAAATTTTAAAAAGAACTGACAAAGTGACTGCAAGTGTCTCCAAAAATGTCTATTTTGCCTGAGCTGTTATCCAACCAAGAAATATGCAATATAAATAAATTTGAACCAGAAGATTTGAAGCTGTCATTCTTTTGAGAAAGGTGTTAACTGTGTCCAAAAAGCCTCTGCAGTACAACTGGCTCACATGCAGAAATCTTGCATGGATTCCTAGCTTCTATAATCTTACAAATGGTTGTGTCACACATGACATGAGTGAGTTTGTTTCATCACACTCTACTTTCTTCATCTTCTTTCGCTTCAAGCGATACAAAGCACGACAGGACTCCAGGCAATATAACTTTCTATTTACATTAGATGAGTTGCAGAACTGATCCTAAAACATTTGGCTCAGTATAAGATCTGCATCCCACGTGGGTTAAGAAAAATAATATAGGTAAGAAAATTACAGAAAGACTAGTCCTGTAAAGGGAAAGACAACAGAGAATTTGTCTAAGAGAAATAAGCAGATTGCACTTCCACAAGTTAAAGCTATGTACTGCCACTGATCTGTCTNAAAAAGAGAGAGAATGAATACTATTTCAGATAAAATTTCTAAATGTAGTAAGCAACCATTTTGAAGAATTTATCATAGTAACAGTTTAAAATAAAAAAAATACATTTATTGAATGATAGCAGCACATAATTGATGAATTTTTCCTGTTTCAATTTCAGTTTCTGACATAAAAAAAGAATATATATTCCTTGATCTTGGCTAATAATATTTATATTGGGTTAGAAATCTATAAAAAATTAATAACTTGTAAGTAAGTGGGCATGTGATGTACACTAAATAATTGAATATTGCCATATTTTTCGTTATAGTTCCTGGGAAGGGAAATACTGAAATCAGCTCCTTATTTAATACAAAAAAATTGGCTAAATTAATGTGTAAGGAAAATACAACACTGATATTATCATTTTATTGTATAAAAGTTTTATTTTACAATACCAATGCAAAAAGTAAACCAAACCAGCTCTTCACTGAAGCCACATGTAGAAAAGTATTTCATTAATTTAGTATATAACTGTGCTACAATAGCTGTAATTACTTCGTGCCACAAAGACACAAATGCACATAACTGTCACATATTAATGGACAATGACTTTAAAAAAAAGGAAACCCTCATACTTTTTTTTTTTTTTCTCTCTACTTGTAGAGTATCATAGCTACTTTCTTCAGCACAACTGAAAACCTTTGATCAACTTCGCATGCAGAAATCTACAGAAGGAAATCAGGCCTATGATGGCTGCCAATTCTAGGATATAAAAAAATTTTTTGGCAGTAAGATCACTAACTATTTCTTGTATTCTGAGTTAACTTGCCCATGATCAGATGAAAAAAAAATCTTAGTTCTTTCTAACCAACACAGACTTCAAACAAAATTTCAATTGACATACTAAACTTCGTTCTCAGAGTCAATATTCAATGTAGAAGAGTACCTGACCAGTAACTCAAAGTATCTGTTTTATTTCATGCTGGATTGCCAGCGGATATAGGAATTTAACACTAAAATTTATACATTTATTTACTTTTGACATCCGCACTGCAAATTTTCCAGGTAGGTGTTCATTTAAATGTGATGCTATCTGCTTATTGTTTCAAAGATGCATTTGAGTTCCATATTTATCCATTTTGGGTAATAATATCCACCTCAAATAGAAAGTGCTGGTAATCTCATACTCATTAACAACTTTGACTTTTTAGCCAAGTAAAGAGGAAGGGGACTTATTTGCTGTCTTCGTCAGTATATGCAAGGAAGTAGAGAAGAAGTTCATCGCCAGCTGACATAATGTCTGCTGATTTAAGAAACATGTATACTTGCTAAAATATATATCTTTGTGTAACAATCTTTTTAAATCATCACAGTGCTCTTTCAATAGGTTAGGAGGCAACAAATGCTCTCACAAAGAGTTAGTCTGCCATGGTAATAGCAGTGTTAGTTCAAATACAGTAATGCAAAAAAATCCTCCTCAGCAGTGCCACAAACTGTGAAAGAAAAATACAATAGAAGATATTCAGTACTGTCTCCACATTATCAAATTCTAGGTCAGTTGTTCTTCCTTTAAAAATGTCAAAGCAAGACATATGTTCGTAACATCAGTCTTTCAAGATAATATGCTACATTGAAAATCTAAAATATGCCTTATTCTAGATTTCCAGATTAATTCAAAGAATACATTTTTTTCTAGTATGAGGAGAGAAATTTAAAATAAAAATTCAGAGTCCTCAGGTACTTTATATCTAACACATATTTCAGACAGATCTCTAGCAATCTCACATTTTCAGGGCAAGAGATTAAGAGACCTGCTTCTTTAAACTATGATTCTGCTGCTCATTCTGTGTGCTACTGCAGAGCTTTCATCCTTTTAAGGAATTAACTCTGTTTGGGATCACTTACAAAATTGGCAATTTGAGCTTTATTAATTCTTTGCAGGAATTTCCTTCACTTGCACAAGAGCTAATTAGTTTAAGTCCTGAAACAATCTGCAGCAAAACACAGAATTTTCTTACTGAGGCAGAAGAGCATTTACTTTCACCCATGCTAAGTGCTCTATGAGGTCAAACAAGGTTAGGCTGCCACTAAAGGCTGCAGGTTCTCCTTTGAAAAACCTAGACACAGAGTTCTGAAAAATGAATATATTTTGAGTGTGGTAATTCAAGCCAGTCGGAAGAAAACAGGTGCTACACAGTGATAGTTTTCTAGTCATGGTATTAGCACATGCCTAGTCCCTTAAGGATTAATGAGACCCTTGAGAATTAATAAGTCTTTCCATGCAGTATTAAGCAACCTTACTCTCACTGATGCTGAATGTTCTATTGACCTTACAAAAATGCTCAGCTTCTTTCAGCATTTCATATTATTCATTTTAACTGCCTTCATACAGAGATGTTTCATATTTTTAATAAAAAAATGTATTCATAACCACTTATTCAGCCTTGTGACCTTTTTCTCTATTTCCTTTCACGGTGATCAGCAGATTTAGGTGGTTTTTCCTGGGAAGGAATTAATGCTTTGTGTAAATTTTTCTCCAACTACCATCATTTTCATGCAAAGCTGATAGATGCATCCAGTTTAACTGCTTCTTAAAGATCATCCCAACACAAGGTATCACAAAATACATACAAAATTTCTTTTACCTCACTCATTAGGAAGCAATAGCTCTGCACTGCGACAAAAATCTCACTATCTGACCTGAGCTGATTTTCAAGGACAAAAATTTCATTGCAGAGTAAGGTAGGCCAGATGATGCAAAAGCCACATTTTAATCTCTCCAAACATTTCTGCAGGAAGAGAGCTTTGGACAGAGCCAGCTGTTAGGATTTTCAATGTTGGACAGAAAGAGGACAAAAATAAACACTGTTTTACATTACTGTATGTTACTTTTCGCATTGACCACCCATTAAGCATTGATTTAAATATTGAACTTATAGCAAAAAGCTAGAATCAATACTACCTTGGAGAAAGGAAATATCATGCCTACATCTACGGTAGCAAACACATGGATCTCTTAACTGGCATGCTTCTCCACCCCAAACATGAATGACAAGTAGGATGATAACTAAATAACTGATAATGTAGCATGATGTTACTCTGTCATAAGACAGTATTAACACTACAGAGAAAACTATAAATACAATCATTTGCTTTATATGAGCAAGTAGATTACATGTGTAAAGTCTGGAAATAGTTATGTTTTTATACATTTAAAAATATCTCCTTTATTTAGTTATTCATGTAGGAAAAAAACCCAAAAAAGCATAGACATTTCAATCAGTTAAAAAAATCAGCACATTACAGAAAACAATGTGGTAAATTGAAAACTTGAAATTTTTTTTAATAAACACAACAGAGCTAGAAACATTCTTTTGCCTATTCTGACTTCTGATAATAAACAGAGCATCATGGATGCCAAAGTCAGTAAAAGAAGAGACCATAACAAGAACTGTGAAAAGGTCAAAACTGACCTACCTGTCTTAATGCAGAATGAAAAGGACATTTGATGAAAGCTGCTAATGCCGACATATAGGAGCCTTTGTATCTTTTATTCACTGAAAGAAAAGAATAAATAAAATTATATTTAAATTTCCAGTTTAAGCAGAATTCTATGAATATGCTTTATTACAGTTTTCCATTGGGTTTTTGGTTAGCATCTTCATTTAAATAAGAAGTGCATTCACTTCTCAAGATCTGCTGGGCTGGGCAGTTCATGCTAAACTGAACTGTTTTTGAATAACATATTGCTAATAACTGCAATTAGTAACTATTGAACAAAGGAAACACTGTACAGTCAGTTAAAATAAACTTTTAAAATCTTGCTAAACAGTATGTAACATGAATTTGCCAGCCATTTTGAGCAGTCAACCAAATTATTAGTACATATTTATCCTTTCACTATATTATTCTAATTCAATGTCTATCTCCCTCTGATGTGCTTAAAGAAAAAGAAATTACCTTGGCAAACAGGTGGAATTTGCACTAAAAATACACCAGCTGGAGAAGAAACAAATATCAATTTCAGTTATCTCTGGATCCAAACAAGAGATAATATCTTTCCATACCATTCAGGAAATTTAACAGGCTGGGACTCTGACAACCTGCTCCTGCAGAAGAGGGTGCAGTGGCAGCCATAGGTATATGAAGGGAAAGTTATGGGGCATGGTAAGACAACAGCAGGACAGCTCTCTCTTTAAGACTCTTTCCCAGAAATAGAATGTTTGTGATTTAAATCCCACACATCCTAAGACGACCAGAATAAACATGGTGTTCTCATCCTGCTCCAGGTCAGGGAGTGTGCTAGATCTCAGTGTCGTGGATTTTGTTTCCTGAACAATTACCCACAGAAGTTTCTCCCACTCTACCACCGAACCTAACCATGATACTCTGCAAGTGATGTCAAAATAAGTTGTTTTGTCTTTGAGACGGCAAGGAACAATCTGTTAATTTTTTGCCATCCAGGCCTCTGTATCATCATCAATATGCTGTCCCGTGAAAGCATTTGTCTAGTGTCAGTTAATTAACCGTAGCTTTGCTTTAGTTCGGGCTTCTGGACTAATCTCTATTAAATTCTATTATACTTTTTCCTAAGGACAGTAGTTTCATAAAGCAAAATCCCATAAAAACAAGGTCAGGACATGAACAACAACTAAGGTATGCAAAATTAAATTCAGGAAAATAATACATGCTAGATTTTCCTTTATGATCTTCTAATTCTTGGATAAGTCATGGTCAAAGCTACAGAGGAAATATTTGCTGGACTTGTGTCCCGAAGTGTTTGTGCAGCAAATAAACTGGAACCTTATCTAGCCAGTCGTGATAGGACACTGGTCCCGTTGGAGAAAGTTCAAGTTTCAGCTTTGTTAAAATTCAATACTCTTCAACCAGGCTCTTTTGGATATTCCACACGTGTAGGGTATAAATTTTATATTAAAAGTTTTTCTTTTTTTAAAGTTGATGTTAATGTTACATGAGATTTCTGATTTAGCATAGTGATGCAAAATATACTGAAATCACAATAAAAAATATAAGTTGCTACACTTCCTTTGCATTAGCTGTGGTCAGACACACCCTGAACTTCACGGGGATGTCAACGTGGCCCATTTCCACTGAAACTTCTTTAATTTTAGGAACTCTTCGGTCATAAGCGATCCCAGTTGTTCAAAAAACCCACAAGACTACAGAGTAGGAATGTGGCTGCTGACAGATCTCACCTTTCCTTGAGAGGGGTGTAGAGAGCAGCTAAGAATCAGAACTAACTGAACAGTCCACTGTTTTTGAGGCCACCTCTATAGCCACAAAAATATTATAGTATACTATTTTAGAAAAGAAAATTAAATATGCTAACCATTAATAAACGGTGGCTATTTATCATTTAAATACACATTATAAAACACTTAACATTAACACTTATGATCAACCACTGTGAGGACAGTGGCTGTAACACAAGAAATCTCAAAAAAAAGTGCCTTTTCTCAAAAAACAGATGCTCTTTGTTTTAGTTATCTTCATTAGTTTTCACCGCCTTAAAGAATAAAAGCATTTAATGAGATCACCCTTTTAACACTGATGGTAGTAATCGTAGCTAGAAATAATCATGTTTTTCAAAGTACTAGAGTAGGAGTTATGGTAGTCCTCAGAACCAACCCTTTGAACTGGACAGATAACCCAGGAAAATGGTGTGCTCTATTTCTCTAATACATGAGCAACAGTTCAAAAATCAGTAGAACAACTCCTACATTTAAAATTCTTCATTTCAGTAGTGACTTCTCTGAATGAGTTGAGGACTAGGTTATTTTTCTTGTATGCACCATACTTAGCAGAAATGAAAAGGACATTGTGAACTGGCAAAGAGCAATATCAGATTTTATTCTGCATGTTCAATAGCTAATTAAAACAAGCAAGACTGAATGAAATAACTAGGAGAATCTAAATCAAAAATATTCTCAAGATTCAAAACAGAATGCTTCAGGAAAGACTTTTCTCACATGTTCATTTACTTAAGCAATTACTCAAAAAAGTAATTCAAAGTATTCTTCATTTTATGCTTTTGAAGTTTCCCTGTTTGTGTCACTGTACATATAAAAATGAGGACTTAACCTGCTGAGCTGGATGGAATATTTTGCCTACATTAGGAAAACAACACTTGTATTGGTGAAACCAAAAAATTAAAAATTAAAATTGCTCCAAGTTTCCCAATTCTACTTTTCCTGACTTTTCTAATGGAGGGGTCTCCTTGCTTTCCTAAGTTGCTGCTGTACAGTAAAGAACTTGACAAAATGCGCTTTAATCTACTGAATAATTTATGCTATTTAGAAGGTTAAGTATATCCAACACCAGTGAACAATGAATTACCTGCATCAGAAAGTTGATTGCAAAGCATTTGTCCATCAAAATCTACAGACTTTTGTTTAACTATCAGTTTTGAATTTTTTGTCATAAACTGTCCCTCTTAATCTGGCCACAGAAATAATTTCCACAGTTAAACTAGGAAGAAATTTATGTGGGAAAAATACGACACGCAATAATGATGTCACATTCTGGGCATCGGTATTTAAACACAGACGTTTGTGAGATCCTCAGTTAGAATTAGAGTCACAATTTTCTTACCCAATCCCATGTCCAAGGAGCCTATAACACTCCAAGCAGAACTGAAGGAGGAAAAGTTACTGGTAGCAGGATGACAAAAGCAGCCTTGCAGGAAACAGCGTCTGACCACAGTTTGTTGCAGCTGTTTTTTTTTTTTAAATAAAAGAAACAACAGCAAAATAGCAGACAAATGGAAGTTATTGGAAAAAATAATAACAATAATAAAATAAAAAAATCCTTAATTGGTTAAAAAATCCTGCAGGACTGATTAAACCTTGTACCTTCCTGCAGGTCTGAGACAGCACAAATCAGTCCAACACTGCCAATTATATATATATACATATATATATAACTATACATATTTTCTCACAGAGGAAATTGTGAGACAAGTACAAATACTTAAAATACATATTAAGCTGATTAAAATATGTATTTTATGCAACACCCACACAAAGAAAAAACTGCTTCAGTAGAAAAAGAGCAATTCAGCTGTAGGCTGTTTCTTGTGTGTGTAGTATGAGTTGGCAACAGTCTTTGATCCACATCCTTAGGGCAAATTTGACATCTATTTCACCTGAGGCAGGCACAGATCTTTTGAAGGATATTTCTATATAACGAATGAATGACTGCTAGAAGTCATGTTACTGTCCTCCTCTGCCTCTTCAGATCCGATTTGCAGGCCAGGTGAATCTCATGACAGGTCTCTGAGTCAATCAAGTGGTGAGACGAGATGCCTGAAATAGTCTCCATCATGCTGACAACATAGTCACAAATGGCTGATTTTGAGAATCTCAGGGGAAACTCAGATTACCCCTACACTCATTTCAGAATATACAGCATTTCTGAAGAAAATTCAGACTTTCAAATAGCACATTAAGATTCTGTGCAGAAAAATATCCTTCACAATTCCTTTAAATAAGACCTATTTTTCCTTCTTATCTCTGCTTGCGTTCACACATTTTATTCCCCTTCAATAAAGCTTTTCCTTAATGTCATAGCAAGTTCTTTTTATTATGAAATCCTTAGTTCAATGGCCAATAATTAAATAATAAGTCTCTTACCATGCATCCAAGTTAACTTCAAATAAGTCCGAAGACTGTGTAAAGCGAAGTACACTTTATAAGTTCCTTGGAAGATAGTGAAAGTAAATCACGGTCCTAAAAATAGGAACAGTTAGCTCACTGGTGTTCTGATTGGTCCTAATTGCTACCCTTGCAAAGTTCACACTGCAGAAGTCTCTTCTGGTCATTACAGGATAAACTTTTAAAACTATTTATTTATTCTTTCATTCCATGCATTATACAGTAGCAAAAACAAACAAACAAAAAACCCCTCTACCTATGAGGAAGAGCTAATCAATTAAGAATAAGCAAATGGTATAATATTTCTGGAGGCAAAAAATCCACAGCAAATAAAACCTGCCCTTTCCCCATGTGATTTGATTTGCTGAACATCTGAAAATATTTCCACTCAGAAGTCTGCTACAGCAATTTGAATCCTTTTTATCTTCCAAAGAGCAGCTGTGCAAGGCTTTGTTTTGTGTGAAATCAGCATAAAAATAAGAAACGAGTTATCCACCTATAAATAATTCCTTTGCTTTTGATGAACGTGAGATGAATTTTCCTAGTTATTATAAGGAGGTAGGAATTTGGTCATACACACACTTTTTATTTTATTTTTACTTTTCTTCTGGAGGGGTAAGGAATGCTGCTTGTTCCCAGCTTAATTTTACTGATTTACTTCATGCTTAGCCAAATCTGCTCAGATTACAGTAACATACTTAGTTTACAGTGAAGATTTATCATTCAGTGCCTAATTCTAAATATATGACTGCATATTAAATACAAAACAAGGTAGCTATTATGCTAAAGAATGCCTAGGACACTGGAATTCTGCAGAACATTGTAAGAGATTATTATTTTATACTATTGCCTCAAAGCTTGCTGAGGAACACTGATGGACAAGTCCAGGCAAGTCCTGGACAGCGGTTGAGAAGTCCTTTGTCTGAGGGGCACAGATGGACAAGGCCAGGGGCAACGAGAGAGACACAAGCTTCACGTTAATGGCAGGGAAGCACTCTTTTGTTGGGCTTATCTCGAAGGAGATGGCCCTCTCAGGAGGTGCTGCACATGACTCTTACCCAAGCGCCCAGGAATGTCACGTAGGCAGAAGGAGGAGGATAAAAAAGGGACAAGCAACCATGGTTTTGAGGTTTTCTGACAACAGATTCCTCATGAAGAAGGGTTTTCTGACAACCAGAGTCCTCATGAAGAACAGGAGGTTTTCTGACATGAGAAGCCTCACGACCTGCCTCTCTCCCTCCTGGACTTGCTCTGAGCTCTACCTGCTTGCCTCCTAAGGCCGGCTATGCTGCTGCTGCTCTCTCCTGACGAAGGAAGGTGTCTGCCATCAGATTCCTCACTACGGAATGCCTGCATGCTGACGGACTCTCCTGGGCCTGCTACCAGAGACCTGCTGCTTCCTCCCAGACTTACCCCACGGCTTCTTCCTGGACTTACCCAGTACCTGCACCTACTTGCTGCCTAAGACTGGCCACACTGCTGCTGCTTCCCTCCCCTGAGCCTCTGCCCCGGACCATCAGACAACGGGACCTCTGCTGGATCCTGGTGGTGACTATCCCCACTTTATGCAATTCTTGCTTCTTTCCTATCTTTTCTATCGCCCATCTTCCCTTCCCCATCACCTTAATTCGTAATAGTGTCCATCCTCCACTTTCCCAGCACCCAGGAATGTCACGTAGGCAGAAGAAAGATAAAAAAAAAGAGACAAGCAACCATGGTTTTTAGGGTTTTCTGACAACAGAAGCCTCATGAAGAAGAACAAGAAGGGTTTCTGACATGAGTAGCCTGACAACCTGCCTCTCTCTGTCCTGGACTTGCTCTGCACTCTACCTGCTTGCTTCCTAAGGCCGGCCATGCTGCTGCTGCTCTCTCCCGAAGAAGGAAGGTGTCTGCTATCAGATCCCTCACTACGGAATGCCTGCATGCTGATAGACTTTCCTGGGCCTGCTACCGGAGACCTGCTGCTTCCTCCCGGACTTACCCTGCAGCTTCTTCCTGGACCTACCCAGTACCTGCACCTTCTTGCTGCCTAAGACCGGCCATGCTGCTGCTGCTCTCCTCCCCTGAGCCTCTGCCCAGACCATTGGAACGGCGCACAATGGGACCTCTACTGGATCCTGGTGGTGACTATCCCCACTTTATGCAATTCTTGCTTCTTTCTTATCTTTTCTATCGCTCATCTTCCCTTCCCCATATCCCTAAGCAATTAAGATTTGTAATAAACCTGTTCAGACCAACATTTGAACCGCTGTTTCTTAATCTCACGTCGAGAATCCATACATTAAAAGAATCTCATCTCCCTCCTATAAATTGGAGTGAGACAAACATGGAGCTCTTCTGGATGTTTTTTTTTTCCTAATATACAAAAACAATTCCTTCAAGAGGACTACATCATATACATATATGCAGAGGCATATAGAGATAGAAAAATACAATCTCACACACAGGTATATACATATCTGTATCTATCTATATGTATCTATGTTAAGAAGATCCAGGTCAAGATTACACATATGGTTAGAGTTATTGAATAGTCTTCGATATGTATTAAAAGAGATTTTATAAAAATAAAATGTACTTATCACTGAAAATATAATGTTCACCTTTATAGCCAACCTTATGGCTATGAATATATACCCTCATGTTAGCACACAAATGCATCAGAACATATTAAAAGCACTATTAGGACTTAATGAAGGTATTAGAAGAACAGATCTGCAACATCTTCCTCAACACCTATCAGGAGGACATCCAAGACTCTGCATACTTAAGTGCTCTGCAAAAACAAAGGTAGTAGCGTGTCCAAACTAGAAACTTATTTGGTAACAATAAAATAGCTTAAAGACATACTTTGTCTCAACACATACCGTACATCTTATATGAAAGAGGAAAGCTGAAAACATTGTAGTAAATTGATTTTAGCAATTTTTAAAAAAAAAAAAAAAAAAGAAGAAATTACCTTTTCTGTGGAATTTTATCCAAATAAAAATGTTTAATAGAATACAAAGGCAATATTAAAAATCCATATTTAAAGCATTCAAATATATTAAATGCATTTTTTCTACTTCTAAAATATGATAACTCGTTGACTTGCAACAGAATTTCTCTCTTCTTCATCTATAGTAGAAAAAATCCTCCACCTTACAGAAAGAAAAAATATTGCTCAGTCTCTATTGCTTTAATTAGTATTCTCTGTACCTGGTATCAGTTTCAGATGATGTTCTTAACCATAAAAAAATATAAACCAAAGGCAAAACAGAAAAACACACTCTGAAGTGGCATCTAAAGGTTTCTTTTTTTTGTTTGTTTGTTTTTGTTTTTAAATAGCCATACCTGTATCTTTTCTCACTCTGTGTCTTGATTAGAAGTTTATCCTTCTTCTATGGAACCATTGATTAGCAAATCCAATGAAATGACACTGAGTACATCTGACAAAATAACAGAAGTTAAATAAAATAAAGTTAAAGCTTAAACAAAAACCTGTATTTCTCCCTTTGGGTAGTGTGGTGAGTTAACTCTGGCTAATGAACAGCATCTCAACCAGCCACTTTCTCAATCCCTCTTCTCAACAAGGACAGTGGAGAAAGTAAGTTGGAAAAGACTGTTAATAAAGAGAAAGAGCGAGACGTAACTTAACAACTACTATAGGGGACAGAACAGGATTTAGGGAAAATTAATTTCATCTACAACCAATTAAAATAGAGTTGAATGGTTATAAACCAAACCAAAAACATCTTTCTCACTCCACAGCACTCCTTCTTCCTGGGGTCAGTTTCCCTCCTTCAGACCAGAACGTGTAAGTAGATGGGCAGCAGGGGTTTCAGTCAGCCATAAGAGTTACTCTCTGCTGGTCCTTCATCCCCACACTTCTACCTTGCTCTGGCGTGGATCCTCCCCATGGGCTGCAGTCCTTCAGGTAAAACCTACATGGGCTATGGTTCCATCAGGAAATACACACCGGCTCCAGCATGAGGTCCTCCACAGGCTGCAGCATGGATATCTGCTTTGGCATGGTCCTCTCCAATCTGAAAGGAGTTAATTACCTACTCTGGCTCCTGGAGAACCTCCCTCCCCCTCCTTCTTTTGACTGTGGCATTTGCCATCTGCTTCTCACTCTTCCCCCTCCCTGACTTTCTGGATATATTTTTAAATTATTTTTTATTTTGCTCTTCCTTAAATATATTTTCACAGAGATGTCAAGCCTTCTTCTCGGCTGATGGACTCAGCTATGGCAGCAGATTCATTTTGGAGCTGGCTGGTGCCAGCTATGTCCAGACTGAGCCAGTACCTGGTTTCTTCTCCCAAAGGCCACTCCTGCAGACCTCTGTTAGCGGAACCCTGACACCTGTATCCATTACAGATATTATTTGAATTGGAAAGATGCCATTGTTATTTAGGAGTTAGCTTGATGCTTTTTTTCACCCAATTCAAAAACTGTGTTTTCTGCTTTTCATTTTGACAACCGACGCTAAGTGATTATGAGTGGATATTAAAAAAATCAACAGTGATGGCAGAGAAGAATATCTATGTAATGCCTACTGAAATCAATGATAGTCGTAACTCTTGTTACTCTTGACTACAGTCCTAGCTTAATGACAAGCTCAAAGCCAACACAATCAGCTTATAAAATCACTATAATTTTCCCTTAACAGAGGTTAAAAATTCAGTGCCTTGAAAAATACTTAACGACGTATCCAATTATCCAGCTATCCATCAAGTCTTTGTTTAGCTTTATTCTTATTTTTTTTGTTTTCCTTCTCATTTCTAAACTCTGCTTCTCCCTGCTGCTTTTGGTAGTCTGAAAACCTTCACAAAGCTCATGTGGTTGTTAATAGCAGCAATGAACTTTTCTCTTTTCTCCTTTCTTTTTCTGACTACCCAAAAATAATTCACAGACTGTCAGGAGTCTGCAGTCTACAAATCGAAAAACATGGAAATACATCAGAGATAGTGTCTTATTTTGTTCTGTTTTAGTCCAGACCACATACATCTGATGTTTTGAACTGTCAACAATGCTCATAAAGTAGGAAAGAAAATATGGAAAAAGTGCTGTGATCAATATGCTTAGAAGAATGTTTCTGAAGAATTCATAAAATAACATGACTTCTTTATACATCAGTTAGAAAATATCACCAAATCATCTGTGAAAAAAGATTTAGAAATTTGTTTGACATGCATAGATACAGATAACATTCATGTTAGAGCATCAGTGGCTCCACTTACCTCTGGTTGTGTAAAAAATGATCATGTCTAATAAATAGGTGTACAGTAATTTTTTTTCCCCCATCAGCATAATTGCAGAATATTCATTTCAAATTTGTCATCCTAACTGCCATGAAACAAATTACATCTTCAAAAACATTGAGATGCTCCAAATTGCTTGGAACCTGTTCAGGTGATTGGCAAACAGATCTCACTGCAGGTAGTACATCCCTTCTGTGGGATTCAAAGTCTAAGCCTCCGCATTTTGTTGGTTACGTATTTCATGATAAAATTATAATTAAGTGAGATGCTGAGATTAAATAACCTTTCCTGTGTCTGTGCACACTTATCTCTGTGGATTACTCACCACAATTAGAACAGCTGAGGACTCGTGGATTGGACTCAAGATCATGTTGTGATCTTATGTTTATTCACACTTAGACGTTTCTAAGGCAGTGAACAATGTAGTCTCATAGTACCCTGAGAACATTAGTAGAACAAGCCTTACCACAAGCTTGAAAATTAGCAAACGGTCATTGCATCATTTTACCAATAGAAATGTCAAGTCAAGTACTCAACAAAAACTCAATATAACATGAACTACTTAGCTGAGTCACCTGAGAGATATAGGTTACGACTGACATGAGTGTATAACGTAAGTAACCCGGAGAAAAAAATAACTTTCAAGGTATTAGAGGAAACTCTATGTCTTGGAGCATGACTAGGACATTGTCAGGGCTCACAGTTATATCTATATCCATATATATACACATACAAAAGGCATTGAGGTAGCTGAAACTACAAAGCTCACACAGTTCACCTTTACAAGATGAATGCTTCTGAACCACAAGAGGTCCCCATGGGATCTGCAAAGCAGCACGATGGCTAGTCAGTGCATAAGTGATCATGAGTGCACTAAGGAAAATGTGTGAAAAAGCTGAAGAAGAAACTGCATTACTTACCGTACATGTCCTAACTAGAACCCTGT
Source organism: Pavo muticus (assembly GCA_016647715.1). NCBI lineage: Eukaryota > Metazoa > Chordata > Aves > Galliformes > Phasianidae > Pavo > Pavo muticus. Next base: position 84,933 of record JACDJE010000557.1, on the reverse strand, counting down.
CAGGACAACACAGAACAGTAGGGTGCCAAGAACTGTCTTGCAGGACATAATGTGGCTTCTGAAATTCAGCAATGCTCAGATTCAGGAACTGCCTCCTATATGAACCTGCACCATGCAGAGGGTCTTTAAGAGTCAGCCACTAAATTTATTTTGCCTTTGTCAAATACTTTTACATTTTATATAATTAAATTCTTAAGTTAGCTGTATCAAGAAACTTCCAGTTACTTAACTCTGAAATTCAGAGATGGAGTAAGCTCCATGAATTTAATTCTCTGATTAAAATCCTCCCATGTCTCCACAAGAGTGCCTTCACTATGCCACTACTAGCTTTCAGAGGACCGTCCTTTTCTTATTTTTCTGGATGCATCAGAAATCAGAGCATTGTCTGAATTATATAACAAGATAGATGAAAATCTGAATTTGAAAAAAAAAATCTATGCTTAATATACTTGTTAGACAATTAAATACTGCGTTTTTCTCTGATTTTGACTAGTTTAAGTAAATCCCTTTCAGTCAGTTTCTGAAGACCACTCCACATAGTACATAATTCTTTTTAGATTTCTCCAAATCTCAAGAAACCTACAGATTCGTTGAGAAATCAATTACTTTACACAGACAAAGAATTCATCACGATGGTCAAATGCTATTGGTTGATTACTATATATATATTTTAAGAAAAGACTAACAAGAAGAAAAACACTTCTGTACAGGTATTTGTTTGTTGCACTTGCATGAAAGAGGCAAAATGAAAATCTAAACCCCAGATTCTTCCAACAAACAGAAAAACCTTTAAAAAAAAATTTGACAGGTCAACAAGTCTAAGCTCTTTCATACTTGTTTGAGTATCTAGCTGAAACCTTGAAAGCCCTTTTGAACACTACCTTCCTGTCATCTCTTCTACATCTGTCTCTCACCATATACTTATCTGTTATTTTTTACTGTTTTCCCCCCACCAATGTTTTCTTTAAAAAAAAAAAAGAAAAAAAAAAAAAAAAAGAAAGAAAGAAAAAAGGTTAAATAGCAGAAGAGAAAAAACAGCCTGAGTGTTTCTTAGATGTTAAGTTTGAAAACAGCTCAGGAGGTGACAGAACATACAGTATACAGTGTACTCTAGTGCACAAAAAGTGGAAAAAAGCACAAACAAAGGATCTTGAAAAATAAAGCATGTAAACAACACAGAATCATATGTTTTGTATAGTAAAAACAACCAAGCATAACACACAAAAAAAAAAAAAAAAAAAAAAAACAGCACAAATTATCTTCTTTCTCTATGAAATCAAAGCCAAGACAACACCTATTTGACTGTAACTGTAAAGCACAATCACCTTCAATTCATCTTTCCACTTTCAACTGTAATTCCTCTCATGCAACACATGGTAGCCAAAGAACAGGGTAAGCATTTGTACTGTATATATAGAATATATATTAGCATAATGGCAGCTGCTGTGCTGTCATAGTGGCTTCCAAACTGACTCTTGAATCTTTCATCTCTATTTAGTCCAGAAGAAAATAGTTCATTTATGACTTTTTTTTTTTTGGTCTGGTGTTTTTATTTTGTTCTTCCCCTAAAAATCACTAGCCTAAGGACATGTAAAGAATTAAACTACTTAAATTTATTTATTTTTAAGCCCAGAACTGACATGAAAACAGAATTTCAGCTCAATGAAGAAAAGATCTCTGAACAACAACAAAAAAAACCCTGTATTCTGAAACATGCAAAACAGTTAAAAAGATGTTAGCAATAACCCTGGAAGAAAAAAAGGATTTTTGGCCAATAGATGCATTTTTTGTTGTGCATAAGAAAAAGAAATACTTAAAGCTTTAAATAAAAGGCCTTGGCTGTGGAAACACTTTGGCTTGTGTGAATTTCAATGCTTATTATTTTAATGCCCTTTTGTTAACCTAATTGTATAGTGTGCATTCTACCAGAATTATTCACAAGAAATTGGAGACATCAGTGAAAATGTGGGAAAGCAGGGTCATGCTGTTAGCTCCTGACTGACCCAGACAAAGGAGAATTTCATTATATAAATGAAATTAAATGAAAACAGACATGAACTCACACTATCTTTAAAAAAATATGATGTTTATATTCTTCACTGATGATTGTGAGCCACAATAAACACTCTATGAATTTGTTGACAAATTTACCCGTATTTTCTGTTAATATCAAAAAATCACAGAAATAAAATAGCCATCGCATTGCATTAAGTATTAGATCTGTTCATTACGGTCTATGTCAATGCTCAGCTACAGCAAAATAAGAAAACATTTTGTTCACTAAATAACGGACCTAGAATATGTGTTAAATAAATACAATTTAAACAGAAAATTATTTTCTTTTGTTCCTAACATAATGTATTCTGCTCACAAGATGCACATCAGAGTAACAGAAAAGACACCATTTGAGCCTTAAATACAAGCATTTGGTTGCCCTGAAACCATGTTATGGTAGACATAACAGTACAGTAGTGAGATGAATATACTTATCTCTACATATATTCCAACACAGAGCTTTCACAAATAAAAAGTCCTTCACATGGTAAAAACAGTACAATGAAGTGGCTCTGGCATTTTTTGAAAGAACCTGGTTAAGTACCTGCAAAAGATAAAATTGAAAAGCACGCATAACTAAGAACAGCAAGAAGCCCAAATCACTTCATTTTCCACTAAGATGAGGTTTACATGGTCATCCTAAAAAGCAGGAACAGGCAGTAAACCATCCTGGAAAAAGGACATGCTACTTGATGATACTGTCAGATCATAAAAGGCAAGTACACAGATCACTGAACATACATAAGCTGCATTCCAGACATCACTTTTCTGTAGAGCTCCTAGTAGAAGACAAAGTCTCCCTCCATCCTCACAATTACAAAACTAATATAATTGCAACATGAAGTGAAATATTGTAAGCACTTTACAATCAATCTCATATATAAAACTTGCAATAACTTTAAAATCAGAATTTGATATAAAGGAAAATAAAAACAAGCAACATGTTTTTGGAGATTCTATTGAGGCAAATAGGGTCCAGAAAAAAGTAATAGAAATTACATATGCTGCAAAAAAATAGTTGCAAGAAGAATACTAAGGATGACTATGTCATTCAAAAGCATCTTACAGTTAGATCACACCATTCAATTTGGCTAAATTTATAGCTCTGTAATACATGTTACAGACATTAAGCTAGTCCTTGTATTTTTTTTTTTTTTACTGCCAAATGGCAAGAAACAGATACTTTCAAGATGTAATTAATTTGGTTTCATTTAGATATCTACTTCAGGATGCAAATAATTACCCCAGATGATACTGATTAGAACTCTACTGATTACAACAGACACTTGGAATGATTAGCTTAGAGATAGATACCATCAGAAATTGAGACATATAAGAAATCTTATGAGGAGGCAAAGGAAGCATTTTGAATCTAAAACAGAGTGAATTTCAACTATTAAAATTTCATGTGTGGAATGAAAAATGACTCTTAGCAAGCATTTTGTGGGTTCATGTGCAGCCTTCAGAGAAAGGTCCTTGGATAGTAGGTGGGGTAGGTGTGGCTGGAGACAGGCTGCTGCAGGACGGGCCTTGGTGGGTGATGCAGGTTTGAGCTGCCATTCCTCTGACAAAATAAATAATATAAATAAGATAAATCTGTGATTGTTTATCTCTGCTTTTTAGACCACTATGCTTTTGGTTAAAAGAGAACAGCTACTGTCACTAATTTCACATTTTTAATCTCATAAGGTACCAAATTCCCTTTTTTGTCTGAGCTTGAGGCTGGAGGAAAGCCAAATGCACATACATACCAATACTGCAAACATTTGACACCATGTAAATTTACAAACAAATCAGGTGACATTTACTGACTTCAGAAATTATAAGTTTTAGTAGCAGCATTCCATAAATAGAATATAGACATATCTAGTTATTTTCTCAAATTTGTCTATCAGTGTCATCCAGATGACACTGTCATTTGTCACAAACATGGAATCTTTAGTAGGGGAGTAGACGAGACTGCAGAATGAAAATTTAAAGTAAGAAATTCACATTCTACTCTACTTTGACCAAAGTTCACTGCAATGTGTATGACGTTATTGCTTTAAATATTGCCTATTTCTTATTCTTCATATGAAATTAGTTGAATGTAAAAGTTACCAGTCAAAAACTGAAGTTAACTTTACGAAATATATTTTGTATTGCATTTTATATGCAGAAGTACTCTCCTACCATTAATTTCATTAAATTTGTATTAGTACATTATTTACTGGTAACTGGCATCTTATAAATACCAAAGTAGAAATCAAATTTATTTTTATAAGGCATTTAATTTACAGTATACCTGGTTAAAATGTTAGTGATCACTGTGAGTCTCTTATTCCCTAAGGACTTATTGTTCAATAATTTACTATGCTATCACCAAGCTGTAAATGATGGTAAATGATGCAAATTTAGTCCATCACTGATATAAAAATATAGCGTATTTCATGTTTGATACGTTTTCTAGAATTAGGTGCATCATTTTTCTATAACTGATTGCTGAGTAATCATAATTTCTCTCATACTTTTCCAGAAAGCAGATAAGTTTCTGAAGTAGTTTCAGAAAATAAATGAGGTTTGTTGGTAGAGGAAATATCTTTCATTAGACTAGCTGATATAATGGGGAGCAATCAGGCACACCTTCTAGCCTGCAGTTTTGTAATGATTTCTTTTCAAAAAAAACTACATAATCACAACAGAAGAGTAGAAATTGAAATATTATGTAGGTCTCTCCAAAAGTAATGCCTCCTATTTATTTCCATGGAAACTACAATAGAGATGAAGAGCAAAATAACACTATTTGATAGAGCAAATTCTCAGCTACAAAACATTATTTTTCAATACAGTCACCAACATTAGCTATGTATTTCCACCAGAGTTGAACCAGAGCCTGTGTGCCATGCTCATAAAAATTGCATGGCCATCCAGAACATGGTTTATTTTTCATGTCACTCCTGCCACTGTTGAAACACACCACCCCCCCACCTCACTGTGCTGACTTCTATTCTTTGGTCTCCATAAATGTTCAGCAAGTGTTGATGAATGTGCAGTGTTTTCTGCATGGAGGAATTCAACAACAAACCTTTGCTTCATACACTCTTCCATGTCAGATGTTATTTTGTCAGCCTGCTCCTCTCCTTCTGTGTGTCACATGGAAACAAAATGTAACAGAATATTGGTGGGAAGGATCGACCTCTACTGTCACGCCACCAACATCCAGCTCTGAACTCATGGGCCAACATAATAAAACTGAAGGCATTACTTTTGGAGCAGCCCTCATATTTTAGCGGCCCTTGTGTAGATAAGCAGGAATGTAATTTTGCAACTGGGGAAATTTGAAAGAGATATCTTCTATTTGCAGATTTAAGTATCTATGAATAATAAAGATTTTATTTTTTAACAATAAGTCATCAATTCACTTACTGTGCTTCCAGTAATGTCATAAGACGTATTCAGAATTTCAAGTCCTATCCTTTTACAGATATTTCATCTATCTTATATACCTTAAAGAAAGTATCAATTTTATAACTGTTTTATTTGCATGCAGAAAAAAAAAATCAGAGAAAAGAGTAAATAAAGTAACCTGACTACACACATTAGCCACTCGTTTTCTATACAGTGTCTTTGTATGTATATGAGAAATGAATAATTAGGGCATTTATATTCCATACACAGAGCCATGCAGAGATCCACATAACAGTGTCTGTACAGTGGCAGCAGCTTGATCCTCACAGCAGTTTAGCTGCTTAGCACTGCACTGCAGTTAAACTGAGTACCTCTAGGCAGATATTTTTTACTATTAGTTCTAGAGCAGACACAGCTGGAAACAACTCAGAACTCTCAAGACTTAGTAATGCCCAAAGAAGTATGGACATTTTTCTTAATAATTCTTTATCCCCCACTACTGAACTATTCGGAATGTATTGAAACACACATTTCTAAAGAGAAGAAAAATCCTACCAACACCTATATATAAGTAATACTGGAGAATCCAAGAATTGAAGAGTAAAGCAAAACATGTATGAACCACATAGTAAAAATCAAAAAAATTCAGAATTAAGGTAGGTATAAATAGGCTGTTGTAGCTTCAATATATGAAAATCATATACTACTGCTAATCTGAATTTTATTATTTTGCTCTGGAAGAGGAAGGTGATTAGGATACTGATTTAGGTCTCTCAGATCAATCTCATTTTAATATTTTTTCTTTAATTTTTTTCTCTCTGAAGAAGACCACCACAACAAAAATATCCATTGTGTTTGAAAATGTTACCTAGAACCAGAAACACCTCCCAAAAGCAGGACTAAGTTCCAGATATCTCTATCTCCTATATCACAATCTCATCCAACAAACGAGCAACACTCAATGAGAAAGTTTCATTTTCTCTTGACTGTTCTACCGTAAGGTTGGCTAATTCTGGTTGTTATTTAAACAAGGAATTAATTTATACTTTTTTTCTATGAGAGAACTATATGTCACATAAAGACATTAGATAGAAAATTCAGAATGAGCTAAAAAAAACCACATCTTCATATCTTTAAACAATTTGAAATCAAGCCTGTGAGTCCTTGCCATAGGATTTTGTGCTCAGTTAGATTTTCAGATGTTGAAAAAAATTACTACATATACAAAGGCTGCTAAACACAGGGAACTATCTATGGTTGAGCCAGGCACTGAACTGCAGATTTCTGGAGGATGGAAGGATACCTAGTTAAACCTACAAGTTTGTCTTGTTCTATGTTTCCTAAGCATTTGTTGTAGGCTGCTGTTAGACATAAGATACTAGGCTAGATGAACTTCATATGAACAATTTTGTACTCTTGTGTATTAACCTCACATACTTGCAGTGCTTGATTTAGGCGTTTTGAGTGAAAAGACATCCACACCTGAAAGATATGAAAAGTTCAAACAAATTTCATATATATGAGAAACATCACTGTAATGCTTAATTAAAATTGTGAGTTCACTGTAAATCTGCACTCAAAATGAATCTGTCTCCAGTCATAGAATCATAGAATCATAAGGTTGGAAAGGACCTACAAGATCATCTAGTCCAACCGTCCTCCCACTACCATTGCTACCACAAGCTACTTAACCATATCTCGTAGCTCCTCATCCAAATGCCTCTTGAATACTGCCAGGGACAGCGACTCCACCACCTCCCTGAGCAGGCCATTCCAGTGCCTGACCACTCTCTGAGAGAAAAAGTTTTTCCTTATGTCTAATCTAAGCCTCCTCTGGTACAACTTGTTGCCATATTTGATGCCTGGGAGAAGAGACCAAACCCCTTCTCATCACAACTTCCCTTCAGGAAGTTGTAAAGTGCAATAAGGTCTCCCCTGAGCCTCCTCTTCTCCAGATTGAACAATCCCAGCTCCCTCAGCCACTCCTCATAAGACTTGTGCTCCAGACCCCTCACCAGTTTCGTTACTCTTCTCTGGACACGTTCCAGGGCCTCAATGTCTTTCTTGTAGTGAGGGGCCTGAAACTGAACACAATACTCGAGGTGCGGCCTCACCAGTGCTGAGTACGGGGGATGATTACCTCCCTGCTCCTGCTGGCCACACTATTTCTAATGCAGACCAGGATGTCGTTGGCCCTCTTGGCCACCTGGGCACACTGTCGGCTCATGTTCAGCTGAGCATCAACCAACACCCCCAGATCCCTTTCCTCTTCACAATTGTCCTGCCACACAGCCCCAAGCCTATAGCACTGTATGGGGTTATTGTGGCCAAAGTGCAGGACCTGGCACTTGGCCTTCTTGAACCTCATCCTATTCACCTCAACCCAGCGATCCAGCTTATCTAGATCCCTCTGCAGGGCCTCCCTACCCTCAGGCAGATCAACACTTCCTTCCAACTTAGTGTCATCTGCAAACTTACTGAAGGTACACTCAATCCTCTCATCTAGGTCATCAATAAAGATATTAAACAAGATGGGCCCCAGTACCAAACCCTGGGGGACACCACTTGTAATGGGTCACCAGCTGGACTTAAATCCATTAACTACTACCCACTGGGCACGGCCCTCTAGCCAGTTCCTTACCCAAAGAAGGGTATATGTGTCTAGGCCACGGGCAGCCAGTTTCCCCAGGAGAATACTGTGAGAGACCGTGTCAAAGGCTTTGCTGAAATCTAGGTAGACTACATTAACAGCCTTTCCCTCATCTACCAGTCTGATCATCCCGTCATACAAGGAGATGAGGTTGGTCAAGCACAATCTGCCTTTCATGAACCCGTGCTGGCTGGGCCTGATCCCCTGGACGCCACGCATGTGCCGTGTGATCTCACCCAAGATGATTTGTTCCATAACTTTCCCTGGTACCGAGGTCAGGCTGACAGGCCTGTAGTTCCCTGGATCCTCCTTACGGCCCTTCTTGTAGATGGGAGTCACATCAGCAAGCCTCCAGTCCTCTGGGACCTCTCCAGATAACCAGGAGCGCTGGTAGATGGCGGAGAGTGGCTCGGCAATCACCCCTCCCAGCTCCCTCAGCACCCTAGGGTGGAGCCTGTCCAGTCCCATGGACTTGTGACAGTCCAGATGGAGGAGGAGCTCTCTAACTGTCTCCACCTGAATCACCGGGGGTGTATTCTGCATAGCATCCCAGACTTCCAGATCAGGGTGTAAAGTGCCCTGAGGATAACTGTTCTGCCTATTAAAGGCAGATGTAAAGAAAGCATTGAGGACCTCAGCCTTCTCCTTATCCTCAGTGGTCACATTCCCCGCTGCATCAACTAAAGGATGGAAATTCTCCTTGGTTCTTCTCTTACCGTTGAGATATTTGTAAAAGGATTTTTTATTCTCTTTTACTGCAGTGGCCAATCTGAGTTCAAGTTGGGCTTTTGCCTTCCTAACTTCCACCCTGCATACCTTAGCAACTTCCTTGTAATCTCCCCAAGTAGTCTGTTCCTTCTTCCAGAGGACATACATAGACTCTCTTTTTCTTCCAAAGTCTCAACAATAGTTCCCGGCTCATCCACACCAGTCTTCTTCCCCTATGGCTTGCCTTATGGCATTCAGGAACAGCCTGTTCTTGTGCCTTTAAGACTTCCATCTTGAGGAGTGTCCAGGCTTCCTGCACCTCTTTATCCTTAAGGAGTGACTCTCAAGGGACCCCTGCAACAAGTGTCCTGAACAGATCAAAGTCCACCCTCTGGAAGTTCAAGATAGCAGTTTTGCTAGTCACCCTTCTGACATCTCCAAGAATAGAGAATTCTACAATTTTGTGGTCTCTCTGCCCAAGACAGTCCCCAGCTTTCACATCTCCTGCCAGTCCTTCTCTGTTAGTGAAGAGCACGTCTAGCAGGGCACCACCCCTGGTAGGCTCTTGTACCAGCTGTGTAAGGAAGCTATCTTCCACACACTCTAGATACTTCTTGGACTGCTTCCTCTGCGCTGTATAATATTTCCAACATGTATCAGGGAAGCTGAAGTCTCCCATGAGAACGAGTGCTGGCGATCACACAACTTCTGCAAGCTGCTCATAGAACGCCTCGTCCTTCTCTTCATCCTGATTAGGCGGTCTACAACAGACCCCCACCAAGATGTCGTCCCTACAGGCCTTCCCCCTGATCCTTATCTATAGACACTCAACTTTATCATTGCCAACCCCAAGCTCTTCAACATCAAAACACTCTTTAATACAAAGGGCCACACCACCACCCTTCCTTCCTTGTCTATCCCTTCTGAAGAGCTTGTAACCATCCATCACAGCACTCCAGTTATGGGAGTGGTCCCACCATGTTTCAGTAATAGCAACTAGGTCATAGTTAGCCTACCGCACAATCGCTTCCAGCTCCTCCTGCTTGCTGCCCACGCTGCATGCATTGGTGTAGATGCACTTCAGCTGAGTCATCTGCCTCACTGTGACTGTGCAGTCAACTGCACAGTGTGTGGTAAGCTGAGGTAGTAACACTAATATTTATCATAACCTCTGCTGAAAGGATGACAAGACAGAGTTTGAAGGTAGAAATCCATTACCTTCAGCCTGTACTCTAAGGAATAAGAATGTCCCCTCATGTTCTAATAGTATTTGGATAAATTTATTTCACTTTTTTTGTAACAGTTTTCTAGTATAACATGTAAGAATTTCTTCCAAGAATTCTGATTGCAGCATAAACATTGGGTAAAACAAACTGATTCGTGTTCATTTAGGAAAACTTAACTATGTATTGATGCAGCTAGACAGCAGTTCAGTGCTACTAATAATGAAAAGCTAAAATTAAAGCAGGAGATAGAAAATTAAAGGTATGGGAAACTAAATTTGCAAACGTAACATAAATGGAGGAAAGTTAGCAGATAATTAAAGTTTCTAATTTCTTTTTAAATGTCTCTCAGGTTGCACACCAGGCAATTAAGACTTCATTGGGCTTCAATTTACAGTTGGGGACAGTTGAAAGTGTGAGACTTTAGGAAGAGTAAGGGAAATTATGTTTTTTTAATGAATATGCTGAAAGTTACAGTAATGTGAACCCAGATTTCAAGGTGCAAAGAAAATGACCAGCACTTCTTTGAAGAAATATTATTTGTTGATCATAGCTCCTTTGAAGTACAGATCTGTAAAACAATATAACAATATATTAAGAAATCACCACCAAACCATCATATATCTACCAGGAAATATCAGAGAATGACTAAAAAAAGCACTAGTATTTTTCTTCCATTAACTCCATGAACAGTTATGGGCAAGTACAGAGATCTAAATTCCAGTCAGTAGTTCTAACTAACTACTGAATTATAAATTTCTCAAAATCTGGTTGCCTTTCACCAGTTAGAGTAAGTTCGTATGATAAAACATGCACCAGTTGTATAGTGCTCAGGGAGAAACAAAGCAAGCATTCAACAGAGGAGAGATCCCATTTGGCTTTTTCTGCCCTTAAGGGCTGCTGAAGGAGGGGATGACTCACATTTCTGAGGATGGCTTGTCATCCTCTCCCCAGTTATGTACTCCTTCTCCAAGACAACCGAAAGCTGAAGACTGAGGGAAGTCTTCAGCGGAGAGCAAAGAACTCGGGAAAAGGGACAGGTTTGAGGATGTGCATTTATATGCTGTTTTTAATTGTCTTCTTACATGTTGCAACTGGTCTAATAATAAATGCCTTATTTCTTTTAATTTGACCATTAGAGCATTATTTGAACGTCATGTTAAAGCTGTGTTTCTTTTTGCTTGTAAAAATATTTTGAATGTAACAAATTAATCAATCTGATTGTGTCATGGAATACCCATTTGAGTATTTTTGTTTTACTTAGTTTTGGATAATGGGAAAATATGACAAGACAGGCAAGGAAGTTAGAGCATGATGATCCTTGAGGTTCCTTCCAACCCAAGCCATTTTATGATTCTATGACACAATACTTCATAAAACAGAACAGCATAGTCAGAGAAGCAGTTTCCAAATAGTGTATTGATAAAGATAAAATTAATTTAGCTTATCAGAATTATACAGAAACAACATGCATTTAGTTATCCGGACAGTTTCTCATCTGAAATATATAATATTGCTAATTAGTCAAGAAAGCAGTATTATCTAATGTTACTGCATGATCACATAGCAATTCAGTGTTGAACTTTCGACCAAGTTGTCTAAATTTTTTTAATTTCTTAATTACTTTTATTCTATTTTTATGGTACTCCTAAAGGATTATTTGGCAAGAAAGGAGGCTTTTTATTTATTTGATCTCTTCCATAATACATTTTATTATATGCCTTTCTATTAAAGAGAGAGAGAGAGATTAGTACTTGACTTCAGTTTAAAATTCTGGATTTTGGACTTAGAATCAAATAAACAATCAAACAACATACAAGCAAATAAACAAAATACTATTTTTAGGAGTCATACATAGTCACAAACTTGTCTTGCAACACTTAAATAGCAATTTTTTCTAAGGATATATAGATCATGCTTGCGTATTTTGTAAAAAAAATAGCTCAGTTTCTTACTGCTTACTTAGTGACCAAAACGACAATTAAAAAACAAAAACAACAACAAAAGAAAAAGTACTGACTGATATTTTATATCATTCCATCCCTGATTTGTTCTAAATTAGGTTAAGGAACATTTACTTTCTCCAAGTATGATGGACATTGTCAATGGATGCCTATCAGGTTAAACTCCAGGCAAAATTAAGTTAAAGCTGACATTTGCTTCTAAAATCAAGTCTGACTACTCAGAGAGACCTCATGGCCACTGCATATATGTTTGAATTTTAATATTCATCTTATTTCAAAGATGAGTGCCCTGACCGAAAAGCTACAGGCTGAACACCAAGAAAGAAGGTAGAAGTTGATTCCCTTAACGTTATTCTACTGTAAAGAAATTAATTCAAGCTTCAGTGGGTGAAAGAGGGAGTATAAACAAAACTGGTCAAAGAATTTTTCAAGTGCGGTAGGAGGAAAAGGTATCTTTAGGTCTTAGTACAATGAAGATTTTGTACTTTTCTCAATAATTAAGATTGTTTACAGAAGAAATAATCCAATGAAGAGAATATTTACTTAGATTTTCAACATATTAGAATGGGAACCTAAAGTAAGAGACAGAATTATTCTGGAGTTTATACACAGAATTTGGGAATAAGTTAAAGTAACTCTTTATACTTATCGTGCAGTGGCTCCTTCCGCTGCAAATGCACATAAGGATTCATGGCAAAAGGTTCGGTTCTAAAACAGTTCTGGTTAGCAACCAGTAGTGTTTCATTAAAACTTAGTTAAATGGAAGGCCAGATAAATGTGATAAATTAGCAATTTGATACAGCTTTGATGGCTATTCTGTTATTTACAGTTATGTATCTTTTGGAAAAAAATCTTTCTTAATACAAGTTTTTGTTTGCTCTCTTTATTATGTTGTTTTCTAGAAGTTTCTCATAGAGCAGAAGTAGGCTGCTCGTGTTATACCAATGAAAAGGAAGCAACACCATCTCCATTGTACCAATGGAAAAAATCCCAGTGCCTTCATGAATTCAGCCCAAACATGCAGAAAAGAGTCCTGGCTAGAGTACATCTTGAATCTCTGCCAGAGTGCATGAAAGATCTGAAAAATAATAATAATAAAAGAAAATCACTTTCTTTCAAATGGTAATGCTAGTATTGAGGAAGAATGAAGTTCTAGAACCTTCATGTGAGTTAAAAGGTACATAGACCTAGATGTGTAAATTTACCACAATGTTCATGTGTCCTACTTTTAGAATATGTGTCAAATAAACTCCAAGTGATCTCTGTTGGTTATTTCATTGCTATTAGTAATACTATAATCTTACGGCCATAGCTTACTTTCAAATATACTGTATTTCTTCTAACACACTGAACTGTGTCAAGCTCAATTCAACAGTTTATATGAGTCTCAAAATAGAGATGCGTGATGTATCTTCAATGAGGTCAAATTATTTAAATATATCTGAACAGCAGCAAGCATGTGAGATGCATTTCTCAGGATCTAGCAGTAGATTTTTCCTTTACCGCCAGTTTTTGTCAAAGACTTATGGTTTAGAAGAAGCGGCTCTCTTAGGAATACTTTTACTTTCAACAAGAATTAGCACTCCATTTCTTCTCCAAACTTTTCCAGGGCTTTGATGTCTTAGATGAGACACAGCAGTCTTTCATCTTGACATTCAGTAAAGGAAAGTATGTTTTTATTTATTTATTTAAATATCTTTAGGAATAGCTTAGGTTAATTTAATTAGTTGTCATTACTGTCTTGACATTTATACTTCAAAGGTCATATTTTTTCTGCAACATTCATATGTATGTTATTTAAATTAAACTGAAAATAAACTTAAAAATGTTCTCCTCTCTTTCGAGATTATCAATTACAGTCATATTATCCATTTTAAAATGAATTCATGATGGAAAAGGAAAGTTAGGACTCAGTCCCTCTAGTAGGTTCAATCAGTAGCAGTGACTCCAAAGATTCTTTTTTCATCATTTGAACTGTAGGCATGCAGCCAAATACGGTTGAAAAGGGAAGGTTTACAACCTAACTTAGTTAATGGATATAAGTCTACCTTAGAATCTATCACCACTCTGCATAATTTTCAACTCTGTTGACATCAGCAGAGCTCTCTGTAAAGTTTAGCATGATCGCCATGCAACAAGGAAGGAAGCATAGCTCTATGTAAAGTTTCACTGCTCTGGACCGAGGGAAGATCTCCAGAATAATGCTAATTATCCACTGCAAATGTCTAGAATATATACAATACTAAGCAAACAGTACCAGAAGTAGTGCTTCTTTAATATATTTTTCAACAGTTACTGAGCTGTCTATCTAAATATGAAACAAAATTCTTTCCAGATAGGTATTACCCAGTCCAACTTAATATAATCTACAAATATATAGTAAATTTGTTTTGCTACTAAATTTAAACAAAACATAATTCTTTGTTTACAACAGGAAAATCCAGAGTATTGAAACACTACCCAGTGATTCACACTTCTAAGTAACTCTGAAAATAATCATTGAAGATGTGCAACAGTAGGTGTCAAAGTTAATTTTAGTAGCATATACTAGCAGCCTGGTTTTGAGTAGATAAAACATGATGGTCAGCATGATACTTGCTGGAAAAGCAACATGGCCAGGCATACACAGTCCAGGAGATTCCTACATTGCCTTGAAGATATCTTTCTGATGCAGATGATGGAAGAGTGAATGAGCAGAGGTACATTGCTGGACCTTGTTATGATAGAGAAGAGCTGATTGATGTGTGAGGGTTGGGGGCAGACTTGGATACGGTAATCGTGAGATAGTGGAGTTCAGAATCTCGATAGGAAGAAACACAGAAATAAATAGGATTGAAACCCTGGACTTCGGGAGAGCAAACTTCAAGAACCTGGTTGTAGTTATCCCATGTGTTAGAGAATTAGAAGGTAAGTGAGCCCAAAAAAGTAAGCTGACATTAAAGCACCACTTCTTCCAAACTCAAGATCAGTGAGTCCCTAAGTGTAATAAATCAGGCACAGGTGGCAGGAGATTTACATGAATGAGCAAGGAGACATGGACATACTCAAATGGAAGAAGAAATTTTACGGACTGTGGAAAATGGGTCCGGCCACTCGGGAAAAATATAGCAAGGCTTTCAGGGCAAAAAGGGATGCAACAAACAAAGCTAAACTCCACTTGTAGTTAAATCTGGCAAGGGACAACAGGAAAGTCTTCTTGAAGTGTGTCAATAGCAAAAGGAAAACTAGGCATAATGTGGACCTGTTGCTGAATGAGGTAAGTGCTCTGGTAATGGAGGACACCGAGAAGGTGGAGTTACTGAACATCTTCTTTGCTTTGTTCCCTACTGCTAAAACTGTCCCTCGGGAACCCGAGATTATGGGGTTAAGAGAGAGTCTGGGGAAAGGAAGACTTCCCATTGGTTAAAGAGGATCTGATGAGAACGTTTAGGTAAACTCAACACACACATATCCATGGGGACTGAAGTAATGCACCCCCAAGTGCTGAGGAAACTAGCAGAAGTGGTTGCCAAATTGCTTTCTATCATCTTTGAAAGGTTGTGGAGAACAGGAGGGGTGCCTGAGAACTGGAGGGAAACCAATGTCACTCCAGTCTTCAAAAAGGGCAAGGAGAACCCAGGAAATTACAGGCCAGTCAGCCTCACCTCTCGAAATGTGATAGAACAACTTATTCTGGATGTCATCTCCAAGCAAGCAGAAGAAAAGATTACCTGGGGTAGTCAACAAGAGTTCACCAAGGGGAAATCAAGCTTGGACAATCTGGTAGCATTCTATGCTGTCATGACTGGATAGGAAGGTGAAGGGAGAACAGTGGATGTTGTGTACTTTGACCTCAGCAAGGCTTTTCACACTGTATCCTATAATGTTCTCATAGCTTAGGAAGTGTGATATGGATGACTCTCAGAGCTTAGAAGGTTGTTACCAGTGGTGCAGAGTCCTGTTGAAAGCCTGTAACTAGCAGAGTTCCCCAGGAGTTGGTATTGGGTGTGGTCTTGTTTAATATCTTTAACAATGACCTGAGTGAAGGGACAGAATACTACCTCAGAAAGTTTGCTGATGATATGAAGCGGGGAGGAGCGTGACACACTGGAAGGCTGAGCTGCCATTCAGCAAGACTTGGACAGGCTGGAGAGTTTGGTGGAGAGGAGCCATATGAGGTTCAACAAGGGCAAGTGCAGAGTCCTGCACCTGGGGAGGAATAGCCATATGCGTCAGTACAGGTTAGGGGCTGACCTGCTGGAAAGGAGCTCTGCAGAGGACCTGGATGTCCTGGTGGGACTGACCATGAGTCAACAGTGTGCCCTTGTGACAAACAAGGCCAAAGGTAGCCTGGGGTGCATTAAAAATAGAGTGGCCAGCAGATCGAGGGAGGTGAGACTGCCCCTCTACTCTGCCCTGGTGAGGCTACATCTGGAGTGCTGTGTCCAGTTCTGGGCTCCTCAGTTCAAAAAAAAAAGGGAACTTCTAGAGAGAGTCCAGCAGAGGGCCACAAATATGATGAGGGTCCTGGAGTACCTATCTTTTGAAGAAAGGCTGAGAAACTTGGGACTGCTTAGCCTGGAGAAGACTGAGATTTTATCATAAATTATAAATATCTAATGGGTGAGAGTCAAGTGGAAGGGGCCAGTCTCTTTTTGATGGTGCCCAGCAACAGGATAAGGGACAAGAGGCACAAAGTAAATCACAGCAAGGTTTATATGAACATGAGAAAAAAACTTTTTGACTGTGTGGGTGACAGAGCACTGGAACAGGCTGCCATGAGATGTCGTGCAGTCCCCTTCTCTGGAGATATTCAGAACCCACCCGATTGCTTTCCTGTGCAATCTGCTCTAGGGAATCTGCTTTAGCAAGGTTGATTGAACTAGATCGCCAGAGGTCCCTTCCAACCTCTATGATTCCAGGAGTCTGGGATTTCAATCAAATCAGTTGTACAGGCTATCTAAATATGAACATATAATTATAGCCTTCCATTTTAAAGACATTTTATAATTACATACAACACATTTTGCACTAAAAACATTGACTACTGCTGTTCATTATGTATAAAGAAAAGAACTCCTTGACTAAAATCTAAACAGCTTGCAATTTAAAGATCTGAAGTGCATAAAATTTAGAGATCTTATATTGTAAATATTTGATGCATATTCACAGGGATTTATTGTCTATTACAAACTAAAATGTTGAGCTAAAATTTTGTGTTCCAAGTTTGAGAAGTAATTTTTAAAAATGTACAAGAAATCTTATCTTGGAAGTAGTTCACATCATTTTCTCCTAATATAGATTGCTTCCTCTTTTTAACACGAATTCAATATTTTTTATGAGCAGAGTGCTTCTAAAGATTCCTTTCAATGCAGTTTAATTCTTAGTAACCTAAGAAATATTCACTAATACTGTCACTGGAAACTGCCAAATTCAGCTGTAAGTGACTGATCCAATACTATTCAGAGAGAAGACTCTCAGTGTCCTACCTTAAATAGAGGTTTATCAATTTATTCCATAGTTGATCATTTTCCATTTCTGAGTATAGCAGTCCATCTATGTTTAATCACAAAATTAAATTACACTTTTAATGTATTGAGATACTATATTTGAAAGTGTGCAAAGATAAAAGCAATGAATAGCTCTTTTAGATCCATTTTAGATCTACACAACTCATTCATTTCACTAAAAAGTGATCCGGAATGATCAATTACAATCAACAGAATCAGTAAGTGACAGTTTATGAAAATGCAGTGAAATATTAAGGTTCGATAGGAAGCTGAGATAGTAAATGACTATACAACATAATGTATTAGATGAAGTCTTGCAGATCATCTTCTATCAAATAGCTTGTAAAAAAATATAGTTATTACATTATAGTTATTTCATTATAATTCATTGATTACAAAAGAAGCAATCTTACATTAAGGTTAAAATAATGCTATTTTACTGAAACATTATATTTTTCTTACAAATGTAGACAATGCACACATTCATTTGAACTTATCACATCATAAAAAAAAAAAGCTATAAAACTTAAACACGATCTTAAAATGGATTCATGCTGAAAATCAAAAGTTCACCTCCCAAGACTTCTTACCTGCCCCCACCATAAATACAAATCTGTTGCATGTCTGAACAAAGAGATACAATAATATAACAGGCAGTACATGGAGTTACAAACAGGCCTGGAGCAATAGAAAAAGACAAAAGAACAAGAACAAACATTTGTGACATCTATTTGCATACACCTAAGATAACATAGCTTTTTAGGTTTCCCAGTCTGACTTTACCTTTTCTTATTGTAGCAGCGTTGGCTTTGTTACAATAAACAGGTTTTTGTTTTTTTTTTTTTTCTTTTAATTTTGTGATTATATTAAATGGTTGAAGATGTTCATGGGAAAAAACAAAGGGTCGCATAGCAAAATGTGTCCATGACCTCCGTTTAAACTTAGCATTTCTTAGAGGAGGCAGTGACACATGAGCTAGGATGGAGTCGTTATATTCTTATGACTTGCTCCCAGGAGATACCTCTGTTTTGCCGGAAGATACGAAATACCTTCCTCATTTCTTCTCATGTACACAATTTCTGACAGTGATGAGCATTTATATCTTGTAGAAAATCTGATCAGAGATAATCTTATTATAGATTTTCAATCATTAAGCCACATTTTATCAACAATTTTTATGCTTATGCCTGTGATTCAATTCACTTTGAGGACAAAGAAAGAGCCCTAGGTCCTCTACCCTATGCTTTCCTGATCTGTCAGCGCTAGATAACAAATGCATTCATGTGAGTGGCACCGATACCCGTTGGCATCTTTCCAAATAATTTTAGGTTCTCAAATTCTCATCACACTGTCTGATCTTTGAACATTTATCTTTTGCATGAGTGACTATTTCTAGTATCACAAGAAGACTGACAGCTTTACTGCTTGTCATCATGCAGTACTGTAGCTGACTGCCCCTGGATAAGGTGACCTGAGGCTTCCCAGCTTGACTGAGCTAGTGTCTGGTCCTGTTTGTTTTTCAGGATTGTCCTACTGCTATGATAGGGCTTATTGGGATACAAAGATGTCCTTGGTTTTATTCTCACTCAGCCTGTGTACTTCACATTGTTTTATTGACTTGAACCTTGTCATATCCGTACAAGCTTTCTCCGTACATTTGTAGCTCTGATCACTGCAGCAAATCTCAGATACAGGTTTTTCCTGTAAAATCAAATTAGTTTATTAGTTTATGTTATTACTGCCAGCTTACAATGTAGTGAAATCAGGAGCAGACTTTGTGACTGCATTGAACTGCAGAGTTTAAAAAAAAAAAAAAGAGATCAAAAGAAATCAGATTATAAAAAGTGAAATAGTAAGCAAATCAGTTTTATGCATGCTATTTACAATGGATCACCCCTTTCTAAGCTGAGTATACCTATATATACAGATTTCTGTATATATATTACTGGTATAGGAAAGAGAAAATTCAAGCTGACACATTAATTGTAAAGCCCACAGCTTGCACAGCGCCTGCTGTGTCCTCTCTGCTCCCTTTAATCTACACAAGCCATAGAACTGGAGAATGAAATTCTACTTTTACCTAAGAAATACATCTTCTTGATTTATCTTTGAGACTCAGACTTAATCAGCACATGCTTAAAATGCTATGGACCGTCCCATAGAAGACAAAGAAAGAAGATAGTTGTTCTTGCTTTCTTATTTCTTTTTATTTGGTTTAACGGGAACTACTTTGTAATGGCTTTTTTCATTATTTTCCATTTCTATTTTTCCATTTGTAAATTTAAGCAACTATTTTCCATCCCTTTCCTTTCAAAATGACAAGGCTTTGACAGTAATTGCTAAGACTATATGATTCATTGTATTTAACTATGTTCTTCCTAAGAAAATAAGATTTTGCTTACAGCTATTTTCAACTTTGAGTGGTCAGTGAAGAAACAGAGTAATCAAAATTTTCTAGAATATGCAGCCTACACGGCCAGATTTTCTCATGTTATTTCATCATACAGCATGCACCTCAAGGATGCTGCCTAAATAAAGCACACTTCTGTAGCTTTCCTTAGGCAGTGCTGTCTCAAAATAGACTGAAGTCCTTAATATGTATGTTAATCTGTATCAAACACAAGAAAAAAGAAACAGAACAGTATTCATGTTTACCCTTTTTGCCACCTTTCCCCAACTACCTTGACAACAAAAATAGCACATAATATATTAATTCATGCTTTTTTTCTGTGCCATTCCTATGCAGAAACTCTTTGCTTCAATGTTTACACAGTTTCTATCAAAGTCCATCTTTGCTTTGATGCCGTAAAAAAATATTTTATTTCCACTTATTCCTGGGTGTGTCATATGAAATCTAGGACAGGAATCTGCATCATCAAACTACTAATTAAACCAAAACAATACAAAAAGTATTTTCAATTATCCGCTTTAGTAAAAGTGAATTATAGGACATTAATTCCATGAAAACCAAATCTGTCACAGCTGGCAACTGGCCATGCAAGTTGGAATGGCTGTTTATGACTCCACTGCCAGTTGGCAACCTCTATTAAATTAAAATGAAACTGTCTGTAAGAAACATCCCTCAGTTTTCTACAGAAAAAAAAGTACATCACTATGCATTTTCCTGAAGTATCCAGTGACAACACAGAAATTTATTTTATCAGAACAGATGCTGGCTTTAGAATCTGATTGCTTACTTACATGGTAAAAACATATATGGAAAACTGGAAGAAATGTAAATTCATGAGTCCTAAGAGATGTGGTTGGAACATGCTTCTTGTATACTTGAGATATATGTTTCTCTACATATTAATAGATATACAGATATAAGTGTGAGTGAGTTACGTAAGTAGACATCTACTTCGTTATTTATTGTTTCAGCAATACATTTTAAATCAAAAGTATATAAAATATACTATGTTTTTTTAATCATGAAGAAGCAAAATCAAGGAGAAAGGTTAAAGGTCGTAGAATGAATCCCATATAACTGTTGCCTTGGAATAGATAAACAGAAGTTTGCAGATTGGCTAAATGCACTCTACCCATCTGTTTTCTGTGATTTCTGGAAAAAAAGGAAACAGAAACAATTCATATTTAACATTAATATTTAATCTTGACAGTTGAAGTTATTCTTTCTTACAGGTAATATTCATAAAGCCCAATGTAATACTCAAATAATCAGTGAATGGATTTTATTAGAATAATTACTAATGACCAAAATATTAAATGTACAGATTTAATTTTTCACGTATACTTTTTTTCATTATCATAATGTAACACATACAGGTGACAGGATACAGTAAAATGTTTTATAATTTCCCTTTTTAAATAGAGTTAAAAAAATTGTGAAAGCTTTTAAAATTCTGCCTGGTTTGTTTGTTTAATATATATTATGGAAGCATCACACATGAGTAAATATAAATTATAATTTTTCCTTACTCTTCTAAATAATTTCTGTGACTTTTTAAGGCATAATTACTGTTGGCTTGCTTTTACATATACAAAATCATAAATTACCTAAGATTAGCCTGATATATATTTTTCAGCAAAAAAAAAAAATATATTTTGGGGGGATTTATTACAAAAATACATAAAATGTTTCAGCTAATGAAGCTCTTTGCATCCTTTTTAGAAACCTCTAAAACTTTTGAAATAATTTTCTGTACTTCCTATACCTCCTTGCATGTCTGTTCATCATCTAGTACAATTTCAATAGTAGGTATAAAGTAGCTATGAGAGTAGGACAGATAATATACAAATATGTGTTTTGGCTCAGATAAACATTTTTGTTTCCAATGATTCTCAACTCCATGCACCAGAAGGACACAAACTATGTAAGCTTAAAATTACAGCCTGGGAAAGCTTATTTTCCACCCTGAACTTCATAGCAAGATTATCTTCCTATTTGGACCCTGGAACCTTGATTTGCTTTTTTCTTTATTTCTTAAACTGCTACGTCCTTCACAAGAATTGGAATAAGGCAAGTCATCACAGAGAAGATAGATAATTGAGATTCAGGCAAATGAAGCAGTCAAATATGTAAATTAAATGCAATGCAGCAAATGGATGTCATTGAGAAGATGTACGGTGAAAAAGACAGAAAAATGCACAGAAGCCTTCTCCTATTACATTGCTTTTAGAAGACAAGTCCCTTGTGGCAATATATTACACAATTTTGGTCCTTAATAAATATTTATGGGAATCCAGTGGTCCTGCAGTTTTGTAAAGAACAGCATTTATTTTGCACAACTGACACCTCTTTTGTGTTCTGTTATCTCTCACAGGCCAGTATTTTACAAAGGTGATCAGCTTTAGGCAACTGCTCTAAAGATCAAATCAAAGCATCAAATTTCGATGGACAACAGTAAATACGAATGTTACAACGAAATTCTCTTAGCATGGATGTAACAAACTCTAAATGCATGTAAGTATTAATGAATTACTTTTACTAGTAATTTAATGAATTAATTTTACCAGTAATTGTGTCATCACAGTCTGCTTGGGATAAAAGGTGAAGAACACCAGTAAGTGCATTAAAATAGTGAGTTGGGCACCACTGTCGCGATAAAGACAAGTCAGAGTGCTAAGAAATTGAGCTTACCTTAAATTTCCTGGAATACATCACTTCCCAAACTTGGAAAAACAGAAATGCTATGTACTAATCAGTCAGGCATGGCCATTTGGTCTATTTTCTCATCAGCTGATCATCATTCATTTCCTCTGAGTGGCTTTAAAAGATAATGACAAAATTGTTTCTCAAATAATTCAAACAACAACAACAACAACAACAACAACACCTATTTGCACTCATTAAGACTTTCAGTTTCATACAGATCAAAAAAATATATCTCCTTACAGGTCAGACAGTAATCTGCCTTAATTTCTCCCTAAATGGCATTTCTCGCTTCTGTCAAAGACAAAATATAATGCTAGATTATTGAGAGATCATTGGCCTGACTCTTCGCATGTGGTTATCATCTCTATTTGCTGATTTTGTGGCGGGGAACAGCTGTTTGGGGACAGAATAAAGCTGTACATTAGAAATGGGACCTCCAGTAGGAGGACTGGATACGTAAACTACATCAAGCTTCTGCACAGGTAAATCTCTATGTGCCCCAAGGCATTCTGAAGGCACTCTGGGAGAACAAGCTATTTACAATATACTTGATAGACTAAATGAACCCACTATGTTACAGACACTGTAAACAAATAAATGTCTTCCATCACTCCTTATGATAACAAAGATGACTTCAAAACAGTATGGTTATCTGCATTTCCTCTAGGTATACATTTATTTCTGAAGAGACAAACTAAAACGCTATCTTAGAAAAAGAAGGCTTTATCCAGCTTTCTGTCCTCTTTCGGACAGTCAGCCATCTTTAATCTTTATCTAGACTACATGCCTGTTATTCTGGACAGTTCATGTAAAGGTTAGTTAATTGAAGAATATTCTTACTGTTGGTTGCCGCTATCATCACATTTGCAGCTATCCCCTGATTAGTCTCTACTTAAATATTGTTAAAGAGTTATTGCTTCAAGACAGTGATTAGCAACTTAGAGACAGGGGAATTCTTTCCGCACCTGAGTAATTGTGTTGAGGTCATCTGATTCACTGTAGCATTCCACCCACTGACAAGCTTCTCAGAATTTTTACCTCCTATAGCAGTTTCCCAAAAATACAGAATATGTAATGAAAATTGTCATTTTAAAAATGATTAGTATAGTTTCTTACCTCTGTAGTAACATTTTCCCATTTTCCCCCTCTTGTCCTTAACAGCAAAATTTTCACTTTGAGCTTTTGATTTCTTAAAGATTCAGCTCGGTATTTTCCATTATACAACTGTCTCTGCATATGAAGAAAAACAATAAAGGAATTATTCACTTGCAGTCACAGTTCTCTTGGCTATATTGCAGTTCATGCATACTCTCTACAGTACAGCTAATGCTATCTCCTCTCTCATACAGTTTTTTTCCAACAACAATCTATTTTCTAATAGATAGTTTTCAACTATCTATTTTCTACAGTTAGTATTAAATTAGGACTCCACTGTATCCCTGCAGAGCTGACACAACAAGGTTGGTTGGATCATACCCTTCTGATGCACCATCAATACCAATTTTCTTCTAAGAAGATCTTCCTAGCAGATTGACTATCTCCCCAAGAATAGGTGTAGTACTCAGCTGCCTTCTGCAACAGCTTGTGGGCCAGGAGGCTGCCTGATTAACCTATGTCTAAAAGAGGGAATTGAACATTTCAGGTTAAAAATCCTTTCTCCTGGATTGCCTAACCCTTCTGCTGTTGCTGCTGAGAATACCAGCACGGTTACACAGACTGTGGTTACAGGAGGAGTCTGTCAACTATAATGCTCCTACATTTCTTCCATCTTTGGCCCTTTTAGCAACCAAAAGCACTGCTATCTGAGATTTTTCCTATATTCCCCAAGTTTTCTTGAATATAATCCTTAGTTCTGGTATTTCTCTCAGAAGTAAACAGGAATTAACTCCCTGAGCAAAGATGGGGTGAGGTGATAGAAACCTGAGAAAGAGAAGGCTCATTGTGTAGGAGGAGAAGTGGGAGGACGACTGAAGGAATAAAAAGCATACAAATACACAAAAATTCCAAGAACAGTTACTGTGTTGGGAGACATAGGAAGCACTGCATATAGTTTAGATGGAGTGCACATAAATAATCTTGCATTATGATAGGTAGGAGTTAGTTACACTTTAGATCTACCCTCTTGTCTTTTCCTTCCCATGGATTTTCCTTCCAGCCCTCCGGATTCACCAGATGAAATTCAACATGTGCTAGAAAAGGAGCTGTTATTTACCAAACTAATCTTGAACATGCTGAGACTCCAGCCTCATTGTTGGGATGTGAAAAAGTACACAAAAGTGTCTTACACTTATTTTCCCATTTATTATTAAAAGAACAATTTCCTTGGCATTTTTTTCCACTGACAATTAGTTGCAAAATAACTGTATCTTAAATATATATATATTAATTATTCCATTTAATGTAAGTAAAATATAGGATACTGAATGACACAGTTTCATGTTATCCAGTAATTTTAGATAAACATCAAGTGGTTAATAACTTGCTACAGAGTTTACGAGCAAATTCAACATAATTTTAATCTATTCTAATTAACCTTGGTGCAACCTAGAACCAGTTTCTGATTTACTGTAGTTTACTGAATGCTATGGGGCAGAATAGAGACCGCAACATTTAGGTACATTCTAGTCTTTTTGTTGAATGAGTTGAATTATTACTTTAATTCTCATGTTATCTACTTCGGTATGAAAATGACATGTCCTTTGTGACCACACTGCTCTCAGAACATAGTAAATTCAACTAGAAAGAAAACCAGGCCTGCAATGCCAGGTAGAACAATCCAACATTCACTCTTCATAGAATTTGGATTTTCTTTCAGAGATAGGTGAGTTATTTCCAATACCTGTCGATCTCTACTTTTAATCAGATCTCATTTCTGTACAATTATCATTTCAGGCTTCTGTTGATTGCTTTTGCTCTGCATAATGAGAAGAAAGAAGCACTATCTCATTGTGCAGAATATTGGATTGGTTGGTGTAATAGACTCAGTTCTATTTTTTGCCTCGCTCTTTGAAAAGTTAATTTTCTCTTTCATCAAATAGCTAGCAGACTACTAATAGCATATAAGGTTTTAGAGGGATTTGCATTAAAGAATGCAGCTGAGTGCCTTATCTACTTTTGGAACCAGAGTGACATATGGATGCTATTTTACTACTGAATACCTAAGGTAAAGTTAAACTTACTGCAAGCCCCCCTTAGTTTTAAATTCGTGGAATGGGAATGTAGATTAGCTCTCCCTGAAACATCACCATAGTATGGGAAGGAGGAGTTGGTGGTGCATGCACTTTGCAAGCAGAAATTTGCAGGTTCAAAGCTTCATCAAAAGAGCAGAACCCTTCATTCCAGTTTGAAGCTCAGAGAAATCCTCTTAAGTCATTTGTCATTGTATCAAACCCTTTTTTTTTTTTTTTTTTTTTGGAGTGAGTGGTAAATACCCTGAAGGACAGCTGAAAACATTTGACAGAGAGGATGCTTTTCAGTTGGTGAATGGTGCCTAACACTTTACTTCACACAAAACATGGAGAGACAACAGTATAGATTCTCTTACTAAGATTTTCTGCAGTCAGCGTAGCAAGAACAAGATTGCGTATGACCCCGCTATGTGCTCTTTTTTCACTTTTTTTTGTTTGTTTGTTTGTTTTTTGAATAATGGAGCAGAATTGCACCAGTGCACAGACAGTCTGGCCTGCTAAGAAAGCAGGCTCTGCATAACACAGCCTCCAAATGCTCTGAGCACTCCCAGCAGTGCAGATATTGGGGAACCCTCCAAAAAGATATTGCAAGGAATAAAATCAAAATATACCTAAAATACATTTAATTTTTCCTCAAGAAAACTACTACTGTCCTACACTGATTTGGCATGCATGCTACGAATTAAATGTTACCATTTTATCAAATCCTAATCCGTAGTCAAAATGAAGTTCAATACTCCCTCAAATAGCATTTGTAATTCACATGTTAATGTTTTTGAGCAGTTTTACACCTACTAACATTACATATCTTCTGTTTTAATGAATTTGAAAACTTAAACTTAGAAAACAAGAAAGCTACAATTCCTTATCTCACTGAGAAGTCTAAAGAACACTGTTCTAAACTTATTTGTGAGTATATTTCCTTATATCAGTCCCTTTTCATGCCATGGTGCCTAGTTCAAATATCCCATTGCTATTAAGCCTGCACAATTCTGTAATCTCTAGTCTACTTGCCCCTATTGTAACCCTGACATTGACCTTACTTAGGCTTTGCCTTGGCTTAATGGAACCTGAAAGAATGAAATAACATATTCTTCATAGATTAATCTAATAGCCATTGTGAAGAAACTACTTTGAAGACAGATATATTTGAATTTTACTGAAATATACTTCTCTACATTACTTTTGCTTTAAAACTTGCTTTTCTAGACATAGCTCTTACACCACTCTGAACTCCTACCCATGATGAAAGTTAAAGGCCCTTCAGTGGATCCCAGGGAAATGACATTCCTTGTTTTCACAGTGAAATTTAACAGCAACTGTCCTAAAGCAACTCACAACCTTTTCACCTAAGCATTTTCATTCAAATTGCATACATGTTACCTTCTGAGAATATTTATCCTAGAACTCATTCAACTACTCCAGAAAGAATGATACATTATTTATATAACAAAAGCAACCAGTAATCTTACAAAGATTAGAAGGAACACTAACAACCTAGTCCTGTCCATAACCACAGGTTCTTTTCATCCCTCTAAGTCAAACAGTAACTGAGAGCGAGAAGAAAGCCTAAAGAAAGAAATGCAGTGAGCGTTTCCACACTATAAAAACAGACTTTGGGAAAGTGCTTCTAGTGTTAAACTGTTATCATACTGTGCTAGCTAGTAATTCACATACCAAGCAACACTGTACCTTAAACCAAGACTGAAAAACAGTAAGAAGTATCACGAAGAAATTCTGATTTCTTGAGAAACTAATTTACTGAATTTTCTTCCGAACCTAAGAGAGGAGCTCCTCTTGAATAGCACTCCCACTCTACCAGTTACTTCTGGAAATCTTTACATTAAGACTATTCCTAACCTCATTTAGGCTGAGGTGGCTTCAGTAGCTTTAAAACAATAAATATTACATACAATTTCTGAGTTGATTCTCAGTTATGGTCAGAAAGGGTAAGCTGTGTGAAGCCAGTGCTACCCAGCTGTGTTCATGGTGAGTGACAGAGACTGCCTGAAAGAAGCCACATCAGTTACTCTATATATTAAAATAATATCTACAAGTATTTATTAAGTTATTTCAGCTGTTAAGACACCCGACAACTGAAATTACAAAGTAATATTTTGCATTCAAAATGACAGTAAGCATGCAACTGACATTTACTGTCAAAAACATTGCAAAACAAATGAACAGCCAGAATGTTTCAAAGTAACAGTGTTTGAAATTTATTATCTACCTCTGAAAAGAAAGTAATGAAACTGTTCCACTGATATTTTTTTTCTTGCCTTCTTGACTTTATTGACATATAAGCCCTATGTCAATTTGACTCAAAAAAGTTTGGATTATTAGCAATAGCAATTGAATATAAACTGAAGTTCAATTATAAATAATTAACCTTAACACTTAAGTACACAATGATAATTGGTGCATTTGTTTCTAGTTGTTCGCCTATAATTTTCCATATTAAAGTAACATGCTACTTTCTATTTTTATATATTTTTAATTTTTCTTCTCAGCTGTTAAAAATTTAAAGACTATTTTCATAGTAAATCATATTCAATACTAAAATAATAATGGGTGGCATGCATGTGTATAATATGATGTTTCTATGCTTGTATTTATTGTATTTTACATATCTTTAGAGTATTACATAACCTTGGACTCCTCCCCATTATTTGCTTTTTCTGCTTAAATTCCAAATTCTATCCAAATAATTAAAAGGAATGTAAAATATACAAAATATAATATATTTTAATGTTGGGAAATATGACTTTCATTAAATAATTTTACGAAAGCAAACATTTTCCTTTATAGGAGAAATGTATCTTTCTTTATTTTAATGAGGAACAGATTCTTTTATTCACTAATGATTTACTGCTTACTTAGAAATTTTCCTTATGAGATGAAGCATACTAACATTTACTAACATTTAATTAAATAACTAGCTTCCAAACAGAATTTAAAATGAAAAAAGTAAAATTAAACAGCCTTACAGGCTGGAAAAGAGAAAAAAAGAAAAGAAAAGTAAGACTCCTTATACAGCGCCTTGTTATTATAAGGTAACTATTACTTCTTGATAGATGTGGATAAATTTACAAAGGCCTCTCACTAGAAAAAAAACAATTTAAAAGGCATAGTATTGTCATAGAATAAGGAAGACAAAACAGATCTGTATCAATGCTTTCACTGAAAGAAACATAAATTGATGCCTGTAACACCAATAAATTTATATTTTTAAATGTAATTCATTAAATTCAGCATAGGTAAACTATTTGCTATTTTGCTCTGTTAGTATGACATACGAAAGTATACAGTCTTTCTTTAAAAGGATAAATTGCAAATTTTATAAAGTCAACAGCACTTTAGGATAGAGTATTTTTCCTTTTTCACATATTTTTTCATTTGGAAGATTTGTTATATTTATTAGCTTTTTCTGGTAAATGCTCAAGTGAGACTGAACATCTTTCATATCATTAGTTTTCCCTAAACACATTCTCAGAGCTTTTATGCGATGTTAATAAAAGCTGAAACACTACTTTCCAGAAATCTTATGGCTGGCACAGCCTATTAAGATGTCAGTTCCAAGTGACAGTCAACATGTTGCAGGATAAAACCATATGTTTAAAAAACAAAAAACAACAGTCTTTGTAAGAAGTTTTTGACTAAAATCTTCAACTTAGATTCAGTCATGTTAGATAGACTTCGGTATTATACCTCAGTTTTAGCGCCCATAAATCAAAATACAATCTTATGACAGAACCAGCTGCCACCCATATGTGATTTTTCAATAAGAGTGAAGATGACATTTTCCAAATATAACTGCACTGATGATTATGCTTATGAAGATAAAGCCTAAAGATAAGCCTGAAAAAGACTTGAAACAAACAAACAAAAGAACTAAAATTCTCTAGTTTGGAAAAATTACAATTATTAGAGTGCCAAATAACTGACTTATGCTAGAATATAATAACTTTCCTACCAATAAAAATATATCGTTGAAATTTTACTTCTTTTCTGAGCGAAACCATTAGAAATATGAAGGCTGCAACCTTCAACAGTGTTTTAATATGTTAGTGTATTGTATCTGTATTGAATTTATAGAAGAGCTCATATGGTTTTGGATCTCGAGGTAGTACAGAACAGAAAGTTTCATCCTTTTCAACTCTGAGAACTTGCAAGATAAACTTCTCCAAGTTTAAAAGAATGCATCGCACAGTTTATAAAATGATGTATCACAGGTCCCCAGAATACTGGCCCCAAGCCAGTGATATCATCATGCCTTGATTGCTATCTTTCCACAGTAACATGTTAGCAATGTGTTATCTTCATTACATATTAATTTTGGAAGATTTCTAGCTTTTATTTCTAATAAAAATAAAAGTCTAGAATAACCTCAGTATTTGATTTATGTGTAAGTAGTAATCCAAGTGAGCCAAGATTAAAATGTACATTCCACTTGCTGCAGGAATTGTTCCATATAGAGAATTAATAATCTATATCTTTTGTTTGAATAAGAGATATAAATCTATATGTCCTGATCTAAAACCTTTGCAAGGCCCAAACTTTTCATTTTGCTCTGGAAATGCATCCTAATTTAACAAATTAGAGTTGTTAAGTAGCTTGAATAAAGAACATCACAAATACTTGCTGAAGAAAATGCAGTTTATTTTTAAATGGCACAAAATCACATAAGCTTTCTAACTGTGGCAAGACTATTGTGAAGTAGATGGTTTTGAGCATGGAGTCAGGAAAAAATACTTGTTTTAGCTACTTTGTTATATGCTTAAATGAACCGTAACTAGAAAGATTCACACCAAGATCCCTTCCATTTCTTCAGTACTTATGCTCAGTTCAGTAATATCTTTAATGTAGATCAGTTCAGCACATTCCTTAGACTAAAATTAAATTGTTTTAAAAATCTAGTTTGACTTTTAATTCCTAGCATATCTCTATTCCTTCGTACACATTTCCATATCTAGATTTCTAGGGCACTCAACTGTTGCCTGTTATTTCAAGGAAATTAAACTCTTTGTCAAAGAGAACTCTTAGGTAAATATTCGCATGTATTATTATATCATCATTTAGTATAAGGTTTTAATCCTATCAGAAGTAAAATTTCAAAACAACCTAGTGAATTAAAATGCAAGTTTTGAAATTACAGGATATCTAGTTCCTATTCATCAATTTCTGAATGTCATTTCCTAGTAAAAGCTGTACTGAGTGATATTTGTGCAGTCTGCATGAGACCATGAAATCAAAGCTTAGTGCATTGTACACCAGGTGTGATGCTTTCGCATAAATGTATTCCTTCCACTGAAGCACATCTTCATAGATCTTTCAACCATGGAGTAGCTTCCAGATGGAGTGAAGGTTTCCAAGATAAGGCAATAACTTTTCTGGTTAATAATAAAGTAATGTACAGATGAAAGCTCATTTTTTTCCCAGGCTTTCCGCATATGATTCATTGCTTTTTTGCAAGTGAAGCTATCATTCTTATGACCCAAAACCAACAGTGATATTTCATAAAGGAGTTTGAAGCTCATGACATTGACAGTCTTTACTTTTCCTGTCCATAAACACTGCTCATTTTCTACATTTCCAGTATGGTTATTTATATTAGTGTTAAAAAATTCAACTGGTATTACAAAAATAAAATGTTGTTGATTTTTACAGCACAAAAAATAATTTTACTTAGATGCTTGATGCATTTCTTGTTGAGAAGACAAATCAAAATTTCATTGATTTTCAAAAAGAGATCTTAACACCCAATTCCTAATAAAATAGGTAAAATACATTGGCTGCTCTGAAAGTAATGCCTCTTATTCATTTTCATGGGAACTACAACAGATAGAAAAACCATAACAACACTTTCTATAAAGTAAATTCTCAGCTACAAAATACTATTTTTTCAACATAGTCACCACCACTGGTTATGCAGTTTTGCCAGCGAAGAACAAGAACCTGCATGCCACACTTGTAAAAATCTGCAACAGTGAAGGTGAGCTATTGTTTCACAGCTGCTATAATAGATACCATCTTTGCTGAAAGGCACCATGCACTGCCTTACTGAGCTCACATCCATTGTTTGGTCTATATAAACATTCAGCAGTCATCAAGGAAGTCAGTGAATTTCACCATGAGGAAGAAATGGCACTCACTGACATTGATGCTTTCTGAACTTTTATGGAGACCAAGCAGTGGATGTGAGTGGTGAGGCAATGGGTGGTGCATTTCAGCAGTGGCAACAGCAACAGTGGTTCACCTTTGCTGGTGCAGATATGTACGAGCGTGGCATGCAGGCACTTGCTCGTTGCTGACAAAGATGTATAGCTTATGGTGGTGTCTATGCTGAAAAATAATATTTTGTAGCTGAGAACTTGCTCTATCAAAAAGTGTTGTCGTGCTTTTTATATCTGTTGTAGTTCCCATGGAAATAAATAAGAGGCATTACTTTCAGAGCAGCCTGCACATTTTGCAGTGGGTTGTTAAATTATGTAGAGTTCATATGAACTCATATCTACAAGAAAGCCAAATAATCTCACCTTTGCCCGGAAGCAGCGACTTCAAAGCTGAATTATTGATCCAATATTTCAATTAACATTCTTTTGTGTAAGTGGGTAATCCTTTAACATCAGGACAGGTTTGGACTCTCTCAGCTTGATGCCTTTTTTCATCACTGCCAACAGATGCAATCAACCTACTGTTCCTGTAGCAAATGCTTCTGGAAGCTATTAGCGCTTTTACAGATCTTAATAGACAGTGTTGCTGCACATTTGCAGAGCACTGTTACACAAGATTAGTGTCTAACCAACCTACTAAACCAAAATATTCTTAAGAGCTTTAAGGTATGAAAATTAAAGAGCTATTGGAAACTTCTGAAAACACACCTGATGCGTATTCCCTTTAAATGAGAGTAGTGACTTTCTCAATGTACCTTGTGAATTTTTATTTTACTGTAAACTGAAAGTTGCTTTAAAAGAACAAGTAATAAATACCACATAGCTTCTCAATATTCCTGAACATAAATGTGAATATAAGTAAATCTATAAAATTAAAGAACGCTAGTAAACTAAATGCTGGTAAACTCACATTTTTACGCTGATTACTGAATCCACATTCATCACCATAGATATCATAAAGGAAATTAAACAACAGTATATATAACTTAAGAACATTATGCTATAATCTTGCTGTTCTGATGATCTTCTCTTTTTTTTGGGGGGGGGGAGATGCACTGTAGAGCTTAAAGTTGACATTTTCAAAAACTTCTTTTTCATTATAAATGAAAATAAGTGTCATGTACAGAGTGAGCCCTCAAAAGTGGACTAAAAAACCTCACATTATTTTAGCCAATAGGCCTAGCAGTAACAACTTACAAAGTGAAAGGGAAGACATCTGTAGGCGTTTTAGTTTGAGAGAGGTTAAACTTGCTTCCAAAAATCTATGCTCAGAGTCTGAACTATCATCTTTAAAATGATTTAGCATTTATTATAAAATGCCAGGTTAGCAGCTTGATTCCTAGTATTACAGCTTTAGAACATAGGCCTAAATTAGTGCTATAATTAGAAACCTTTAAGCAAAGGAGAAATTGATAGTCATAGCACACAGAATCAGAAAACATGGTTTCACTTAGCCAGAGTTGATCCTGAACTGTTGTCCTGTTTTGCGGCTTGACCTTTTTTCCACAATGGAAGATTTCTTCTTGATGCTTTGCATAGAGACAAACACCTGCATGCCTTTTTTCCATCACCTGTCTGGCTTTATTCTCTTCCTGTCCACTTACTGAGAGACATGAAATAGGCCCATGTTCTTTTCTTTTGTGTATGCTTAGAGCCAGTCTAAGCCTGCAATTAAGATGATTTTTGAGGAATGGACTTAGTAAGTTCAGTGACCAGTTAACAGTAGTCCCTCACATTTTCAGCCTCCGAACGCTATTTAGAAATTATCTTCTATCCTACTGTCAGTTAGGATTTTTGCATAAAATTAAATATTAAGCATTA
Source organism: Pavo muticus (assembly GCA_016647715.1). Classification (NCBI taxonomy): domain Eukaryota; kingdom Metazoa; phylum Chordata; class Aves; order Galliformes; family Phasianidae; genus Pavo; species Pavo muticus. The sequence continues at coordinate 51,159 of JACDJE010000557.1, read as the reverse complement.
AATATTTGTTAGTTGAATAATTGTTCCTTCCTTCTTCTGCTGCATTGTATTATTTTCATTACATACTATGATATCAATTTTCTAGTTCTACTAAAGAATTATACTTAAAAATAAACATTGCTGTTATTAAACTATAGGCTTTACAACATAATAATTCAGAAAAAAAAAAAAAAAAAAAAGAACTGAATTCAACTAACAGAATGGTTGAGCCACAAGGGAAAATTAATCTGTATCAAGACATCAAATTGGTTTTAGGAAAACAGCTGAAGAAACCATGCCAAAGAATGCTGCTGCTGCATTGTGTTTGCATTTCTGTGATGGGATTTACATAACTCAACATGACATTATATTGGTTAAGACACAGATCTAGTCTTTAATCCAACAAGATGCACAGAGATTGCTGTGTTGTGGCACCAAGATCCCTTCTGCCAGGCTTCTGTATCTTACCCAGCCAAACACAATCTTTATGCGTATTTATCCATTTTACACTTGCTGCATATTACCCACTGCATGTATGCCCATAAAGTTACAGTATACAGACATAAAATGCTTTTCTTACTGACTAATTATTTACCATTGATATATAAGCACTGAAATGGCAATTGCAATTCTGTTTATACAGTGAATGAAAATACATCTTTACTCCACTGGATCCTCATTGCCCCTTTAATCTTCCTGCTTTCTTTCAGTCCCTTCATATTTCCTGACACTTAACGAGTTTTTGCAAGAACAGTTAGAATCACAATCTGAGCATTAAGCATGCCACCAAATATGCATTTTTGCAAAATGCTAATGAAGACTGCAATTCGAAATCTATGCTGTAGAGTTCTGGTTCTGTAGTCTGTGTAATTATTTTGAAAGAAAATACCTGCTTGATGCTTACTTGGCTCAATTTTTGTCTTAAACTTCAGTTTGCTGTAAAAGTTCTTGGTTGATTCTTTGCCAGAACCAAAACTTTTGTCCCCCTGAGGAAAGGAAGATACACGAGTTTATTTGTAAGTTCATGAGTGGTACAAATAACAGTATGAAATAAACCATTAGGGGGGTCAGAGTCAGCTTACAAAAAACATAATAGCAAAATACAATTTTGTTAGTCTAGTATTTAAACTTAAAACAGTATCTGTACTCAAATTATGCCTTTTAGAGACATAAATATCATGGAAAATGATGGTATTATATAAATGTTTCCTATAGCTCTAAGAAATACTTACGAACTGTCCATAAAGACAACAAAGAAAATTTGACTTAAAATGTTTAAAAACAGTCCATTCTCTGTTTTCCCTCTAGAGGATCTTTAAAGTGTATTCCTCATTTGGTCTAATTAGATTGCCTCTTATACTCCCACTCCTTACATACATTTTTGTGATTACTAAATTTTTTTTTTAATTATTCTTTATGAGTATTCTCTATATTATAGAACTGATTTTCTCTCCATGCTAAGTGACATTTCTCTTAACTTTTAAAGTCTTTGCTGTTTTCAGTCCCAAAAAATTATCTGAATTTCCCCTTGAGTCCACTGAGTCCTATCTTGCCTGTGTATAGACCATCTTCAGTCTGTATTTCACTTTTACAGTCTGTTATTCTGCAAATTCTAAAACAGTTCCTTTATTTTGCTTTTCTTAGAAACCCATCCTCAATTTCTCAGGGTAAAGTTACAGTCAGATAATCCTTATTTACTTCATACCTTAGTCTTGAAAGTGGATGCACTTTCAAGCTGGTATTTGTAATTCTCAAGGCTTAATTGAATTGAAAACTGCAGAGTTGTTTACTGTAGTTGAGACTTATCCAACTTTCTTGGGAAATTCTTCGTGTCTGAAAAATTTTCTCAAGAGCGTTGTGATAATAAACAATATTGTTTGGGCCTTCAGTGATCCTAGATCAGAAGAGAAAATATAAAATTGTTTTGAGGAAAAGCAAAACATAACAAAAAACAATAACAGAAGACAGAACACAACATCCAAAAATCACCAGTATAATCCACTCTTGCAACTAGCTTCAAGAAGATTTTGAGTTCCTATTTAGTTTATTTTGAGGTGGAAAAACAGGCTGTCAACTTGATACGGTTAGATTCAGGCAAGACTATTCTGCAAGAAGTTCATCATTTTCCTGTGCATTTATGAATTCAGTTCAACACAGTTGTGGAAATCCTTAAAAGCTTCTCTCTGTTAACAGAAAAAAGCTAAGGTCAGCTAATATCTCCTGGATTTCAATCTCCCTAGTTAACAGGGCCATTCTTAGTAAAGATCTGTCAGTTAAGCATTCACTTTCCCATATGTTCTAATAGACTTTAAGTCTGCTGAGTGTATTACAGAAGTGCATTTCTCACACTCTTTTTTCATCTTTGGAACCTTTATGACTCTTGCAATAGGGTGTATCTTTTCTTTTCTGTGAGAATAAAAATAGAGATAAATATTATTAGATTTTCCTTCAGTAGTCAAATGTTTATTAGAAGGGGCAGTTTGAATAACAGAATGGTTGAAAACTTAACAACATACAGGAATATGATGCAAAAAATCTGCACCCAAATTTCCAAAGGAAAATAGAATTATATTGTTTCAAACTTTATGAGAGGCACTATAAAGCTACAACAAAGGAAATTAAAACAAAACAAACTCGTAAGCTCTTACTAACATCTGTCACCAACTAGTATCCCAGTAACTATACCTTTTTAGTAGGTTACTGCATCTTCGCTCTAAACACCATCTGTTCTGATCTGTTCTGAAATAAACAACAGTGTTCGTAGTTTGGTACGAAAGGGTGGGTTTTTTTATAAGTTAGAAAAATAATAAAGAATATATAATATTCTTATATTATATATAAAGCCGTTATAATAAAGAATGTACAGTTAAAGTGCTGTATTAGTTATAAGCAAAATAACACTATGCTCTAATGGATTTTGTTCACTGTTCAGGAGTTTCTCTGTAACAAGCTGAGACAGATCAGATGACATTTCACTGACACTTCCATGAAGTTCTCTCAGACATTCACAAATGCAAATGTGCTTACATTTCAGTAGATCCAGTTTACAAATGCATTTTTATCCATAGACTAAGTGGCTTTAAACACAACATTCAAAACATGAACTTCAGTTGGCAGCCAATTCTACCTATTATCTGTACTTTTATTTCTCATGAAATGACTGATGACTACACATAAAACTTAATATAACAGGAAATTTATTTGTCAGCAAGACATTTCTTGCTCTTCACTGCCTGCAATTATCATCTTGGCCATGCCACACTCAAAAGTAAAATTTGTTTTGCAGAGTTGGGATAAAGAATGACTTATATTAATATGGAACTGTACCATAATTTAGGAACTCTGCTAGGGTTTAAAGATTTTCTTCTGTTTCAGTCATCATAAGCGTGCTATATTGTGAGGGCTGCTTTGACTGTCCCAGAAGAAAATGATTAGGGCTTATACACTTGTGCACTAAAAAGATAAGGAAACAAAGTAGAATTGTTAGCATTTGGAATTAACTTGCAATTAGAATTGTCATAAAGTGTATACTTATAAAAATGAAAGCTCTGGTTCACAGAAACATTTCTCTGTCTGCACAAACAGTACTTCAAGCACTTGATTACAGCACTGTAGAGGTTAAAAAGCAAAAACAAAAAAAATTTCAGCAAGCAAAGCCTTCAACAAGAATACGGTTGAAACAAATAGTGCAACCAGTGTCATTATTTGCCACTTTTGCTCACTGTAAACAATAATGTTTTCTAATTTAAATTTCTTACCTGTAACGAATATTTGGGCAACACTATATTCAAAACAATAAAATCTGCCAGAACTCAACAAACTCTGAACTGTTTCTTTGCACTTTACAGTAACAATTTCTGTACTATCAGAAGCTTCATCAGTTTCCATGAAGTTGTCTCTAGTATTGACCTTTCACAGAACAGAGAACATCCTAAATATGTGTGATTCTATCTTTGTCAGAACCTTGTATGAGTTGCATTATAAATAAAAAATGATATTTAGTTGGGAAAAGATTTCTCATATCTTTTTTGACATACATCACTTTTGCCAGAAATCAAAACCAAAAAAACAACTTAGAAACTATAAATAACTTGGATTGCCAAATTATTTCCCTTGTGTTAGAGACTCATATTAAATTTTTGGAAGACAGTGATAAAGTTTTAAAGCATCATGACTTCTACAGTCAACATTATCCATGATTTTACTGCTGGAGATTTTGCATTTCTGTCTTTTTCACAAAAGACTGGAAGAGATTTACATTTAAAGAAAGTATTAAATGGAATACATATGCACACACTGAAGTATAAAAATTTATTTATGAATCTAGTAAAAAGGTTAAGCTTTAAGGAATAGATTTCCAATCTCAAAGTTGTTTATTTTTTTAATGTAAAAATCTTCAAAACTAAAATGAAGCAGAATCATACTACAAAAATTACAGAATCACAGAGTCATAGGGGTTGGAAGGGACCTCCAGAGATCACCGAGTCCAACTCCCCTGCCGAAGCAGGTTCCCTACACCAGGTCGCACAGGTGGGTGTCCAGGTGGGTCTTAAATATCTCCAGAGAAGGAGACTCCACAACCTCCCTGGGCAGCCTGTTGCAGTGCTCCGTCACTCTCACCGTAAAGAAGTTCTTAAATTATAGAGCTATTTAGGTTAATCAATATAAAACACTTGGGAAATTGTTTGATTTATAGTTATTAGATATTGCTAAAACACTTGATATTAATACAAATATTTTTAACTAGTAAACACTGCACAGTAACTGCAAGAAATCAAAATGACTTGAGTCTTTTCATCAGTGAGATTCAATACTGAATCATCTTTTCTACAGGTTAATAGTTACAACAAACGTAGCTTCTGAGCAGCTGGAGGAGAAAATAGCTTATTGATGTTATTCTGAGAAAGAACATGAGTCTTGCAATCCATGTAGAAACCAAATGTAATAAGAACGGTATGTTCGATTTCAGATGAAATATCCATTTAAAATCTTTACAATTGTAGCATAGATTTATTTAATATTTCTTTCATTGCTATAACTTTGTAGAAACAACTTTTGGGTGATGGGTAAGCTTCCGTAATATAATAAATGATAGAGGAAGAGAGAAAATTTATAATGCATAATAGATGGAAAAACAGGTGCATCAGAAAACTTTATATTTTGGACAGATTGTAAAAGAGAAATATTTGCATGTGACTGGATTATAAAGTCTGTTACAGAAGTAGTGCGAGGGAACAGAACTAGTGCAAACTGTACTGTATTTGACAAATATTATTGTTTTGACTTGAAATACTAGTTCCTAATTAGAAACGTTTTGGGGGGAGGGGAATTAGGGACTGGGTGAACACATCTGAAAATAAATATTGGGAAACTCCCCTTGTTTACTATTTGTCTCTTTTTTTCTTTTTTCTTTTTCTTGTTGTCAACATTACCAAAGCTAGATCACCCTATATTATGAACAATTATACCCCTTAATGCACTGTTAGATAAAGTCAATAAATCTTTAGACTTCAGTTAAAGCGCCTGAATGAAAAAGATGTTATCTCATTTATCCCAGCCAAAATCTAAGCTCTGGAAATTACTTTGTAATTGATATACAGCTGCTGCAAATTGCTAACTCTTGAAATCCAAACCAATTGTCCTTCAGGTCTTTGCCTTCTGGAGCTCCTTCATTCCTCTTTTACCTCTTCAAAACCCTTTAACACACCATCTAATTTCTGGTGCCTAATTTTTTGTTGGGCACATTATTCTCAGTGGATTTAGCTAGGAATCTCTGGACGTTCATAAAGGTACAGGAGTGACCATTACAAAATCAGGTTTGTCATCTGAAAGGGGCAGTAAGCTTGGAGCCAGATTTTCAGCTACAGTGAAGAAAATTTCTAGGAAAATCCATATTTATCATGAAATCTTTGAAGTTCTCCTGCTCTTCTCTCCTACTGAAGGAATTTTGATGAAGCCTATTTAAGATTGTAACAGCAGTTGGGAACTGATAGAGCATTCCTTAGGCATTTCTTGCTCAGTCTGCAAATATATGGACTGGATTATATTGCTTTTGACTAGCTGTGGTTCCCTCTAATGTCACAGAAGTCCTGCCATAGTCAGATTCTACTTAAAAAGAAATAAGAAAAAAAGTTTTGTACTCATGAAAAGAAGAAAAATGTTCTTTAAACTGTGTTTCTAATTGACTTAATCCTATGAGGGGATAGAAATTGCTAACCATCTTTCAACCTCATTGGTTTAGGAAGAATAGAAGATACTAAGAAGGTGAAAGTAGCTGTTCAGTATCTGGAAGTTTCTCTCAAAATTATCAGGCCTAAAATATTGTGTTCAAAGCAGGCAGAGATACTGGAAAACTATCTTATGAAAACTGACAGTACTACATATCAGTTTCCTTCTGCTCGAAATCTATGGTAACTAACCACTCATGCCACTATGTTCATACCTTCTTCACTCACTTTCCTAACCTTATGAGCTTTGGTTACCTGGAAGTTGTTACTTCTATCTGCCTTGTTCTTCTACCTGCTTAAGTATTTGTCAACACTGCAGAAAAAGATTGCCCTATGTCTATAGGTTACATTTATTTAAACATGCAGCAGGCTTTTTCTTTCTCTTCGACATTTCAAACCAAATTAACTTGAAAGCTTAATAGAGCCTTAAACTTTAAATATCATAAATCATGGTTACAATTTGTTAATCCCTTACTTTCATTGCCACAGTATGTAGTTTGTCTGAAAGGTGTAAGTCCTACAAAACTGTATACAATTACTGTTGGGATATCCTTGCTGTTAGTGACATATACTAAATGGACTTGTGGTGCAAATTTACTTGACTCATCCTTTAATCAATGGAAATATTCCAGATAAAGGGAGTTTCACAGCATTGCAGACTGACTAGGGACTTGATGATTTGGCCTGAAACAGATTAAAACACATATATACATATATTTTTAAATAAAATTTTTAAAAAATGAATGAGGAGGGATGCTTTATACTCCTCCCAACTTATGAGAATCAAAACAGATCTAATACACACCTTCAACACAACCTTCATTCTAGAACTCTATCCTGGATAGTTGTTCAGCTGCACACAAATGCACATTGTACCTTAAGCTTTTTTGAATACGATTTACATGTAAGTATGCTTTTAATCATTTTATTCACTACAACATGACTCTAAATGCTGTGAGCTTCAGCCTGTTTTAAATTTTCTTTCTCTTTATTTCATGGACTTAATTTTTTGGAAAAGATTCAAAGGGATTTTTTACATTTTATATGCACAGCAATTTTAGTTCAGGACTAAGTATATAAGGTCAACACTTAAGTAGCAACGGCTGACAAAAGTATATCTGAAATATTCCTTAGCTGCTTTAGGCATAAGTATAGGATGAAGTGAAAGTTCTCTGAATTAAGTAGTGGCATGAACTCATTTTCTAGGTTATTCAGATTGCTGTAGAAATACTTCTAATATAACCTTAGTGGTAAATTTATTAAAAAAAATGCTAGTATATCCACTCATAACTGACTGCAAAAATGAGTTACTCTTTATAAATCTTGATATAAAAAACCTCACTAATTTCATATACTGTACTGTATGAAGACAAATCCTAAAACTAAATTTGAAAGTTTTGCGAGAATTATTAGATATTATTAATCGTTTTGAATTCCAAATTCAGCAAGCATGCAAACAAGCTGCTATTGAATAAGTTGACTTATGAACTTGCAGGCCTTATCTATACTGTTCAATTGAAAGCTGCTTACAACTCTCCCTGCCACTGGAAGTTATCCAACCTCAGTTTACAAGAGTTCTTAAGTACACATTAAATTTATTAGCATAAACATTAGTAAAAGGAACCAGCTCTGTGCACTCTAAAGAACAAACACTTGAAAAGAATAAAAAACTGGACGCCTCTATGTTACGAAATACTGAGCGGGGCATTTGTTCTTTAAACCTAACATTTTACACCACGTGTTATACATGCACTGTTAAAGTGTATTTCTTACTATTGCAGTGGAATTTGAACTAGAATATTTAAATCTTCTCTCCTAATCTCTCTCATGTTAATTATAAAGAAAGAATCTATCGGTTCTTGATTAAAAAAAATTATCTTACACACTAAAGAACAGTGTTTACCTTTTGATTTAAAATATCATTCAGCTCATCTGTATAGCAAAACAGAAGAAGAAACACTCATAATTTATATTTTAGATTACTATTTCGTGTTTAATTCCAGTACAACACTTCTCTGTGATAACTACTTTAGCAGATTTTAATTAGATTTGGACAAACTACTATTTAGAAACACAGCCTAATGAATTTGGTCCAACTTTCTACCCAATAACAGATGTGAACAGATTTTGAATTTTATTAATTTTTGTTTAAATCATGTAGGCAAACAAATTTCAGACACTGAGTTCCTGATGAATTGCTCCCTTTCCTATACACTCTATGATTGCTGTGTGTGCTGTGAGATCGGATATCTAAATTAAAATATCTCTGAAGCAGAGCAAGAAGAAGAGTATTAAAAAAAAAAAAAGATTAGAGAACAATTAACACTGATCATTCATTCACATACCAGTACTCTTCTATCAATGTAAAATTGATTGCTATTGTCTGCCACATTTCACAGAAATATTTACACTAAGGGATTAGAAATATTATGTATTATACAAATTATGAACATTGGTCATTTGAGCTATTGTAAATACTGATATATTCTTGTACAGTGTGATTATTACATTTACATGACTGCGTAGGTACGTTTTAATAAAGTTTGGAATATTGAAAAGACATTCTTCACCTTTTAAAATTGTAGATAACATCCTTCTAGAATTATATATGTATACAAAACCTGAATCCCAAAATAGTTTGGCATGATAGCATTGTATCTACAATTGGTTGTTTTTTTCTTTGTTTTCTATGCAACTCTTTCAGGTGATTTTTTTTCTTCTTTCCTTTAGAAATTACTCCTGTCTTAGATTCATAATAACTGCAGTATAGGTTCTGCCACAGCTCGTTTGTCCACAAAGCACCATAGCCTCTCTCTAATTGAAAATCATTGTATTTTTCCTCACATTCAATGAGCTCACTAAACAATATCTATCCACACGGAATTACATGCATGCTTACAAGTCACTGGTCTTATAATTGTGATTTTCTTGAAGACGGATCCTAAACTACATTTTTCTCTGTTAAACAAAATCTCACAATTTCGTCTTTCACATTTACTTTTCCACTGCAAATCTGAGTTGGTTTTTTTGTTCGGTTGGTTTTTGCTGGTTCAATTAGATTTATACTTTTGCAATATTATGATATATTATCACATTAATTGTAGTTCCTATTTAATAAAAATAGGGAATACAGAAGATATATTATCACTGTGGAGTTGAGATATCTTCCTGCAACCCTGAACAAGACACAGATATTGCAGTCTCTAATATCTACGATCTACACTTTTAAGATGAAGAAAAAGATTGAATCTAAAGTATAACTCAGATAAGTATTCATATAAATCCTGTATTTCTTACTAAGTAAAAAGCCAAGATTCCTAAATTCAACATTCCCTATTCCAGGCAAAGGAGTAAGAACTGCAGTGTCTCAATTTTCTTGTTTTTTGAAATTCTATTGATTTAGTCCTATACATATATATATTTAGATTCTCTATGTCAAGAAAAAATATTACAACTCAGAATTGGAAGAAAAAAAGAAAAAAAAAAAGAGGAAGAAGAGCTTAAAATAAGTGGAAGAGTAATTTCCATGAAATTTCGAATTATGTCTGTATAGAACATGTTAAATGTAAAGCTTTTAAACATCAGACTGTTTTTTTTCCTGGCAAGTTTCAAAGTCATAGTAGCAAACCTCTGCTCCAGAAAATCACAAGATTAGGAGTCCTCTACTTTCTGCTTTGGTGTCTGAAAAAGCACTTTTCTAACTTTGATTACCATGGCAACTCTTATTAGACACTTTATTAACAAAATTAGAACCAGAGAACAGATTACCCTTTTTCATATAACCATGTCTCATGTAAAGTTGAATAATAAATACCATACAATTTCTAACAAATTTATTTAAAAGATTTCAAGCCATAATTTTGCCTGAAAAAGTATAAATGAATTTTTCATTAATATTAAGGGCAAAAAAATTACTATATTTTCTGATGTTACCATATGCATGTTTTACGTAACAGACTCAAATAAATGGAAAAAACAGAATAATATAAGCCCCTCCCACCTCTTTAAAAAAAAAGAAATAATATTTGCAAAAACAGTAAAATCAACTTTAGCAAAAAGGACATTAGCTGGACTACAAATGCACATTTCTCCTGATCTTTTGAGGCCTTTGAATTTGCTCCTCCTAATCACTAAGAACCTTGCATATCATAGGGGTTTTTTTTGTTTGTTTGTTTTACAATGAAGTCAAAGGACTGAGTATCATAATTAAAGACACAGTAAGAACGTATAAGAAGTACACAATCACAGAGGTTGGAAGGCAGAACAGACAGGATACAGTATTCAAAACAAGGCATCCCCAGGGCAGAGTAGAGGGGGAAGATAACCACCTTTGACCTGCTGGCCACAGTCTTTTCACACAGCCCAGGATAACATTGACCTTCTTGGCCACAAGGGCACACTGCTGGCTCATCACCAACCTGTTGTCCACCAGGGGAATCAGGTCCTTCTCTGCAGAACTCCTCTCCAGCAGGTCATCCCCTAACCTGTACTGATGCATGCAGTTATTCGTCCCCAGGTGCAAGATCCTATACTTGTTCTTGTTATGAAATATTGTATTTGTATATCACTTTATAGGAAAGAATATCCAATAAAACCCGAAGAAACCCATATAAACACAAGATGACCTTCTCATTTTTTTGGTTGTTATTGTTTGATTTTTTTATATTTAAGCTATAAATAATTTTTTAAAAAGTCATATAAAGGGAGGAAGAGGGAAGAACATACACAGATAATTGAAAGATTAAAAGGTAACATTAAAATACAAGACCATATTTTGAGGAAGAATAATAGAAACTGAAGGTAATGTGATGAATCTCGCTTGGAACAATAAATATCATTTCAGGGTTAATTATCCTGAGGGATATAAGGAGTCCCTCTTTCAATAGGCACCACTGATAAATTTAAGTATTCTGAGCTGGGGAGAAATAGACTGGGGAGAGGGACAGAAAAACTCAGAGTGACAATTTTTTGCTTTCAAAGAGAGCAAACATCTTCAGGAGAGAATATCTGATTTTCTTTTCTTTAAAAGGACACAGCACAACAGTCAGGGCTTGAGGAGTACTGCATGTGGATTTTTTAATTCTTCTCCATAATGCGTTTTACAGCATGACTTCCAATTAAGCCATTTCACAATCAGATGTTAGAAATGATTATATCATATTCAACCACTTCAACCAAAGACTTGTCCCTTCTTAGACTGCATCTTCTTCTTACAGTAGAAAACGTTAGGTCCAGTAAGTATCTATCAAGGTTTTCTTGAGCAGGTGTTGATGTTTTTCTTGGGTCCCCTATGATATGCCCTATACAATTCCTACAGTTTTAAGGCATCACTTTTTAACAAACTTCTCTTCTGTTTGTTACCTTTAAGCACATTGTGCTTTTTCTTTATACAGTATGTATAAATTATGTTACTTCTCAAGACTTCTATTAAGGGAACACGTAGATGAAGAAATTGGAGTAGTAATTTGGTCAGTAAAAACTAATGACATTATATTATTACACTTAGTCTATTTTGTTTGTGGTCAAACTAACTGCTTTAAAACTATGGAACACAGAAAATTAAAATAGATACTTCAAGAGAAAAGCGTTAAGATGGAGAGTACTGAGCTGATTCAGAAGGAGTTCCTAAGGTGAGCATTCATGCAAATTAGAAAGTGAATGGAGCCTGTATGTAACTTTTTATCTCAACATTTATTTTGCTTATGGGTCTGAATTTCTGATTCCCTTAGAGTATGTTGTTAAAATATATATATTTTTAACCAAAATAAACTCTGAAAATAAGTCCCTTACAAATCACACTACTACTTTAATCAATCAGAGAAAAACAGCATTTTTTCTCAGTATTTTAAGAAAAATCTGTTTTATTAATAACTCTCTTTACTTTTACAAGACTACACAATGTACTTTCAGTCAAAAAGATAGGACTAAATAACAGGAAGAGTCTTGTAGAGGGTAGAATAACAACAATGCAAGAATTTCATGTGAATGTAATCTTGCATTTCTCTATAAAATGCCATAGAATAAAGAAATTCTAAATATGAATCAATTCATTATTTTCTTGATATATAAATAGGGTTTTGGTAGCTTTTTTTTTAAAGTATATAATTTTTTATTCAGTAAGCAAAATCTCACAAACACAGATGAATCTGAGTACAAATATGAGTTTAGGCTGGTTGAAGACAGAATTTCAGGTAAAACTATTTTTAAAACATGATCCAGAACACCTGCAAGCTGTAGCCTGACACCCAACAGACTATACTTTTGATGCTGAAACAGAAAATACAAACAGGTGCAAATGCATGAACTGTCATATATTTATTCAACAGATCCTTAATGTAATTTTAGCTAGAGATTCTACAGGTATTTCCCATACAGTACTAAAATCAAAACAAATCTTATAATGTATGTTTATATTTTATGAAAGAGAAAAAAAAAAATTATCAACGTCTTTAGCAGGAGCTCTCTCTCCTAATGAGTATATGAACAAACACTTGAAATTAGTAACAAAATACTTGTCAGAAACAGTAGGATAAGAAAAATATTATGCATCTGGGTATTAAAAACTTGGGGTTGGAATATTTTTCAAATCTTAAGAAGAATATGACATTAGGAATCTTTTTTTTCTATCCTTTTCCATGCAAATACCAGTCCATAGAAATGTATTGCATACATACAGTTTATTCACTGGTATAAGAGAATAAGACGGCTGTTCTCCAAGCCTTCACAAATGGTATTATTCTTGATGAATTTCTCTTTCCTCAGGATATTCAGAGGATATAAAGTACTCTGAGGCTTGATTTATGCCTGATAGGAAGCTAAAGTCTAGAACATCTCTTCAGTGGACAAGAAAGATAATATTATACTTTAAAAATGTCTTCATTTGTCTGCACAAAGGAATGTCAAAGACACTGGGTCTCAGAGATCCTACTTACACTTAGTATTGGAATGAGGGGAAGAAGATATCAATCTAGTAAAATTCTTGCTTGTTTTTGTTTAAATAACAAGATGCCAGACAAATCTCCATATATTAGCCATCTAATTTTAATTGTGTTAGTGAACAACTCTTATTGCTACAATTAACTGAAAGACTCATTTACAGAAAATAAGTTATTCCCTCTCCTAAATTTTTAACACTTGCTCTTAATTTGGAAATTCTAACAGATTTATCTCTTTAGATCTACTATAATAGAACAAGATTCTCTTCTCTTTAAACACCTGAGATAAACTAGCCAAACTGACATAACTTCCCTGAAAATATGTTTCAGCTATTACACTGGAAGAAACTGAAGTCTTTAGAGTGTATTTGTAAGTTAAGTTTCATTTTGGCAAGATGAACAGAGAAAAACTTTACTCTGTCACAGGCTCTTAAAAATAACAACAAAAAAGCAAATCAACTAAAAAATATCATACTTACTCTGCAAAAATATTCAACATTCTTTGTGACAATGCTCTAGCTTATGGCTTCTTTTCATTTTCAACCCTTAGCAGTTTGGCATGCTATTTAAGAAAAGGCATGTTAACTACAGTCCTAAGACAGTTAACTTAAGCTCCTCTAATGAGAGTTTCTGACATAATAAAAATCCTTACATATCCTGAAGAATGATGTGGGGGACAGTTTTAAAGTTTGCATCCTGCAAAAAGATCAGACTAGTGATCTGTGCTTACACAAGAGCTCCACCAAAGACACAGCAGAAAGAAACTCAAGTGGGATATGAGACAGTTGGAATAGGACCCTGTAGGAAAGACATAACTAATGACATGAGTGCACCATGCTCAGATTCTGGTGACTGGTTGCCAGCACAAAAGCCCATGCACTTGTTATTATACAACAGCCTATAGACACAAACCTTACAGCTGAAACTGGAAACAGAGAGACCGAAGCTGGAAATGCCACCCCTGAAACATGGACAAAATTACACCAGCTTAAAAAAGAGCAAAATCAAATTATTTTGAATTCTGATGGCCCAGGTGGATGCTAAAATGTTTCCCAGAACTCAAAAAGGGTTCTAGTAACAACTTCTGTTTTAAGACATAAAAGGCAACAGCTGCCCTAGCATAAAGTTAGGATAGGGAGTTGGAAATTAATGAAAAATATTGAAAGGAGAAGCTCTATAAGCTTTCTCAATCATGAATTTTTAAGATATTGAAGTTTACTTAAAAAATGAAGGAAGTGCATGAAATTAATTCCTTCTGGTACCTGGAGCTACCAGAAATTTCCTTAAGCACATCTGTTATGTTATTTTCAGTGAAAAAGCAACATCCTCATCCCTTCACACACATAATTTGCATTACATAGCAAATCTTCACAGATAGAGTCAACTTCCTTCTTGAACTTCACCCACGCTCTTTCTAAAAATACATAGTAAAACAATTTGTACATAACTGCGAAGCAGCTGTATCATCCACAAAAGTACATAAATTATGCTTAGAATTAATGAGAAATTTAGTTCATTAACAAGTAGGGAATAACAACAAAGTATTTTCTGTTATTAAGTTGTCATAGGTTTTATTAACAAAGCAAAGAAACATTCTGTAATGGCGCTATGATTATAAAGTGATTTAGCACGTCAGAGTTACACTGTAGACAGAATTCTCACGTTACAGTTTCATTTTGTTTTTAATGGCAAAAGTAGAAATAAAAACTAAAATGAGAAGAAGCTTGATAGTATAAGAGTACCTAGAGGAGTATCTTCTTTCTTCAGAAATACTACTTACACATTCTCAAAAGTTTGACACTTTGATATAACATTTATCAAATTAAGTTGCCTAATTCTTCTCATTTAGAAGAATTCTGCATGGCGAGCTGCAAATAACTGATTGCTTAAATGCATAGGGCTGATAAAAGACAAAATTTTCAGAGTTATTTCATATATATTGAATGAAATTAAAAATCTGAAATTGTATTATAAGCCCTGTTTATTAAATATGCATTAGTATTTTCATTAAAAGCTCTTAACTGAGGTGATATACTTGTGGAAAAGTCTACAATACTCATGGAATTTAAGGATAATAGCAGCAAGAAAATGATCAGAGAATTTTCAGCATTTGAAATGAAATTATGTAATTGTGTCTACACAAAAAAGACAAGGCATAGTTTGAGAGACAGACATTTTCCTGCTCATGAAAAGACAGATTCATAGACCTACTGAAATTGTTGACATAGCTGACTACAAATTCTCCAGTGGTTTCAATGGACCTTGTCAGCTGAGGGATAGGATCAGGTAGCTCTGTACCAAGTAGCACTTTATGTCATGACTTTCAGAGCCAATCTCCCATACATACTTAAAAAGTTACCTTGGGAACTTTCTAATCTAATTTTTTACTATTAAAGGTCTCTGATTCAAATTTTTGCATCTTATTGGCTTTTGTAATATGAAAGGTAATAGTACAGTCATCAGTTTCAAATTTTTGTTGAAGATAGAGAAAATATACTTGCTATAGTTTAGATGCTTCTAGGGATTCTTTAAATTCCTCTTCTGAAGAGTATGGAGACAGATTCTTGTGCACAGTCATAATACTTATAACATCATTCTGTGGTTTGTGAATTGTTTCCTACGCTTGTGAAAACCAGTGCTTTCTTTTTTTTTCCTCCCAGTTTAAAACTTGTACAATACAGCCAGAAACTAGAGCATAGGAAGTTCCACACAAATGTGCACAAGAACTTCTTTACGGTGAGAGTGACGGAGCACTGCAACAGGCTGCCCAGGGAGGTTGTGTAGTCTCCTTCTCTGGAGATATTCAAGACCCACCCGGACGCCCACCTGTGCGACCTCGTGTAGTGAACCTGCTTTGGCAGGAGAGTTGGACTCAATGATCTCTGGAGGTCCCTTCCAACCCCTATGATTCTGTGATTCTGTAATACTTTGAATAACACTGTATACACTATAAATGTCCAGAGGGATAGATAATTACTTTTTTGCTCCCCAAAAATATTGGAGTTGGATTCAATGACCCTTATGAGTCCCTTTCAACTCAAGATATTCTATGATTCTATGAATGTCCAATAGTCCCCATTCAGTTGGAAAGCATTCTACATTCACAGTGAACAAATACACTTTTGCCCTCTGCCCAAAATCATTTACCACACTATAAACCTTCAAGTAGAAGAAAGATTGGCTTTTCCGATGGAACTTTTCTCAGACAGCAAAAGAATATCTCAATACAATTACTGGAATAAAAAAAAATTGAGCACTCTTCTTTTGAAATAGAGGTTAAGAAAGACTCTTTTCTAGAAGAGAAAGTAGCCAGTAAATTGATAAATAAGTCTATTCTTGTGATTATTATTCCTTATTACTTAAATTTTATCTTAGTTTTTGATATGCAGTGCTTCTATATTTGAAGTATCTGGTTAATTTTATACTAAAGGAATATATCAAGCACTGAACTAACAGCAGAGATACTTGTCCTCTCAAAAAAGTCCTGCGTTGTAGGAATCTTAAAGGGCAATGTCATGATGGGGGAAAATTGCATAGAAAATATATTTAATATAGTCTTAAAAATAGTACTTAATGGAAAACTGAAGAAAAATTATGAGACATACTTACAAATGACTCACTGATAACTTGTAAATGAATGACTTAAAAAAAATGTAAAATGCAGTGCAATTCATTATCTAATAAGAATAAAAGCACATTTTGTGATCTAATTCATTTTCTTACACTAAAAAAATAAAATAAAATAAAGCTGAGTGACTTAAATGAACATCTCAAAGGTTAACTAAATTGTAATGCCACAGAAGTATGGTGTTTGGAACATTTAAAGGTCAGTTACTTTTATCATAAATTCTAGGTTTATTTTATTATTTACAAAAGTTGTATTTCATTCAATTTAGAGAGTTACGAAAGGTCCATTTTGTTTGTAACACTTTTAGAAAAGCAGTGGCAAGTCAAACAATGGGGACAGCATATAGAATTCTCTCTTCCCCATCAAGTCAGTATTAGGACAAACATGCACAAACAGCATCACAGCAAAAACAAATACTTAAGAATTTTTGGCACACCTCTACTGAAATGAAAACTTATGTCAGAGTTAACACAAGCACCTAAGATTTTCACAGCCCCAGTAAATAATAATCACCTCAGGTAATATTTTGAGATCAGGATAAAAACATGTAATGAGTACTTAAGCCCTCTTTTACCTGCAAATTAGACTCATGAAAGCAAACTTTCAGAAGATTACAGGAACTAGAATTATTCATTTTCAACTGATGATGTGAAAATATTTATTTAGAAAAAGTTGCTAAGCTTCAAAATGCAGACAACTGGTGAAATTCATTCTCAGAATATAAGGCAAACTCCTACAGAGACAGAATTAAAAGGCACGGAACTAACGTCAGAACAAACACAGGTAATGCAATTGTGAATGAAGAGATTTCAAAAATTCTAATTGATTTCCAATTGATCAGTTCAGATTTTACCCTTCATTTTGTACTAAAATAGATTTTTGGTGCAATGTATTATTGGACTTTGTCACTTTCTTTACTCTAATAGAGAATCTCATCACCATTTTTGCAGGAGCTGCTGCTGCTTTCCTTTCTTCTGCAGGCTTAAACCCTCTCTTAAGAAACTGAATGAATTCTTTAATTCTGGAATTTTCTCAATGTACGTAAAGGTACAGAATTTTGGGTCTTCCTTGTTGATAGGTTTATTCTAATAGGTTTATGTTACAATTTTATGAAGCAGTGTAATTGCAAAAGGCAAATGTGGCAACAGATAAAGTGTATTTGATTCTTCTTGTTTAGTTATAACAGTATAGAATTTCTTTTTACAAAAATAGTCTCTTGAAAATACAAATGAATGAGATTCACAACAAATTACTACTATAATGATCTGTAGAAATTCACCTAGTGATAAAATGCAAGCATACTTAAACAAGGAAAAAAAGTTTTTACCAAGACAGAGATTTGAAATTCCGATCACTATGAGATCAAGTTACTTGGCTATAATGGAACAGGTACTGCCCTTTTCGCTCCCTCAAAATAATGAGGGCTAGAAAGGAAAAATTCAAAAATCTATCAAAATCTTTTAGCAACTTGGGAAGATTTTCTGTACAAAAGGGTAGCCTACAAACATCAGTTAAGTTTTAAGAGGAGAAGGGATTCCTGTTTCATATCCTGTCAGTAAACTTAGGGTGGTGAAAAAGCATTTTGCTATTTCTTCATTCATATTTTTATGGGTATAATATTTTCATTAGCCACAGAAGTAATGCTTAAAGCTGCTGGCTAGTCATTCAGTCAATTTCCAGCCTTATTCTTCCACTGTCTATATGCAACACAACATTAGGTTTGTCTCGCTTTCTTATAACCAAAACAAAATTACAGTTATTTTGGGGGCAGTGGGGGGAGGTAAACTTCCACAACCACTGTAATCTATCTGCCCTTTGCCTACCCACTGTGTAGGTTCAGTCTTCTAATACACCCCTGAATAATTTCATTCCCACTATAATTTTATTGAGCTCAAGAATTTGTAAGATTCAACCCTCTGTGAGTCATTCCTGTCTACTTCATAAATCCGTATGCACTGAGAAGACATCCCTCAGCTTCTTTGCATGTTAATATTAAGCCTTGAGAAGAATGGAAATGTGTTCTTCTCAGCACTGTCACAGTTACATATATTTAATTTTAAGCAAGTAGACTTTCTCTTCTGAACTACCACATAGGCTAATGGCTGCTAGGTCTTCTCACATTGTTTTTTTCATAAACGGCTTCTCTATCAGCATTCCAATTCCAAATTTTTTATTACCAGTTACAGTATGAAAATCTCTCTGAGAACAAACTCACGGACTGAGCCAAATTCAAGGATGCATTTCTGTAATACATTCAAATTTGTTTAATACCTTCAGCCCTATTTCTAATCCTTAAGTTTAATTAAAGTCACTGCTTTCCAGTTACAACCATACACTCATAATTTTTTTCTTCTAGAATCAAAATAATGAGCCTGTATCTCAGTCAGTGAGTCTTTGGAGAATTTGGCCATATACAAATATTCAGCTTGATAGCTGCTTTTATAAATAAATTTACATTTAGAATACCTCAACTTGATACAATCAGGTATATCTCAGTATAAATATGAGCAAAACCAGATCGACAGTACAAATGCAGTATACATTTCAGATGAACTTCAGTAGAACAGGGAGAGGTCAAAACAGTTAGAAAATAGAAGGGAATCAAATCACATGCTTCTTTCTAATTAGATTTCTCAACTGACTCTATTGGATTCTTTTAAATATATTTAACACTGACCAATGTGCAAGCTTTTTTCCTTAAAATTCCAACTAGCGGACATTCATGTGCATTAACCACAGTTTTTTTTTTTTTCAAGAATCTGCTACAGTTTCTGTTCATTTTTCAGTAGATTCAAACTCAATAGAGAATTCAGGTCTCTAAGTTTAGCCTAAAAAGTAACACATAAATAGCAAAAATGAAAGAAAAACTTGCTCCATGAGGTTACTATAAACTTATTCACCTATTCCAGCTTGTGATATAAAAAAACAAATACAAGGTTCTGAAATGTACATAATCAAAATACCAAAAAATAAACCTTACAATTACCAGATCTCCTGGACTGATATTAATTAATTAATTGTTAATTAATATGTAGGGGACAGAAGGGCATTTTTGCAAACGCATTTTCCAATGAAGTTTCTTAAATGCACTCTTAGTGCACATTTTTCTTTCAGTAATGTTGCCAGAGATTAAGGCATTCACTTAGAAGTAGAGCCAAACAGCTTATAGTTCAAGCCTTTATGTTCTGTGAGCAAGGCAATAAGAAGCAAAGCTCTGAGTTGCCACATCATCACTGTGACTCATGCCAGCTGTCTCGTGTCTCTTCAACTTGTTTTGGAGCTCTATTTTAAACTGACCCGTTTCACTTGGAATATGAACAAATTAGAGATACTTACATAGCAAAGTATTGGCCTGAAGTGAGAAGTGACAATTAAGAGCAACGCCTCCAAGCAGAACTCGACACTTCTCTTCCAAAAACAGTATATGCTCTTTGAGTACTTTCAGTACTACTCCACTCAAACAGGTTGACAGGGGAACAGAGAGAAAACTTCCACACAGCCAATTTTCAGCTCCTGACTGGCTACATGAGGAGTTTCTCCTTGCTAAATGTAGTTTCTATCTTCATCAGAGTAGAACAGACTAAGCTCAGCCACTCCTGAAAATGAGTTTATGAGTTGGTACTGATTGCTTGCCTGTGCTTAAGCAGAAAAGATGCAACTGGAATCAAAAGCAGGATTCAGATCCAGCATCACACATACATTACAGTCTGATTCTGAAAAGAATAACCCTGGTCTACATGCAAACAGAAGGACTTAGAATTTAAGAATCTAAACATGAAACTTTAAAAAGAGTAAGTTAGTAGTTATTCAGAGTCTCCAAAATTCACTGTTGCATAGCCGGAACTAAACTAGCCTGAATAATTTAAAAAATGTTAACATTCTCCAAAACAAGATCTGGAAACTGGATTATCCTGGCTGATACAACAGGCTTTCTGCAGAGCACATTTAACACACGAACAGGGCAAGATTTCTTACAAAGCAAAACTGAAACTTCTTTTTTTTGCAAAAGCAGTCTGTAGGGCTACAGGCTATCTGCGACAGGCCAATTTTAGCATAGTATCTTAAGAGATAGTTAATAGGTATACCAGTGTTTAAAGTTCTCAGAAGATGTAATACCCATCTCAGTCCTAACTTCCATCTTTGAGCTGTGGGTTTTAAGAAGCAGCTTTATAGACATTTGCTATCTTAGATATTCAGAAAATTGCAGAGATTCTTTGGCTTCCTACTGAATTTGTGTCAAAAAAAAAAGAACTATTGATGAGAAAACTATTGGGCTGGAAAGAGAGAGAGAGCAAAATAGCAGGTGTGAATAAGTAGGGTGATTGCAGTACTCACCTGAAGCTGGAAACCTGTATAACTCCATTTATTTTTATTTAGTGCATATAAGGAGAGAAATTTAACTAGATTGAAATTCAAACATCAAAATTGTCTCTAGTTATATCATCAGGGGATTTTACATTAGCTAGATGTTAGTGCGCATCGTTCTTATTATCTCATTATCTTTTTACGGGCTACTAAAGTCACCTGGAGCAGAGGATGGGCTGCAGGAGGTGTGAGTCTCCTTGTATCTCCAAGCAATCACCCGCCACCTCCCACAAGTTCAGGTGTAAGGAGTTTCTTCAGAAGCAGTGTGTGGGCAGGAACAGAAAACACAGGGTTGTCCCCTCTAACGTTAAAATGGTGTGTGTGTATTATGCTACTGCACAAGTAAAGAGTGCCAGCAAGAGGAACTGGGGAGTTCAGAAGTGCTTTATTAAGAGCGCTTATTATTATCACTCATGATAATAGCTTCTTTAAAAGAGTAAAGTAGGTTTAAATGTAGTCTACCACATTCAGAATTAGATCTGTCTTATATAAATAAATACAACCTTATACAGAGGAGATAGATGAACACATACTCATCCTTTTCAAAAGAAATATTAGCTGGTCCATGATACTTTTTTTTTTGGAGGTACACTTCACCAGGAGCTTTTTTGAAATAATAGCTGTAGCGCTTATACTGTGATTAAATTTTAGACTAAGTGAAAGTAAACACTACATTATATTGTTTTATATGATTTATATGATTCTTTCAAACGTTTTGAGTTTTGGGTTTTAGCAGAGTTTCAAGAGTATACTTCCTTACAGAGTGATGTACCAGAAATCCTCAGCCAAACCTTGAATTATCCATAAGTGAGAGGCCAGTTAATACTCCCTTATTGGAAGATTTTTCTAAAACTCCTGTGGTACTATTTTTCCCTTGAACGCTTCTAGGAAGAGTGTTAATGGAAACCTAAGCTGCTACCAAATCATCTTACATAGCCTCTTCCACCATCCAATTGCAAACAGCCATCTACCGTGGGAATTAAAAATAAACTCATCCCTTTCTCTTTTTTTCCTATAGCTTCTGTCAAGTATTTAAAGTACATTTTCATGCACATCTCTTCCAAGGCCCTCTCACTTATTTTCTCTCTGTAAAACAGAGGTGTTCCCCACCCCTCCCCCAAGAACTAAAGACTAATTTTTGAGTTATTAGGGGTTATGAATTACATATTGAGTTTATGCTCACTCTGTAACGGTTATTTTCTCACTGTCCTTTACATCTTTAAAAAGTACTTTTGATCATAACATTTTCTTTGATCAGCTAGAGCAAAGTCTTCAGAGGTGTGTTAAATTGTTCACGTTGAGTAAAATCCTTACTTTACAGAGAGATAGTGTCTCTATTCTGCTCTTTAATAGCATTACTACCAATGAACTCTTGTTGATTTATTATTTATTAGCAGAATGTTCTCCTTAATCATTATTATTTCCTCTACTACATAAAGTTGTTCTCAGTTCTCCCTTACACTTGAAGTGTTATTGAGAATTCTGTGCTGCATTTTTATTGAAATTTTTAGTCTCCCTTGACTGGCTTCACTGCCTCACAGTATGTGTTCTTAGAAATTATTAGAAATTAATAGTTTTGGTCAAGTTCTTCTCACAAATAACAAACAGCTTTAATCTGAATAACCTTTTTGCACCCAAATGATGGCAAAATAAGAGCAGAAGTAGCCCAGAAATCAATCTGTGATTCTTTGTAATACTGCCCTGCATAACTGTATCAAAAAGTGATTGTTCAAAAGCTAACTACTTGTTTAAACCAGGACTAGCAGTGTTAAGAGAGATACTTTGGTTAAATTAATGAACATGACTTCCTAGCTGCTCCTCTGTTTAGAGAAGGGCAAATGCACAATATTCACGTATGTTGCCCCACAACAGTTTAAATGTGTCAAACCTCCAACTATGTGATGATCACAGCACACTTGAAAAGAATGAGCTGTAGGTGTCCACAGCAAAGTACAGAGTGACTAAAATTTACGTTAAACTGTCAGAGCTCTTTGGATTTCATATGTCTCATTCTTCCAGACTGGCTTCCAGAGAGTCCTACAAAGCCCTGAGTAAACCATTTTTTTCTCAATTTACTACATAAAAATAAAAATTAAAAAAATACCCCAAACATGAATGAAAATTTGCAAACTCATTAAGAAAAAGGACTTGATTAAAATTATTATGGAGTTTTAATGTCACTTATCTAATTTTTCACTTATTATCAGTTCTATTAGAGATAGATAGCACTTTTTCCTGAGAACTTATTGAGCTGTTACGCATAGAAATACAAATATTATGAGATTTTGTTTCATTAAAGTTTCTCCTTCTAAAAAACACAGTGGTTTTGAAATGACTGGCACATATTATAACCTATATGCAAAGAAATTACAGGATCATAGAATCATAGAATGACCTGGGTCAAGAAGGACCTGAAAGATCATCTAGTTTCAACCCCCCTGCTGTGAGCAAGGTCGAATTATCCTGTGGAAAATTTAGCCAGCTGTCTAATTATCAAAGAAATAATTAGAAGATCTGACTTTTCTTTTTCCATACCTGATCCATAACATTTTTCAAACAAATAACAAGTATTCACTGTAAGAATACTTAAAAGGTTTTTAAGCACAAAGAACTATGTACTGTAACTTTCTATAGCTTGAGTCAACAACAGGAAGAATCCACAGCTCTTCCCTTAAATAGTTAAATGTTGAATTCTGCAAAGATGCTTGGGTCTGTTATGTTTTCGTCAGTCTTTTCTCCATTGCTTGATTCTCAGCCTTCTAAAAGTCACCTTAAATGATACCCTTAGGCAAGTGAGAATCTTCTCTAATGCTTGGAAATCCTGAGCACTGACTGCTTGATGTGAAAGTTAATGATTTATAATCTAGTTTTAAACTCACTGCAATGGATGAGTTCAAAGAAATGAACACAGTATGTGGGGATCTAATTTAAAATAAAAAAGTACTTTAGAGAATGCTTTTCCAGAAAATGTATGAAGCTTTTTTTTCTTTTTTGTGTAGTTGAAGTTTATATATTCACACATTTTAAAACCCTCCAGTAATAGGTGGCAAACTCAGAAACAGAAATGTAATCTTATCTCCTGTCACTGTTGTTTGAGGTTTCTATCTAGAAACTAAACAACAAAACACTTTTTCATTAAAGTCCCAACATATGCATGCCACAAATCTGTAAATAAAACTGCATTTGAGTATATTTATTTTGCTTTTTAACATTGTCACTTCACATATTAAATATTACTTTTTTTTTTTGTAATTCCAATCTTTCAGAATTATGGTGTGAATTACACACACTGATGAATATACTTCCGTTATCTTTGCAAGGAAAGATTCACTAATGGCTAATAAATCTTCCACCAATTTTTTTGGAAAATGTGTCACTGATCAACAGTGTTGGTCAGCAGATATATGGTCAACAGTTTCATGACACTGATGTATCCTTTTAGCTTTGAAATTCAAGATTAGTTTGTGAATACTTCAAAAATAAGCAGAGTCTGAAGAACATTGTAATAACAATAGAAATATATTGTCCTTCAGTTTTATTTGAGTTAACAGACTGCCAAAGCCACAAAAATCATCATTTATTTTATATTGTTGGATGCATAATTTATATTATACATGCACACTGAAAGTTCAGCTGGGACTGGAATACTATGGTACAATATATTGAGACTAGAAGGACCCAGGGACTTACTTACAATGGTATCAGTAGCTAAAACACTTTTTTTTTTTTTCTCTTCAATGACGTCTTTTTGTATATACAAAGTTTCTAATGTAGTATTGAAATATCAGCATGTAATTGTATATATGCAGGAAGAGTATCATAAGAACAATTAATCTGAGGTAATACCAGAATCAGACACTGCCAAGAAAAACAGGAAGTATTTTTTATTACTATTTTCTAACTGTACAAGTTTAAAATGATATATTAGAAATTATCTAAGAACATTTACAAATTTTCACCTCTATTGAAATTATTTAGAGAACTGAATTACGTATAAATTGTTCCAATTTAATTTTGCTCCTAATTATTACTGTGTATATAGCAACATTCAAAAATAAAACAAGAGAACTAGATTTCTGTGTTAGGATCAGTTTCTTACTAAGGTTTCCTTATCGGGAGTTATGTTCTTGAACTTTTATTTCTTCTCTGAGTAAAGTTTAAAATGAGATTTTTTTTTCTCTTTTTTTTTTCCCCTCTTAAGTTTCTTACTAAGGTTTTAAGTTTTAAAAAGGCAAATCATTTCCTGCAGGTACAGTGCTGATGAAAATCATATCCCTTACCTCTTCTCTCCATGTCATTAGAGCTTTTTAATTATATGAACGCATCTTTTTATATAGTATATTCTATAGTCCCTACAAATACACTGGTCAGGACAGAGAAGAAATATGGAAGGAAAATTTGAAGGTAGCTTACCTTAAGCTATTTAAGAAATAGGTATATATATCTGTCATTTTTTTGGTGCTTTACAGTAAGGTCTTACATAGAAATACTTACATAGAAAAGAAAAAAGTCCAAATATCTAGAAAAACTAGAGTGCTTCTCTGTTGTTTTGTTTTCAGATAGAATGGTAAAACATCTCTTTCCAAAAAGCATATAAAAGGTTGATATGGGATAACATTTTTACATATACTGGATATACCCTGCTTACTGAGGTGCCTTAGACACAATGAAAGTCTCTTTATTAAGCAGAAATTCAATTCAGATAGCATTTATGTGTTTGAATTGAGAATTTTACAGCCACGGGGTGAATTTTCATGCAGTTTGCATAAGGAAGTGCAAATGGAACTCAACTCCAAATCACTCGTAAGATAAAAAAGACAAATTTGTCTTTCCTTTCTTCAGAGTTCTACTGGTCAGGATCAGTTTTAATATCCAGTGGAGCCTCGACAGTAGCCCTTGAGGCAAAGACTGTCAGAAGGTATGCACTAACTTACTACAAGCCAGAAACTGCTCCTGCTTCCTGAACAGAACTGCCTTTTGCAATTTTTCTCAAGGTAAAGGAGTGTGCTGCTTTTGACTGTTTCTGTCTTCCCTAGAGAACTTTATGCAGGACTTCCATATAACCTGATTTATGTCCGTAGAGGGAAATTACAGAAAGAGTATGAAACATCTCATGGCAAAAGATGCTCCCAAATTAACAATAAATATTTCAATTAAAGATTAGACATGTCATGAAACCACTCATCCAGCATTTTAATAGGATATTACATGGCCTAAATAGAAATGGTTATGGTTTATAGTTATTTGCAATGACCTATTTCGTAACTGCTAAGGCAAAATTTAATGCCTAGCTACCTATTCATACTGAAAAATTCTAAAATGTTGAGTTCATAATCTCTGTGTACGATTCAGGCAGAACGTGCACTGATTTCTCTTGGAACTTAGACAAAAATCTTGGTCAAGGAGATACAATGCATAACTGAAATCAATGAGAACTGACTGTCCAGCTGTGGAATTAGAGATTTTAAGTTTTACAATTATAATAATAACAAACCATTTCAAGTCCCATCACAGAACAACCTGATGCTTAAAAATTCCAAAACCAGAAAGGCTAGTTTGACAAGACTTGTTCTTGTGCCAACTGAAGCATCCCCCACCTTACCAGCCCACCTGGAGTGTCCTGACTCAGCACAACTGGAAATGTAGACACCATGACATCTAGATTAGGAAAAAAAACAAATATATGTTGGTATCTGTTCCCTTACAGGGTTTAATCTGTGACCAGCCAGCAGTTCTGCTGGTATAACATCAAAAAGGAGAGAGGCACAGGAAAAAGTGGTAGAAGAAGCCAGGATAAGCTATGTTTTAAAACCCTGATTTGAATCAGGTCAAGAAAACCCAAAACATTATATCCCACATATCTAATTGATTTCCAGTTCCTGACTATTGGGTTTCTAACAGTCTTATACTAGAGCTAAGAATGCTAAACCAAAAATTAGTATATGTACAGGAAATTGTTTTGGCCTAGCAAGTAGACATTTTCCAGCAAAAACATATTATCATCAATTAGCAAATTCAGTTATCTTTTGGGAGATGAATGTTCCGTTTGTTTTGAGCTTTTCTACTTTTACGTTACATAATCATAATCATAATATTATTACGTTACATAATATAGAATATTCAGAAAAAATAATTTTCTCTGAAATACTTCATACATGAATGTTCAATATTAACAACTCAAAATGGTAGGTAGGTAGCTTTTTATGTGTCCCTGTAATTGAAACTTAACTTTACAGTTCAGCTTGTACAGCAAAATTATTTATCTTGGGATTGAGAAACTTGGGAAGTTATATCCAGAAGCTTTGCAGCAGTACTAATGAGGTCCCATAACAACATTCAAAAACTCTATAACATTAAAACAACATTAGAAAACTCTTCCTAAACCCTTTTCAATATATAAAAAGAAATAAAAATGATATACAGGACAGATATTGAGAATCTCTAACTACAAAACTGATACAAATATAAAAGGTCAATTTTAACAATTTTTCATCTTTTTCTTGACAACTTTATTTATTTAAACAAAGAAAATTATATAAACTTCTAGATTATTATGAACAAAACAGCGTGAAAAAAAATCTGAGGAGATATTTTCTCTACATACTTTAATAATTCATTCATTGAAATATATCACTGAAGTACATATTATTATCTATTAAAAATACTAATGCAGATACGTAAGACAGTATATGATGAAAGGCTAACAACCTTCAGGGTATCCATTCACCATAAAACTAATTTCACACCTAGTCTATTATGTAATGTGCTATGAAAATATTCTTTGCTTCAAGGTGTCTTTCTTTATATAGCTCAGACTATATAAACTCAGTTTCTTCGATGTTATGCAGATTAACCCTAGAATAATCTCAGAAAAAGTGAGATAATTATATGCATCTTTCATTTCATAAAATAGAAGCTAAGGTGGTTAGTGTAAAGAAAATAAATGTTAACAACCATTTTTCCCTCATAACTAAATATTTACCACAGTTGCCACTGAAAATATTTGGACTGTTCATTAATTCGGTGGTTTGTGTGCTTTAATAGATTGTGCTGAGACTGATGGAATCTAATGAATGAATTATTCTATCATTAGGAATAAATTATTGAAAGAATCTATTCTTTCATGTAACCAAAGCTTTACTTGCTGAAACTGACTAATTGCCTGAACAGGAGGGTTTTATTTTTGTTTTCTTTTAAAGCGCTATTCTGCCTCAGCCGGAGGGGAAAAAAGGTCAAACATTTTTCCCAGAAAATCCAGACCATACCTGTAAACTGGAATACCTGAGGACAGACAAACACAAGCTCTTACATAATCCAGTGCCTACTTAAACCAATATGTTTTCCATCCATTCCAGAAAGAAACTAGTAATTTCTCGAATTGAAAATCAACTTCAACACACTTATACAGTGAAGACCAAAAGGGAACATACTAACTGTTAATGTGGAAAACATAGAATGGGATGTTGTCTTTCAACATTTCTGAGCTTTAAATATACCTATTATTCTAACCAACAGCTATTTCAATACATTTAAATTAATTCTGTTATTTTGATTTGCCTTTCTTCTCTTGAAATTCTTTTGATGACTGGTCATGACAAAGATTGGGATATAATTTAGAATGAAGATAACTGATAATTTTTAAGTTAAAAACTTTGTTTTAGGCCAATCATGGTATTTCTTATGACAACAAAAAGAAAATAAGAATTGCATCACAACAAGACGACCAATAAAAAAACAGATGACAATTACAACACATTGAAAATTTATAATTGGTGTCTAAAGCAGTATCATTTTGTCAACCTAAAATCCTAAAATATTTCTCATCTGCTAGGGCACTCCAGCTGAATAAACCTCTTTTTTTTTTCTGGCTGCTTCAATTGTGTACTACTGAAATGTTTTCATTAGGTACAGAGAGAAATTATTTTAACTGCAAATATTTTTTTCCATCAGCAGGTAATGAATAGCAGCATACATGTATAATAAAATGTGCTTAAATTTATTGTACTTTTTAAGAAGATATATATATATATATATTTGACAGGTATACCACAAAATGAAAGGTTTTGCTACGACTAACAAAGAATAAATATATGACATTTTTCTTAAGAATATTCTGTGTCTGGAATGTATACTGAACACAACAGGTATAAGCTGTCCAAATTATTTCTAGTGAAAAGAAAAAAGCTGTAAAACAAACAAATAAGGAAAGAAAAAACCCACAGAATTTACGTCACACAATTATTTCACAAGAAATTTGACAATTGGGAATCCTATGTATCATCATAAATAAATTTTCATTATTTCTGTTAACACATATGAATCTCAGGTTACCTGGAATTGGAAACTGTAAGTGTTTTCTATGATGATAACACAAAATGTATCGTACAAGATAAGTTTTTCTCAAATATACAAAAAAATCTTTACCTTTCAGAAGACTTAAAAGTATATGAGAAACTTACTCTACTTGAAAAAAAAAAAAAAAAAAAAAACTTTCAGCATAGGTATCAAAGGATTTTCAGTATAAATATTGATTATTATATTTTTAAAATACTAGTATCTATGTAAAAATATTATGACATATTTTTATTTCCCAGAAATACGTATCATATAGCTTGTGTATCATATATTCTCATATTAACCAGCAGAAGACATAATAATACATATTTCCAGAGATTAATGTATGATAATTCTGGATTTCAATTTTTATCATATTTTACAAAAGAAAATTATTTGACAACAATGTCTGAACAGTGAGTTTTCAACAACAGACATTTTTGTAGTTGCTGCCTCATCTGTGAACATTCTCTTTTAAAGTTTTATCAAAATCACAAAGGAAAGAATCTTATAATCCAAATTCTTACATGACTTTATTCTATCGGCCCACAGCAGTACAGTCTGAAACTGTGCACCAGTATTCCATTCCATTTTGTTGCCATGTGACATGGCAGCAGAGTGGCAGTCTTACAAAATGGTATCTGACACAGAAGTGCATATGAAGCAAAGGAGCATCACTGAATTTCTCCATGCAGAAAAATGGCACCCATTGATATTCAACACTTGCTGAGAATTTATGGAGATCAAACAGTGGATGTGAGAACACTGAGGTGGTGAGAGATGCATTTCAGCAGTGGCAACAGTGGATCACCTCCGCTCGTGCAGATTTTTACAAGCATCCAGGCTCTTGTTCATCACTGGCAAAAATTGTATAGCTAATGTTGGTGACTATGTCGAAAAACAGTGTTTTACAGTTGAGAATTTTCTCTATCAATAGCATTATTCTATTTCTATCTACTGTGGTTTTCATGGAAATAAATAAGAGGTATGACTTTCTACGTGACCTACATATATTAGTCGCGTTATTTGGATAAAAGAGAATGTCATAACTCATTCCTTTTCTACAAAGAATCTGATGTTGCCTCTAAGTACTACAGCTAATCTCAGCATACCTTTAGACTTTGAGGGCTTCAACAGAACTGTGGCTAGGATTTAGCCATAGACTAAGGAGATTAGAGACAGTAAAATTAAAAAAACCTTTGAGTACAGGAGTTTTCAACATAGATGCATGTTGCCTGAGAAAGGTACATTCAAGCAGGTAAGTTTTCAAGATCTCAGCTTTGGCTCTTACTGTATATGGATATATCTCAAATACTTCAATGTAGTTCTTTTTCTCTCTCCTAAGTCCTTGCAAGCCAACACATAAATACTAGCTGTTTTTCAAAATGATTCTGGGCATACATTCAGGCATACATTATTTCCATTTCTGCAGCTTGGTATTTACATGAGAAAAATTCAAATGGGAGTTTACTGGCTGCGTATGAACAGACAGAGCTAGATCCAGAGACTCATCATAGAGGATCCCAGCAAGTATTCCAGGCACAAATTCACTTAGCTGTTATTAAAAGAGGTATAGTTATCCCCATATAACAACATTTATAGGGGAATTTCATTATCCACTGTGAGATGTTAGCTAATGTGGTACCAGGTATTAAATATTAGTAGGTAACTTACTTCTGTAATTGTGCAATTAATTTGCAAGCAGGGTTACTGCAATGTCAGAAAACAAAACAAGCTTTGAAATGCAAAGGAACAACATCATTTCAACTATTTTGTATGTCTCTCACCTCTCTATTTTATCACTATCTACATAACTTCAAGAACATTTTAAAAGCAATAATATTGTCATTAATATTTTAGTGTTCTGAATGGTTTAGTGAGGATCTTTGAATTAGTATTTTTAAAATGAAACTACAACTAATAAGTGATATTAGTTTTCTCATCATAGATGAGTTGATGAATGATATTCAATATCATTTTGGAGTAGCTTTTACTCTGCAAAGGAGTTATACTATGAGTATACACAACTAGTTGATGCTTACAAAAATGATCTATTCTCCACTGTTGACTGTAATAACAACAAATCAGAAATTTCAACGAGTAGTGGCAAATCTGTCACTGCAATATTGCCTCTACTGTTGAGACAATTTTCAATAGAAATACTGCCTTAGAATTTGATCTTTATTAATAAAGCAAATAAAATCCAGTGAAAATTAGAGTGGCATGACAGATTACTAAGTACAAAAGTTCACAGAAAGTTAAGATTAGAACTGGGAGCATTCAAACAGCAAAAAAAAAATGTAGTATAAAATAGTCTCTCAACAACAAAACAGTATTTATTCAGATTGGAATTATACATTTAGATCTGCTACATAATATTCTTATGCTTCTATTTATAAAAGAATGTATTCCAACAATTTAAGGAACTTTTCCATATCTATTAGCAGGTGTTATAACAGCCAGCTGGAATCCAAACAATTTAATTTTCATTTTCTCTTCCTGCATCTGTCTTTTTATGCTTCACTGTTTTCCTTTTTATGCTTTTTTAATGTCATATCTTATCATTTGAGAACTTTTTATTTTAGCTTATCCATTATATTCAACATAATTGGTCACAGACAAGGCAAAATTTGCATGTACCTGAAACTGCTGTGCCAAAACTGCTGTGTCTGCTTTTAAATGTACAAAGAAAATATTATTTTTCAAGCAACATTTGCACACAACACTAGCTTTCTCCAGTGACCAATTAGTTATAAGGCTGAGTGTGCTAATACATACTTTGCTGAAGAGTGATTTGAATAGCTATATTAATTATAATGATTTCTACTTAATAAAATTCAATAATGTTAAACAATATTCAGAAGCTTAGAGTATGTGATAAAGGATCTTCTGTAAGAAAAGAAGAAGAAATGTTCTTAGTCATGTCCAGCAAGAAATTAGCAAGACAACTTGCTAATAGATATATCAATACTATTCCCCACTGACAGCTGGTAACAGACCATAGTTTTTGAAGTAAGAGAATAAGTGCATTCAGTGCATAAAAATGAGTAAAATAACAACTCCTGCTTAGTCTGTGGAGCCTGGTAAACAGAGTTATGGGCTCTGTTCAGCATTTGATCTCTCTCAACTTCCTAGTTTTTCACCAAGAACAAAACTACTGAATTCATTCTTTGAATTCTGGAAATGATTGATTACACTTAAGAAAAGTTACCATGGAATATATATCCAGCATATAAAAAAGGTGTTGTTGTTTCCTTCTCCCCACATTTAACTAATTGCTATGAGATGTACTTAGCAATGAAATACTCGATTTTTCTTCTATCCATCAATTCATAAAACTGAAACTAGGAATTAGAACTATTTGATTTTATTGAAAATTTGCAATTCTTCTGCAAGATTGACTACTACTACTGTTTCTGAGAGAGGTCTATCATTTCTTGACAATCTCTATTGCCTTTGCAAAGCAAGTAAGAAGTTTGCCTGAATACAGATAAATGGTGGTCAAATTAGTTTCAAAATTTTTCCCTGCCTACTTTGAGAGGAATAATTGATCACTGCCAAGTTACAAAAACTTTCAGAACGTTTGAAGAGTTCATCAGGACTTGTGAATTAAGAACTATTCTATATATCTTCCTCCTTTCCATTCACTGAGTTGGCTCTATCTTGACAAACATATATGGCTGGTTTTCATTAGCTGGAACATATTCCCCTCAAGCTGTTTTACAGACTGAATGTTTTTCAATTTGTTTTGTAACTTTTATTGTAAGCACAGTGAGTCTTACTGACCTACAATTCCCCATCGCCTCTCTTCCTTTCTGAGGTGACAATTAATCTTTTCCCAGCTTCAGTCTTCTGGACCCTCTGTCATGTAAAACCTGTCAGAGATAATTGCTAATGGTTCAGGAATTATTTCAGTTAGACTTTCATGAATGTCATCTGGGCCCGCTTATGTAAAACCTAACTTGCATAATGATCAACTCAGTAGTTCTGCTTAACTTGATAGTTCTTTATTTCACTTACCCTTGTTAAAAAGTCTACTGTTTTGAGACAGCGTGAGCATATTTGCATCTCCAACAGCATGAATGCACCACAAAACAGTAGACTGACAAAAACTGGATTGAAATTACAGTAACCTGATCTATGTTCTGCCATTTGCCACACTTGATTTTAGGGTTCGGATAAGTTTGAAAAGGTATATCACTAGTCATGACATTGTACTTACTGCTAGCATGTCAGCAAATCTTAACTCTGCAAATCCAATGGAATATCACTGTTTTTTGTTTATCTTATTTTCCCAGCAGTCTCTGTTGATGATAAAAATGAGGCAGCCTACCAAGATATAGTAACTCTCTATTTTTAGCTGTAAGCTGGAGTAAAAGAGATTCAGATTTTGCATAGGACAGGCAGCAATTAGAAATAAGGGCAAGATTTGACTGTGAGTAATATTTCCTGCAATTGTGAATAATATTAATGTAAATAGTAAGAACAGCTTTGATGTCTTCCCAGTCTTTTGTACTTTGAAATATTTATATAAGGATGATTAAAATTAATGCATTATTTTCACTTGTGTGCCTTTCTGATTACATGATTCTGAAGGCTTCCTACTTTTCAGTCATTTGGAATAAAATGTATAAAAGATTCTCTTTCTCGCTTTCTTTTTCCTTTTATTTTTTCAGGTTTCTCCATTTGTTTTTATACTATCCCCAGCAAGGAAAATAAACATACATGTATATATTTAATTTAGATTTTTCCCAAAATACCTTCTTTGTACCAGACTACTAGTTTTACTTTTGACATTGAATCTTCAAGGACATGTTTCATCTCCATTGCTTTTCAGTAAATATATCAAAATTTCCAGCATAGCTATTGAGAGGTTTTGTTCACATGAACTGCTAATGTTTAACTGTTGTTTTTCAAGACTTTCTAAAGCAATCAAAATTGGCCTTGGGGTATATTATGATAAAAGTAATGGTGAGACAAAAAAAAATTGTATGTAGGGGGAATATTAAAACTATATCAGAGGACTGACTAATTCCCTTAAGGGCAGCATGCCTTAATTCATAGCTATTGAGCAAGCACAGATGTAGCATTGTTAGAAACAACGAAATTTGGAAATTGAGGCTCAAGAAGCTTTGCATATGTGGATAACAGGGTATAAAAGCAAAGCCATTTTAAGCAAGTCACATTGCAGTGGTATCTTTCTACCTTACTGAGGAGTAGAACAGACTCCAATAAAGGAAAAAAATGATCATAGAGAGAGCAAGCAGCCCATACTGACTCTAAGGTGAAGAACAAAAATCTTTATGAGAATTTAAATCTCTAACTCCCTGTTCTTCACACATTAGACCATCTGAAAGGAACAGAATAGATAAATAACAGTGAAAGGTTAATGGTATCTTTCAAAAGACCATCAATTCAAAATCAAAAGTTGAACCAAGCAGACATGAAATCAGAGATATGGATAAGAATATTCTGGAACTGGTACAATAGAAGAATACTGTTGAAGCTTATTAAAAAACAAACAAACAAACAAACAACTTACTTGCTACCTGAAATGTATATGCACACTTTATCTATGAACAAACAGGAACAAAGTATGTCAATAAGCATTGTGGGTTGTGTCCAGTTCTGGGCACCTCGGTACAAAAAAGAAAGGTATCTCCTGGAAAGAGAGTGGGGTTTCATGAAGATGATAAAGGGCCTGGAGCACCTCTCTTACAAGGAAAGGCTGAGCAACCTGGGTCTATTCAGCCTTGAGAAAAGAAGACTCAGAGGGGATCTGATCAATGTCTATAAATATCTAAGGTCCGGGAGGCAAAGGGACAAGGCTATACTCTTTTCAGAGATGCGTGGCAATAGGGCAATGGGAAATGGCCACAAACTGAAGCACAGGATGTTCCACAGAAATGTGTGTAAGAACTTCTTCACAGTAAGTGTGACAGAGCACTGGAACAGGCTGCCCAGAGAAGTTGTAGATTCTCCTTCCCTGGCAATGTTCAAGACCTACCTGGAAGCCTACATGCGCAACCTGGTCTAGGGAGCCTGCTTTGGCAGGAGGTTTGGAATAGATGACCTCTAGAGATTCCTTCCAGATCCTACAATTCTGTGATTCTGTGATTTATAGTCAAGGAAAAGGGTGACTCCTTACTAATAACTCGTTAATCTATGGCTAGGTAACTTGATGCTGTATGATATCATGAAAGACTATTCAGAAGAGAGATGGTGAAAAGAGCAGAATACAACTACTTGATAGAACCTTAAATGAGGAGAAAATTCTCTGCTAACTGAAATTTGTGCAGTGTCTGGTATACCAATGAAGATGAATCAATCTTGATCTTGAATAAACCGATTTTATTCTGTTAAAAAGTCTATGGGGCTTAACTGCCATCTACATTTTTTTTTTCCTTAAAAAAGTATCAGAAGTCTGGAATAAACAGAGCAAACAATATCAGTATAGATAAGATACTACTAAAATCTGCAAAATAAATTTTAAAGGTACAACATTGTCAGCTTTAATAAAATAAACAGACACAAGTTTCTACTGTTGATAATCTGGCAATGACTAAGCTTAAAATATGTGTGGGTTCCTGAATTCCATTGCAAACAGTAGAAAATGCATTGATAATTTTGAAAC
Source organism: Pavo muticus (assembly GCA_016647715.1). Classification (NCBI taxonomy): domain Eukaryota; kingdom Metazoa; phylum Chordata; class Aves; order Galliformes; family Phasianidae; genus Pavo; species Pavo muticus. The sequence goes on along the minus strand of JACDJE010000557.1, from coordinate 15,057 downwards.
ATATTGAGATATCAGTAGTCAAGACTTCTTCTGCCCTGACAAATACGCTGAGTTAAAGTGGGAAGAGAAAAAAAGGTGGGAGGGAAGGGGGTTCAACTAGGGAGTGTGGAAAAAAAAAACTTGTGTTCTAAGAACACCACAAAGCTGAATAAGTTGGTATTTAGACACTACCTAGGCTTGCCAACTGGCTGTGGAAGGTATTCTCTGGGACACTATCTTGCTTTCCTGATATGTAAATAGAGATTAGATAGATAGATATAATCTGGGATGTTTTTTATCAGCCTTTGTACTCAACCAAATATGGTTAGATTGCCTTGTAATTATTTTTTTGCCAGGCAGTTCTGCTGGTTTCATTATCAAGTGGATATGGGAATAAAGAGGGATATGGAGAAAAAGGAACAAAGAAAGGAGTATCAAGGAAAAGGAGATTTACAGAGATTAAAATATGTGTGGAAGGCTATAATGAAAAACAAATGATAGTGAGATATGCCTATAGGCAAAACAGCATCTTCCACAGTAATAAATCACAAGGGCACAAGCAAAGAACACAGGTTCTGGAAAGAAAGGAAAGCCAGGCAAACCACATCCCTATCACCATCTGCAGGAGGAACTTATAGTGTTATTTTAAAATGAATAAAAAAACAATATAAACCACAATCTTTGCTCACAACTGTCTTCATATTACTAAGTGCTCAAAGTTGCCAATTGTTTGTTAGAAAAATTAAAAGAGATTTTAACATAATTAGAATAATTTCCAAATACTTCTCCACAGAGCTAAGGCTGTCCTATCAAATATTAGAATAACCACAGTAATACAGAACATTTGAGTAAAAATCACCATAGTACAGCTACTTTGTAAAAGCTTGCTCCCTTACTGAAAACTTTAACAAACAAGATTCGGTGGTTGGTGTACTGTTACTGCTAGCCCTAGTAAATATTCTTTCTCCATCTTTCTTACAAAACCCTTTTTTATGGGGTTTAATAACACACAATAAGGTCACTGTAAGAGGCAAGTGTTTTAAACTGCAAGCAAGTAGGATATACTAGATTGGATATAAGGAATTACTATTATTATTATTATTATTATTGTTATTATTATTATGAAGGTGGCGAGTCACTGGAACAGGTTGCCGAGAGGAGTTGTGGACTTGCATCACAGCCAGTTTTCAAAGTCAGGTTGGGTGGGGTTTTGAGCAACCTGTTGTACCTGCTGTAAAAAATGTCCCTGCCTATGGCTCTGGAGTTGAACTAGATGATCATTATTGGACCCTTCCAATCCAAACCATTCTATAGTTCTATATAAAATAAAAAAAAAGATGATTATCTCAGATATGAAATGTAGTCTCCTTAAATTCTGGTAGGACTATTAAGCATATTAATGATATCCAATAGGAAAAAAAAATGTATTAGAAGAGTCTAAATTCACTCTCTAATAGACTGAAGAAAAAGGAATAATAATAAGAAAGTTCTTGGACAAGGTGTCATACCAAGGATTTTTAAAGACACTGTTACAGGACTAGAAGAACGGCTCTTGTATGGACTGAAATCCAGTTGAAGGATACACTGCAAAGGGTAGACTTAATGGTCAGTTTCCAGAAAGAAGAATCATAGAATGGCTTTGGGTTGGAAGGGCCCTTTAAGATCATCTAGTTCCAACCCCCCTGTTATAGACAGAGACATCTCCCTCTAGACCTGGTTGCTCTAAGCCCCGCCCCATCCAGCCTGTCTTTGAATGATTTCAGGGAGCGGGCATTCGCAACCTTGCTGGGCAACCTGCTCCAGTGTCTCACCACACTCACAGTAGAAGAAGAGGCACAAAGTTTAGCCTTGAGACTAGTTTTATTCAATTTCTAATCTGTGATCTGGAAGAGGAAATAAAATCTCAGAATTTGTGGGTAGATAATCAGATTTCACTCAAATGATAAATGACTTCACAAAACTGAATGAGCATACAAAAAGGTGGCATGTAAACTTCAACAGTGAAAAGTGATCTAAGCTGTGCATCTGCAATACTGAACTCTGAACTGGCTGTTGCAGGTCAGGAAATACATTTTTTATCACTTTTTAGAATTCTTGGAAATCATCAGCTCAGTGTTTAGTATCTGGAAAAGAAAGCAATGAAACATTGCACATTGCCACAAAGAGTATTAAGAAAAACATACGAAGTGTCATTCTGTTAGCATATAAAACTTGATGAACCCACCCTATGAATATTGCATGCAGTTCTGGTCTTTGCATCTCAGGAAGGGCATACTCGAATTAAAGAAGGAGATCAAAGATATGGGGCAGCTGCCATACAAGACTAAAATGGCCCAGGCTTCTCTGGTAGCAGGAAATTGATTAATGTTTATAAAATCATTATGTCAAGAGATAAGTTATGCACAGCTGATGCTTGCATACAAGATCTAGTGGGCTCTTGATAAAATTAGGAGGGGGTAAGATGAAGAGATATAAAGTCAGGTATTTCTTTACACAAAAAGCAGAATTAGTAGACAGAAGATCATGTGCAGAGGCAGACACCATCAGCAGGTTGATAAATGAATTCACCAGATTATGGGATTAAATACATAAAGAAGGCCTAGACAGTCCCTCAAGTATCCTTAACACAACAATTGTCAACGCTGACAGAGCATTGACAGAGGGGAAAAGATTTCACAACAGAGAATATGGTATAAGATGGACTGGTTTGGCTAAATGTGGCTTTCTTATATTGTGCATGTTAAGTAAAAGAGAAGTATAAACATACAATCAGAATCACAGGGGTTGGAAGCGACCTCCAAGGATTATCTAGTCCAACTCCCTGCTAAAGCAGGCTCCGTGGATTAGATTACACAGGAAAGCATCCAGAAGAGTTCTGAATATTTCCGGAGAAGGAGACTCCACAACATCCCTGAGCATCCTGCTCCTGTGCTCTGCAACCCTCAAAACGAATAAGTTTTTCCTCCTGTTTATAACGAAACTCCTGTGTTCCAGTTTGTGTCCAAAGTGCGATGGGGACTAGTGTTCTTTCTTAAAATAATACAAAGGCCCAAAGATTTTTGGCCTAAGAAGAAACTATGGAATCAAATAGAAATCAAAACTATTTGTGCAAGATGTCATTAAATTATAAAAATTGGAAAAACAAAGTAAACATTAATGGGAAGATGCTAGTCTCAGAGTCTGATTTTCTTTACCAAGAAAGTTTCTGCATGACTAGAGTAATATGACTGTGGTCTGGAAATATCCTCTACCTGCTCTACTCTCACTTCTGGCAGGAGCACTTGAGTGTTGTAATATGATTATAATTACTACGGTGTGAATGTTACCTATTAAATCTTGTCTATCACTAACTTACTGGAAATGCTGATAACAAGAGTTTGTCTTAAACTCTGGACAGAATTAGAAACTTTTCTACATTCTTGAATTTAGGAATTGCACCAATGAATCTTTTACTAAAAAAAAAAGGTTTTTGAAAGAATGATCGCACATTGGACATGCAACATGTAAAAATACCTTATTTATTAATACTTAAATTAATTTATCCTCAGGGTAATAGTTATAGCACTCATCCAAAAAGACTACATCACTCAGTTTCCTTTGCAGCCATGGGGAAGAGTTTAGAATATACTTAGTCCATTCAAACCTTCTTTGTAAACAATTTTTTTTAAACATTTGCATTGGATACATGTGACTAAGTGTAGAAGTGAGGTGCACGTAGGTGAAGAGGAGAATACCACTAAGGATTTTTGTATACAATAAATGGGTTGCTCTTTTCGGTTTTGGACTTCACAGTTTTCACAAAAGGCTACTATGAATCCTTTTAATCTAGTTGTAACATCAAATGAAAAACTTAGGGCAGTTTCATCTAGGAACAAACTAGAAAAAGAAAACACCAATGGTTGTAACCCATACACAGACTAGTTCACCTTCATTTATAGAAGCTCCTTTTAATCACACACACACACACACACACAAGAAAAAAAAAAAAAAAAAACGCTGATAATACACCTTAGAAACTATATGTCAGTAGAAAATCATTTACAACTTAATTAACCTAAGTTTCAGGATCACTCCACTGGCTTAGTTGAATCAGGTTAAAAAAAAAAATAATAGAATACTGCATATATACTTTGTAAATGAGGATGATAAATCTCCATAAAATGTAGAGATCATCTTGCCTAACTGTAAAATGTCTTAAAATCATAAAGCATTGACTACTGTATCAGAGTAATGAATAATTGCATTTGGACTTTTAAGGGGATTCTACCTGAATAAGTGCTTTCAGCATTTATATGAAATTAGTTTTAGGATATTCATGTAATAATTCTAAAATGCAGATGTTCAGAACACTATAGTTGGGGATTAAATTAAGAAAATTAAAATGAATGGCTACTATTAAGATGTTTTACTAAAAGAATATTAAGAGAGGGGTTTTATACCTAATTTGATTCCATAGTGTGGAGAAAAATTCCTCTCAGCTATTTATGGCTACAAACCTTTCACCTTATAGTAGCAGAAAATGTATTATAATGCATTTGTGACACTTTAGTGAATCATATCCATATTGCTGAGACAAATAAACCTAATATTCTGGAGATATAGTGAGAAAACAAGAGTCAGGACTTCAACAAACTGGAGGCTAGGAATCTACTCTATGTTTACTATTGAATGGTCTCAGTGAATCAGCACTACATATATTTTGTTGCTGGGGACAAAGAGAAGCTTAGACCTTCTCTCTTCGCAAGTTTAACTCAGTACTTGAAAATATTAAATTGAAAAATCCACTAATAAATCAGTAAGAAAGATTAAATCACTTTGTCTTATTGAACTTGCTTTGGTAAATGGAAATGGGTTTTCTTTCACTTTATCCAGAAAATATCAGAGAAAGTGGCCTGATCACAAAGCTGTAGATTCTACTGTATAAGAAATTAATTACATACAAATTAATTAAGACTACTGTTTAACATACTCATATATTTAGATAAGAGAACCTGAGCATCATCTGCATTTAGCAACTGCACTTGAATTTACATGGTTCAAGAGCACAAAGTATTTCTGCAACACGTTCAGAACTGTTACTACTTCTGGTTTATGTACTTCAGTTTGTGTGTGTATTTGTCCAAGTCTTTCAGTATTCTCATATATGAATTTCCATTCAACAGCAGCACTGAATTTTCTCTGGGATGCTATTCAGATTTAAAAGAAACAAAACAAAATTAAATAACATCCTTGTGATCACAACACAGTACTCCAGAATGAAATGAAAATTAAGCATGCAAGGCAATTCAGATTTGGTTAAAATTGCTCTGACCTCTAAGTTTTACATTCTTGACTTTTTTCATACTGACAATATGTTCCCTGGAACAACTTCCTTTACCTTCTAGCAAGCCTGCAAGAAAAAAAATATTTTCCCTTCTTTCCCTTTCTTTCTGTTCTAAAAGTTAACATCCTTCATTATATTTAAGCTTTCTGTTCCCTCCTATCTCTTCTGGCCCATGCTCATGATTTCTGATATCCTCTAGCTGGGTTAAGTATGCACTTACTTCTTCACTCCACCATGGATACCACATACTAGCCCAGGCTGTTAAATGAACCAAAAACAAGGGACAAGTTTTTCCATCAACAAATTTTCACAGGGAACAGGTGTATAAGTCATTTCTTCCCCTCCTTAGGTGAATCAAATATAGAACACCCCTACTGAAATAATCTGTATGGTCTGAACTCCCGGTGAATACAGGTAAGATGTCTGCTATGTTGGCTGATATCATTAACAACACAGTGTATTGGTTTCAATGGTTTTTAAAGTCCTTTAGTTCAGGTACTCATCCCACCGTATTAAATCCAACTCTGTTGATTACCATTGCAGCAATATCCCCTTCAAGAGGAGTTTAAGATGTTCTTAATAAGCTTCAAGGAACACCTTGCTTTCTCTCTAGTATATGAAACTACTTAGAAAGCAGATATTTTTATATTTATTACTTTTGTTATCATTTATAACTTACATTGCAGCTCATCATTCTACTTTAAAAGCTAAAAATATTTACTTCTTGTTTTTGATTTCAACTATTTTTCTTAGATGGCTTCTTCAGTCTTAGGACATTATGCATGCAAAATAAATGTACTTTTCTATTTTGCTTAGCTTCCTATTTTTCAGGAAATACAGTATTTATTCCAGAAATAAAATCGTCATTGGCATTAAGACTTTATTCTTTGCTTGAGTAGAAGGACTCAGATCTGAAATACAGAGGATTCACGGGGATTTTTATTATCTCTTCCTGCTCTCATATTACTTTCCAAAATGTTATCTTTGTCATTTAAGTCTGACAGTTTAAATAGAGAGTTTCTTTCTGGTCCAGGGTTCACATGTATCTCATGTGAAATATACAGATACTGATCCTCCTCTTCAACATGCATACATACATTTTTTTCCAGATTAGAGTTTGTAACTCCAGTTGATGTTCATTTCTCCGTATCTCTAAGTACAAATATTTTGCCAGCCGATACTGCTTTTGTGGCATGGAATCTCATTTTCCCTTAGTAAGTTAGGGTGTAATTAATTTTTAATTAATTTGGTTTTTCATGTTATCCTTTAACACTGAGCAGCAGCTGGTTCAGTTGTATGTATTGAACATCTTGCAATATTATAATATCTCTCTCTTTTTGCTAAGGAAGCAGAACTATTTATTTATAAATAGATACACACTTACAGAAGTTTAAAACACATTCTAACACAAATGTTAAAGCTATTAAGTTAAAACTTCCTTACAAAATGACGGAAATTAGAATATTTATATTTCATAGAAATAAAACACAGCCAATTTTAAATGAAAATATGCTGTTTGAGGAGTTCTGAGAAAATATTCAACTTGAGGGCCTTATCAATGATCTGATGCAACTCCCTGGGCTTTTAGTTCAAGATTCAGTGAGTTATCCTTCTCCATGTAATACTGCTCGATTTGTATATCCTTCTCAAATAAGAAGTTTCTTATCACAGTATTTAATACTAAATGAAGAACTTGCTTATAATATGAAAATTAAATGTATTGAACATACAATTCTCATGCAATAATATAATAAATATTGCAAAAAGATCACGAAAACAATCAAACTAACCAGATTTAAACACTCAGATAAGCAAACTGGTACATCCAGTTTTCTTTACTAATATCATCTTCAAGCTTGCTCTTACAGAGCACCCTCCCTCACTTCTTCAGAAGTGAAGGGTACTGTGAAGATTGTAGAACCATATTAATACTGAAGGAGAACACAGATGGGTTAGTCATCTCTGGAATCCAGACTCAGAGACAATGCCCGAGCATTGCCAATAACCCTGAAGAATTTAAATGATAAATTTAGAGAGCTCAGTTTAAAAAAAAATTAATTAAAAACCCTAAAAGCATCACCAGGCACCAAGTAGGGATATCAGGTCAATGTTGCTGTTTGGTATTACTGCAAGTTCGATATTACTATCACTAGAATTTCTGAACAAAAAAATAAACTTCAAATACACTAATGGAAAAAAAGAGTTCAACAGCCTTGATTGCAACACTGGCACAGATCCTGTGACAGGTGAGCTGTTCATCACAGATGACTTCAATATGTTTCTTTGGCAGTTGACATCTGGCATGCAGCAATTTATCACAACAAAGCTGGCAAGATAAACAACATTGAACTTATGCTGTTCAATAATTTGTTGGATTATAAGAAAGAGCATGTACTCAACACCAATCTGACAAGTCATGTTGGAAACATCAATATTTATAAGCAGGGAGATTTCACTGTGAGTGACTTTGTGTCTCTGATACATGGCACCATATAGGAAAATCCACAGGATAATTACCTACAATTCTAATCTTGACATGACTATCAACATGAGTGCATTGCTGCTGTCACAAAAATTTTGCCAAATTTCATTTGCACAAATACAGAGAGATCACAAACTGGAAAGAATTTTTACATCAGCAATCCATGTTTGTTGTGGTTTTGTGTTTTAACTAACACACATTTCCACAGAGCAGAACATTGACAATAAAGATGCATGACATACTTTCCCAGAGAGATCAAACTGATTGGAAAAAAAAAAAAGGAAGTGTAATGGATTTACAGTAGTGAATTCTGAAGCTGCACAATGTTGACTTCAAGAAAATATTTGGTGCTGATACAAAATCAAAAGATGAAAACGTAATAATCAAACCCCCTCTATATTTAAAGAAACAATGTCATTAACAGTAATATCATTAATGACAGGATGTAAACACTGTAGCTGCAGAAGGATGCCATGGCAATCATATTAAAAAAAAAAAAAAGCAGTGTGATTTTCCATCCAAAGTAATCTCTGTACTGGAGAGTAATCTCTCTCCCTCGCCTGCCAAGCTCACTACCATAAAACCCATTTTACATGTGTGGCTCAGTAACATATCTATACATCCATACCTGTATCTATATTTATGTTAGTTGGTTTACGTTTTGTTATGTGATTTGCTATGTCTGAAATCTTCAGTGACTTGGTCAGCTCATTCTCAGTAATCTATCTGGATTGCTTGTCCAAGCTTTTTTTCTCATGCTATAAAAAATAAACCTACAAAAATTCTGTATTACTGTAAACAAGAAGAATGCTGCAAAATAAAAGATTTTCATGGTAAACTTAGTTTTGATCAATTCAGTTGTTTTTTTTAAGTTTCAGCATAGTCTGTTTGGCTTCTTAAATTCCTGTTTACCGATAAAGAAAGTATTAAAATATTCTGTCTATATTACTTAAAGAAATAATATATATGCAAATTTAAGTCATCCCAAAATCTAAACATCATTACTACACAGTTACTCAATATCACATATATCCGAAATAGCGGCAGGAAGAAATATGTTTTCAGCTAATGATAATCAGTCAGTACTCAAAACCAAATGTTAGGTTAGCCATCTCCCTTTTACAATAGTCTTTTTATTGGAGGCAATGACATATAATAGAATCTTCTACATATTTTATAACATATATGTTCTTTTATTCCTCATTCTCACCATATATTTTTAAAAATAAAGTCAAGGATCCAAGGAGGAAACAACATGCTAAGTAACACATTTCAGACTTAGAACACAGAGAATAATTTTTACCCTCCCATTTAAAAGCAAATGGTATGGTCACAAAGTTAGAAACAGATATAATTCCATGCTGTCTGATAACCACTTAAGCAGATTTATTACCATTTTGGAAGAACTCCATTACACAGAGAGCTGCCTATAATAACTTTTACAAGTTCATAGTTCACATTAAAATATTCTTCTCTTGCTATTTAGAATTAACATGGAGCTAGAATATTAGGAAACCAAACAGAAATGAAACAAAAAACAACAACAACAAAAAAACAACAAAAACCATTGGGTCAAATGGTTCTTTTAAAGGCAAAGCAGCATTTTTTTCAATGTAATAAAACCAGAAACATAACAAAACACAGAAGCCATGAAGCAAATCTCAGATACTTGGTAACACAAATTTTCAAAAATAAAAATTGTTAATAATTTTTCCTGTGTCTTAAGTAAACTCACGATAGGATATTCCACTTGAAACAATTACAGAGAGTGGGGGAAAAAAACAACAGAAATACTGCAGGTGACATTGATTACAAAACCTTTTTTTCATTTCTGCAATCAGTAAGTCGAAGTCCAAAGTATGTTCACATGCTTATCTCAGTTTACTCACAGAGTATGATGAAATGACTCCTCGGTTTTAAAAATCTGTATCAGATCTAAAGATATTTTTCAGTCAGATTACCATAGGATCTTCAAAATGTATTGATGAAGAGCTTTAGATAGGTCAGAAATAACATACAGTTTTATTCAAGATTATAGTATACTCTTCGTTTTTCTTTTTAATCTAGGAGTGGAAATAACTGTTCAATAGTACTTTAGACTTCTTATTAAGGTGTCTTACGTGATATATTTTCACTTAAAAAAAAAACAAAGGCAAATAACTGTTAGGACAATGAATTTATCACAGAACATTAGGTAACACGTGTCACAATCCTATATTAAGAAATCATACGGAAGGAATACACATTATCTTATTTGCAAATGTGAGGAACTCAAGACAAATATTTTTTGAAACCATCAATCAGATTGAGGATTCAAAAACGGTTTAATAAGAGACCTGAAAAAGTCTCCTAGTCTTATCTTCCTGATATTGTTACTGTTGAAATCCCTCTGAGATTTACTGTTTGCAAAAGGTGCTCTCCAAATGTAAAGAGAAATTCACTAAGAATTTCATAATTTTCCTAGAGCTAACAGGGTAGCAACAGATGCAAATGGAACAATGTTTTGATATGATATATGACAGAGTATGAATTTTGTCCTACTGATATCTATTGGATGACTAGCTTGAATAAATTTTGGCAAATAATCTAACAATTATAAAAAGTGACATAAACTTTTAGATTACCCTTCCTTTCAGCTAGCAGTTACCATCAGACAAGTCAGACTCGCCTAGATATTTTTCAAGTAATACAAATTATATTCCCTCAAAAAAAAAAAAAAACCCAAACACTTACTAACATTGTATATTTGTTACTGGAAATTCCTGTATTGTGCATCTTGTTCTAACACTTAACTGGTGAAATACTGTATTGCACTGAAAAATGTGCCCCCCCAAAAAAAAAACCAGTAAAAAATCGGCTGAATAAAACACACATTGAATGCAAACTACATATAAAATATAGAGGACACTAGGGCAGCCCTTACTAATGTGCAGTTCCTTGTGCACTTGCTGATCCCAAATGAGTAGAAGTTCACAACTCAGGCTGAGGTGCCACATACACAGCTTTAGACAAGTCAGTCCCATTGACAAACAGAAATAAGATGGACAAGTACCTGAAACCCTGAGGTCAGACCATGCCCAAAACACTTGATCAGTTGTAGATCAGTCTCAAAATACATTCTCATTGTCTTTTGTCTTTAAATAATAGACATGAAAAAGGTACTGCCTTTTTGCCTTATTTAGTATCCCAGAAGCAAACTGACTCATTCAGAAAACAGAAGACACACGAACTCCATAAATGAGTAACTAAATTCATTGAATATATCTCATTAGGGAATTTTCTAACTGGCAAGTTAGAGGTTAGCACTTTTTTTCAAAGCTTTTTCCATTGCTTAACAAAGAATGCAAAATCCCTGCTAGTAGAAAAAGAGCATGGAAAAGGTTGCACAGTGCATGCAAGACGGGAAAGTAAAAAAGAATCTTAAAGTGAAGATCTTCATTTCAGATTCAGTTCAGATTTTCCTCTAATGGCTGCTTATGGTGAACAACCCACTGGTTGAGCAAATGCTCTAGCCTTCAATTTTTTAAACATTAAGTAATGCATACCTGCTCCTGCAGACCAAATTTATGTGTCTACATCTCAGAGCATGGTAGAAATGGAAACATTTCTTTTGAGAAACTCTATGCAAATATCTGCCAAGTCTTGGGATCTGCCAACTTACACACCTTCATGTTTCTATACATAAATTAAGTATACTAGGCTGTTAAGTTTTAAGATATTTTCCAGGAAGCAGACATGAAAAAAAGCAACAGTGGTTTAACCTGCGTATGTTAGCAAATCTTTGCAGAGTAAGCAGATAATAATTAGTGTATATTATGTTTATTTAAATAATTCACCTTTTTCAATTAGCAGAAAAATAATAATAATTTCATTCATTATCGGGAACAGCTAAAGCTGTAGTCAGCAATCATGGTGGTCCATACCTCATTTAAAAAAAAAAAAGATTTATAAAGAGTTCCATTCTTTACCTGTACCAGTACATCAGATAAGGACCCTTATGTTACATTTAAACAAGTGGAAAGCAGTAAAATAAAATTATGAGACCAAGATTTTTATATTAATTGCTTCACATAAAATTTGCACTTGACCTTTATCCTTCTCTAAGATAATTTATCTTGAGATAAAAAATACTCAAATATTTGAAACTGTTTTCCTTTGTTGCATAAGAACACACACATTGAAATATTATTCAGATAATTGCCTACTACTTATCTCCAAATTAGAGGTTTTAGATTAAAAATTGGATCTGACACTATACTGTATCAACCACAATGAACTTCGTTGTTTGGAGCACTATAAAAACATACAGATTTATGGTATCAGCCATGATAGCTACGTGACTTTAGCTGTTAGTTTACTTCACTGGCTGACAGTGCTACTGACTGATTATCTTTAAAGCTGCTATCAAACAGGAGACTGCATGCATCAAGCTTAATTTTTCATGGGGAAAAGAAAAACAAAGCAAAACAAAAGCCTTAAGAGCAGAAGTAGTTTCTTTAAAGCAATGTGTTTATTTTCCTGTAAGAACAAACTTCTTTAAAAATGTGCCTCCCTTTCTAACATTTCTGAATCAAAAGCATGAAGAACATGGCAGAATGCCAGGAATGTCAGAGCACTAGAAATAACATGCCAATGATATCAAAGAAGGATGAATAATAATGGAAGAAAAGAGAAAGGTCATACACCTTGTCATAAGAAGAAGCAAAGAATTTTAATATTTTATATGAAGACTATCTGGAATACCCAATAAAATCAAGTTGAAATGGAAGAGAACAATTATTATAGTTCACTTGGATTGCTAAAATTTTGTAGAAAACTTGGAAGAATTATGTGAGATTGTTCTTACCACAGGAAATGTGGACATATTCAAATACAGAAAACTTATTATTCACAAATAATTCTAGAAGGAACAAACTCTCACAGAAAAGGAAAGCACAAGAAAAACTGGAAAAGGTCTCTGCCAAAAATTCACTTGAATTTAAGATAAAAACGTTAAGCTTATCCATAAGTTATAAGAAAAGGACAATTAATGAGCTCAGTACAATGAATTTAAGTATGCTTCACGTAAATTAGGCTCCTTCAATACTGAAAGGAATATTAAGAACATTAAAACATCAAATCAGTTTTGACAAAACTGGTAAGTGAACAGTTGGATACATACGAGTGTATGTATTCAGACAAGTCTTAAGAGTTAAATGCTTCTGATTTCTTCAATACCAGCTCAACAAGAAATACCAATACAGAAACTCTTTCAACACATAATTTAGAGAAGCATTTAAAAGGAAAAGAAAAATTATAATATTATCCACATTACCCTATTTTGGTATAATCAATTAAAAAAAAAAGTAACAAAACTATTAAAATAAAGTTTTCTCTTTTGCGTGTGTGCGTTTTCTGGTGCACTGATCTTGATAACTGGTAAAAAAATTAACAGATATTTTGTCAAAAGTGTGCATACATGCCTGTCTGTGTAAAGGAAAATTAGCAAGACTATTTATTTAGCGACAATTTTTAAACTTGGCAGAGTCAGAAAATGAAGCAAGCTTTCATACTCTATTCACAAGAACAACCAGAGGGCAAATTTTCTGGAAACTCCCCCTGTACAGCCATGATCCGAAAGGCTTGTAGGGCAAATGCCATTTTATGAGATAATTTTATAAACATCTTGGAATTCTCCCCTAACATGCTGAAATTCAAAATTTTATATTTGAATAACGTAATAGATATGAAATAAAGACCCTCTTTAAAATTCAAAAATAGATTTATACAAATTAATATTAAAAGAGGAAAAAAACATGCCTACTGACAAGAGAAAGTATTCATTCATGAAATAACAGCAATGGATTTCAAAACTAATTTATGTGTTTCTACAAAAGATAATGAAGAATTTAATGGAAAATGCCCTTTTCAGTTCTAATCATTTTTAACTTTATAATACCAGCGATATCTGAGAAAGCACTGCTATTTTGGTAATACTGTAATATTAGCTGTAACATACAGAATGACTAAAGTTAATTGACTAAGAACATGGTACAGCTAAAGAAACAGCTGAAAAATGCTTCCAGCCCCTTCTGCCAACATGCTGTTCCAGATATTTAGAAAATTAAGAATAGCAGTTAATTTCAATACAGTGAAACATTGTCGCATGTTGTGTGTCTAGTAAACAAGACAAAAACTAACATTTCTTTTCTCCCACACGCCTGTCCTCCTCCTTTCTTCTCTACACAAAAGGGCCAATTGTCATTGGAGTTTGTGATCACATCAAAACTCTTTAGCCTCATCCTGTGGTTATTTTCTCAATACTATATATTTTTGAAATGTAAGAAATAGGCAAAGAATTTATGTTGTCCATGCAGACACACATGTTGTCAGGACAAAAGGGCCATTTTGTCCTATGGCAATGGCTGCCCAGAGCTGCAATGCCCAGATTTTGATTACTGCTGATACATGATAGGTGAACACCTATCACAGGAAAACCGATGGCCTGGCCACACACACCTCAGGACTGCTTCCAGCACAGACAGACCCAGTACCTTGCTGTTGGGCTGTGGTCCTGGGCCCTCAACATTTTGCTGGAGTGGCCCAGACCGCAATCCAGAAGGGTAGGCTTGGTGCTGGCCTCAGACGCCATCTTATGACAGCAGGGGGAGCCTGCTAAATTAAAAGATCGTTACATTGATGCATGCCTGGAGCCATGCTGCTCAGTAAACAGTGATGGTGAAGCATTCAGGTGCTTAAGAAGGCAGTATCCATTTTCCCAGGAAAACATCTGAAGCAGTATGATCAGCGCACTGCATCAATTCACAAGCACAGCAACATTTGGAAAATGCACAGCTGAGAGAAGCCAGCTTCATTCCTTTCCTCGTTCCACATGTTTGAGAGCCTTCACCTGCAACCAACACTTGTGCAACTTGTCAAGTGGGAAGCAGTGCCTCAATGCTCTCACCTTGGGTGCTGTCTTTGGCACACCTCTAGACATCTGTTTCTGGCTGCAATATAATGATTCACCCTGTTTCACACTATGGCCTAATCAATCTCAGCCTGCTTAATATGAGCCTTTCTGGCTCCAAAGGGTGCTGTTGATCATCAGAAATAAGCGTCCTGGCAAAGACTACTGCATTAAAGCAGTTATGCCTGTCTTTTTGTATGGGAACTGTTGAATCATGGCCTGAACCTCTGATTGACCACCTGAGGCAAGCACTGAGTCAGCCATGGGAGCACAGGTGAAAGCAATTCACCTGTGTGCCTGGAAGGGGTGGAGCCAGGCTCCACC
>JACDJE010000578.1:249052-346682 GCA_016647715.1 Pavo muticus | reverse complement strand
TTTTTTTTTTTTTTTTTTGTTAAGCAGAAAAAATGTCCCAGTTAAGGGATTATATCTGCTGTTCTAACCACAGGACGTAGCTGCTTATTGGAAAGTGAAGCACTGTAGCATAGACTTAAACAGTTTAAGGGTATATAAAGAAAATGTTTTTAGTAACACACTATTTTAACTACCAGATTACCTCTCAAACCAGGATATATGGAATTTATATAGTACATAGAAAACCCAGTATCCTTATCCCATGGTATAAATTTCCACACAGCTGGACACCTGCATGGCACAGTAAAATATACAGCAAAAGCAGCTTATTGAATCACACACTGTTGTGAACCATGCTATTGAGAAACCCAAGTCAACTCAAAGGCAGTATAAGCTCACCAGCTGAAGTAACGATTATTTTTGTTACAATCTTCAGTATCTTCAATTGTATTTAGAATTCTGTATTTTCCTCTCAAAAACAACTGTGCTTTGGCTAAAAAAAAATAATTTAAATGTATTGAGAATAAATGAAAAAGTAAACACTAAGTGAAAGTATAGGATAAGACCCAAGCATTTTTGTCCTTTTGCCTACTGCAAAAGTGCTTCCATTTACTCATTAAACAGGGAGTTACGGAGTCAGCTTCCAGAGTTTTCTTATATCTTCTTTCCCCATAAATTCAAATAACTTCCATCGCTATAAAGGAGAAACATCATAACTTGATACCCGTGTAATTATTCTCTCTCCCGCAGGTTGTATTCACTTGCTTGCCTGCCTTTGCTCAAAGACTTTTTTATGTGAAGATAAGGATCCTCTTTGATCTCTTGCTATATCCTTGGGGGCATAAGACATTATTTTCTCTGTGGAGCCACCCTGGTAATTTTGCTCCTGTTGCCAGTGCAGCTACAGTCTTCTCAAGAAACTTTATCTTTGCTGCTTTTTTCTTACACAGAACTTGATACTAGGGTATGTTTTATCTTATTATTTCAAGGGTACAGAAAAATTCAGATTAAACCTATATGTATGGGAAGTGACATTTGTGTATGGAAATATTATTTTTGTCACTTGTGTCTTATCAGCGCAACTCTTCATACAAGTGGAATAGATAGCACAGTGTGCATGTTTTGGTTTTCAGCTATATGCTGAAGACTTAGTGACTTTCCTGAAAGATGTGATATCCAACCTTACTGTTTAATTTTCCATATTAACATAACTGTTTCAAGTGCTTCAAGGAAAAAAAAAAAAAAAAAAAAAAAAAAAAAAGACAAGCATACAAAAAAAGCAATGTTAAGAAAAACATTTTCACCATGAGTCCTTTGCTCAGTTCGCATCCCAAGACAAATGACATTAGCACATAGCTAATTGTTTTCAAGTCGCTCCATGTATTTCAAATTCTTTATTTCACTCTAAGCCTCCACCTGTATCTACTGGTGTTGTATCACAGATTGAAAACGTGATACTAAATAAAGATAAAAGTAGCCTGACAGCTGCACAGAGAACTAAGTAGGAACCTCTTTACATTTACTTTAAACCACGTAACTGATGTAGAAATGTATGAATCAGATAGTATCTTCTTAATATCCTCACAACATAAAGTTAATAACTATCATATTTATTTCAAATCATTCAAGAGGTGTAATATTCCTTATTTTCTTTTAAACTATTTTCAGGGCCACAGTTCAGTTTAATACTTTACTAGCTGCTCCTTGGAACTTATGCGTGATGAGACTAGACACTGCTGATTCACAACTATTTTTGTATTTTTTAATTTTTGTAAATAATTGCAGTTTCTGTTTGTTTCAAACAATGCTCATAACCTCAAACCTCTTCAAATAATTAGCTACATCGAGAACTTGATCTATGTATACATATTTATTTTTAAATTCCATGCTTATGTTAACCCTTTAATTTCACACTTTGTATAGCTCTTTAAACACCCACTCACATTGGTGCCTCTAAATGCATAATGAGTGGTACCTGCCTCGCAGTTTTGTCCTTAACTTCCTAAGTTTTGTTTTCCTCTTCATTCTTTTAAATTCAACAAAATCCCATGGAGCCTAGCAGAAATTCCTTGGACTACCTCCATAAGAAAGAGAAGCATTCCCCTATAGCCATAAGAAATTATTTTGTAGGACTAGAGAAAAGTTGCCATAAATAAAGCATAATCTTCAATCACTTGCTTGGCGTACTGTTGAAGAGCCTACTAAGTTTTATGAGAAGAGAGCACCAGACTTGCATCCAGCCTGTTTTAAAGTTAGTCTAAGCAGGTTAGGTTAAAAGAACAAATATGTGCATTCTTTAATCCTGAAGAAGCTTTCTTTCCATCCTCGTACACAAAACCCTCAAAAGAAAAGTTGCCAGTTTTCAATAAAGTTTTCAATTCTTACTAGTTTCACACTAGCAGCCCTTTTTTTTGTCACCTCTGGTACAGCCACAGCATAATAAGAAGCACTGACATCGGGATTGACATTAAAGTAGCAAGAGAAAAAAATATATATTTGTTTCTTTCTGAAAACTCATTCCTTCTGTATTCCCATTAATTCTTGGCTGGGAGAGAGAGAGAAGGACAGTCAACATTTAGACTCCTTTTATGATGACAGTCATATTTTAGATCATTGAATCTTGATAGGCTTAGAAAGGACTTATAACTGCTAATGATAAAAAGTTTTGACATGACTGGCCTGCTATTCCCATAGGACAAAAACCATTTTGAATGGCACATCAAGATAGTCCGCTACTTGAATATGCTTCAGATAATAGGATGTTATAACTTTAAAAGGTACATTGTCAAAGAATACAGGAATACTGCAAGACTTAATTATGCCCTCACAATGTTTTAAATGCATTTAATGGGCTATATAGGCTGGATCCAAAGATTACAGCACTCTATGGAAAGACTCCTATTGACATGAAAGGTGCTGTGAAGCAATTATTCAGTTACTAGAAACTCTTTTTCTATTTGCAAAGCCATTCAGCAGATCTGTCATTTACAAACTGTCAGCTTACTGTGCAGGGAGCAAGAGTTCAGAATTAATGTATTTTTATAAAAATACTTAGTTACACAAGAAACAGACAGGCATGGTTGCTGCTATGAAAGACATCCAACAAAAGAATTTTGATAACTTTGAAAGTCAGGTGGCATGAATGAACACCTCCTTTGTCTATGGGAATCTGGAGGCAGAAGTACGATTCAGATTAAGAAACCAAAAAAATATGAGATCAAGAGAAAGCAAGCAAGCATACATTCAATAGCTAAGGTGAAAATTGTAAAATATGAGATCTGTAAGTGTAAGCAGACAGAATCATTTTCCAATTTTTGCAAAAAGCAAAAACAAACAAACAAACAAACAAACAAAAAAAAAAACAAAGAGAATTTAAAATATGTATGATACTACGTTGCCAAACGCATTCAACCAACATTTTATTGTTTTTAAAATAGAATTGTCAGAAGAATTCTCCCCACTCTGAGGCTGACACGCTGGAGTTTGGTTTTGGTAAATCCGAAGATTCTGAGGACACCTTTTGGCAAGCTTCATTTCTTCCCCCAATGTCAACTAACTGAATTATAACATTCAACTGTAAGCTGTTTTTAACTGAGCTGAAAGCCTGAATCGATCTGCTACAAATGGCAAATTACTCCTTTATCTTTCCTTGTACTTCGTGTAGTACGAAGTACTACATTTCACATAATCCTTGGAAGCTTAAGTAGAAATGAACAGAAGTCCAAAGACAATTTTCTCCCAATATATCACCAAACAGTGCTAGCCAGAAAATAAGCATCTAGTTACACAAGCAAATCTTATAATCACAAGTCAAAAACAAATTATGAAAGTATGACTCAATCTAGTCATTCTAAGAAAATCTCAGAGTTTACTTTTGTAAACAGCAAAATGGTGGACGTCTCTGTCCTTCAGAGACTCAAACAGATAAAAGAGAAACCTCTGTAAACTAATACCCACTTGGAAACCCATCATGATGACGAGTATAAAAGCACTAGACTTGGTAGCACTACTGCACTGACCAAATGGCTAAATAACCTCCTGCCAAGGTAAAGAAGAAAATCCATCCAAAAAAAGGCTATTATTTATTTATTATTTTTTTAAGATTGACTCCTGTAGCGATACTTCTAGGAGAGATCCTAGAAATAGTTTAATGATAACGCATACAACTCATCATCCAAAGTTCCTTCTAACAAATAAGACACATCAGCAGTATTAGTCACACAAATCTACACCCTTGAAGCAATGATTGCTTTAATAACTTCAAATTTCAAGGAAGATTCCAAAATCTCACTAGGAACATTTAAAATATCCCACAGTAAGAACTTATAAAATGTATTTTCAGGTTTAATTTATTTTTTCTTTAGATTGTTTAGATATTTATTGAAGAAAAATTACTTCGATGTAAGCAAGTATAAGAAATAACAAGAAGTAGACAATGTATTTAATAGAAAAAGAAGTAAATCCCTTAGAACCAAACTCGATTTATTTTCAGCTATCTAGTCCAGCTTATTTCAGTGAGACTGTTCATCTACTTAGATTTAACCAGATATCTTCCTTACAGAAGTAGGATATTACTCACTGTCTCTTTTCTCACAGAAGTGGAAGAAAGAAAATGTGCTGTAGTAAATAGCCAAGAGTAGATTTCATCTCTGCCATGGTTTGACTTTGTTTTTAATCTGAATGCACTTTATGATGACTGCCTGATTTGAATGCCTAGTTTGTCTCATTCATACTTTAAAATACAGATTTAAGGTTGTTAGAGAAGTGGGAGAACTGTAAATTAATAACACACTTTTAGAACATTAACTAAGTATTTGAAAAGCAGATTGTTCTCAATGATACACATAATAATGGAGAGAATTTGATTTTGGTTTTACATCTGGGTACTAATGTAAAATACTTAAAATCATATAATTCTCAAGAAGGGGAAAAATCCTTCATAGGAGTCATGTGAAATGTATCAAAGAGGACAAGTTTCATACCAACTTTCGCAAAGTTGGGTAGCTAAATGTTAGGAAAATAAATCTTTGTCCAAGATAACAGAATTATGGGCGCTTAAGGACTAAATACTTAGTTCCTAAAAGCTCTTGAAAGAAATTAAAGACATTAACACATTCACTGAGTGTCCTTATTACTTTCCAGTTATGATCTTGTCATAGTTTCTAGCACTCTGTAGAAAACTTCCCAAGAAAAACTTTTTAAACTCAGGTCCATTTTCCACTGCATGGTGATTAGCTGTAAGACTGTAAGGTGATTATCATTTCATATAGAATTCTGTGGAGAAAAAGACCTTTTACTGGGGGAAGATGATATATATACCATTTGCTGACAAGAATACAAAACATAGTAATTGAAAGCTGGTGATAAACTCAGATAGATTACAAAAAGAGGAAACTTTCCAAGTGAATGATGAAAATGAATGAACACTGAAATAGGTTATTTCATATGGTGGATTTAGCATTTTCAAAGAAGAATTGCTTTCTTTTTTCCCCTAAGATATATGTTTGGATCCACCTTCCCTGGGGTAGCATTTGGCCTGCTTGAATAAGGAATCTCTATTCCAGTCTTTCTCCTAACACGATCATCACTCTTTGAATAATGGGTTGTACATTGTACCCAACATAGTCATGAATTTCTAGGCCATTAAGGTAATTCTTACAATAAACAATTTAGCCAGTCCTCTACATGACTGAATGAAATTTTCTGACCTGTCTCCTCCCTAATTAATAACTTGCAAAAGGATTGTTGCAAGCATAGTTTTTTTTTCCCTAGAAGCAAAACAGATTGACTACAGCTGGATCAATGGCACTGAAGAAATTGTCTGTCTGAAGGACTCCAAACTCTAGAACATGGATGTCCATCTTTTGGCTTTCTTAGGCCACACTGATTAAGGAGGAATTGTCTCAGGCTGCATATAAAATATACAATATAGTTAATGTATACAGGTAACAAAACAGAAAGAAGGCAACAAAAGCATTAAACTAGTGGGTTGGATTTGTATACTGTAGAGCATTCCTTCCCATGACCACGTGGTATTCCTGCTCATATATGAACATATACTACGACAGACTATGACAGGAAGGAATTTCTTCAAAATCTATTTCAAACTTGCTTCTCTTCTACTATATCAGAGTTGTGCTTTGAGAGCTACCTCCAGTCCTCCTCAGGCTCTCTCAGATCCTAAGAGTCAATAGCATCTAATTAAATTGGTGGGATCTCATTTTAGTCTGCCATAATCTAACTACTAAACCTATAAACCACTAACTACTAAATTACTAATTCCAAATTAGTTCCGTTTTACTAACTTACTGGAGCCAGGTTTGACATGAAATGAATAGTTTTCATCTGTTAGCTGAAAAAATCTTGACAAACATGAGATTCTTCCTCCAACTAAACCAAGGTGAAAACATCCACATGGGCATGTGAATGCCTGATGAGTATACTCACATGGGTACTCAGTACTTATATGGCAATCAAGTCAAAAACACTCCAAATTTTTATTCTTGATAATTTAGGCAACTAAACTTAGAGGCTTGGCTGTGAAAGATTTCCTCCCTTTCCCTCACTCTCCTTCCAGATCTGCTGAAGACTGATCGGTATGTTCCGAAAACCATTCCTAAAACCAAATAAACTCCTTTTTGATAGCCATAGAGAGTAGACCAATGTTTCAAACTCTTTGTTAAAGCACGTGTCAACACATGAACATTATGCCCTGCTTGGCTGTCATGGGAAGAACAACTTTCTAAGGGCGTCTGACTCTATCATTTTGTTACACACAATCTCAGCTAAAAAATGTCATGCTGATTTATATCTCACTAAGAGAGCTGACTCTTACTGTGGTACTATAAACTTCTAATTCATTAAAATTTTTGGCATCGTTAGCAGCAATTTGACTTGTTATAGTCAACCTCACAATACTCAAATAAGACCACTGAAAGAGAAATCTCATTTGCAACAGATGTAGGAAACTCAGCTCATGCGCAGCACTATGACCTTGCAAATTATTCTTCGTTCCTAGAGACATGCACTAAGGTTACAATGAAAATCAAAATGCTAAAATCAGGAAAGCAAGAGTATGTTATTGCCTCTAGCAGTGAATGCTGATGAATTATCAATAATGCTCTGCTGATATGTCTCACAATTTCATAAGGAAAAAGGTTGTGGCAGAATGATTTAAACCTAATTCCTAATGACACTATTCAGAATTTTCCTTTACTCCTTGTGTAATGCAAGCTACTACTGCATTAGCAATTATAATAGGCACTGCACAGTCCTAAACAAGTACACTAAGTATCACACTGATCTCCACAGCAGAACAGCAGATGCATCTACAGGGAACGCAGCAGCCTAATGTGATCTTTTAAAAACAACTTAGTATGGCAAAGAAAGGATGGAAGGCAAGACAGTATATAATACTGGTTTTCTAGAATACAAATACAAATTTAAGCACCTAAAGCCATAAGTTCTCATAAAATTAGACCTTTGTTATCCATAAGAATTAGAGGAAAACAGCAGGTTCCTCTCGTGTTCAGATTTTTTAAATCTTTTATGAGGCTTTTTATTTATTTATTTATTTAGAGAAAAATTTCAAAGGTAAAAATACACTGAATAGCAGAAAATTACTTTACATGTTGCACTTGTGGTAAACACCAGACACTTCATCTGGTTCTAAAGATACATCAGTAATGATTATTTTCTTTTAAAATTTAGATTTAAGTAGTTATGTAACACAAGTCACTAAAGTAACATCACAAACGTGCACACATACTAAGATCAAGTATATTTAAAATTGCTTCATATTATCAAAAATTTGCAGATAGTCAAATAAAATTTAACAGATACTGCATTCAATCAGTCTACCTCACGGGGAAGTTCCTTTTTTCTTACTAGAAATAGAATTTTATTCCAGTAAGTCATGATCCAACTGCCAAACTGTGTGGAGCTATATTTAAATAGATGACATTGCAAGGTGCATTTTTACCTACAACTATTTTATTTTCCTATGTTTTTGTACCCCATCATAGAAAATCATAAGATTTAGTCATAACCCGTAAGATTTAGTCCAGAGAAAGATCCAGCTGTGCAGAATCCATTGGCCAAACTGTTATCACCAAGTGTATTCCCATCACTGTACAAGACAGGCGTCGAGGTACGACCCATTTAGCCTGGACTGACATACTTCCTGGAGGCAGCATTACAGCTAAGCTCCCTCAGCTCCACGTGCTACATAGAGCACAGGCTCAGGCTGTATTTTGTGCTTGCAGTTTTATTTTCTGTTCTAACAGCTATCTCTAAGACAATATAAGAATTATGTCCAAGGATTAAAACAAAGCATGTGTTTAAAAGCTTTACTCAATGCAGCTCATAATGTTTAATGTCTTCTTGGTCTCTTCTGGCATTACTGGACTGGAAAAAGGCTGTAGGATGAACTACGCTCAGTGTTCAAATGTATCACTGCAATTTTCAATTTATACAGCAGATTTTGCTTTATACATTGCTAGCTAAACTCTTCTGTTTTCCTCATCGTTAGCAGGGAGTTAGAAAGTTATCATTAACTGATGATGATCACTTCATATACTTTTCCATTTAATACTACATGCAAGACAAAAAAGCAATGTACTTATCTTTAGAATATATAGTATAAAAATAACATCAGCACTCTTTTGAGGAAATTTCTGGTATTAGTTTTTTTTTTGTTGTTGTTGTTGCTGTTTCTTGTTTACTTTGCTGTTATGTAATTGTAATGATTTAGAAATCAGAATAAGGCATAGTCTTTTTCTGTTGAGTCTACACTGTCTCACGGAAAAGAATACACTCAGAAACAGCCTAGTCACAGGAAGATGTCATGTTTGTCATGCTCTCCTGTTAGTTTTCACAATAAAGAAATCCTATTCCTATCACTTTAAAATGTGCAATTATCATTATTGTGTTTTTATACTTGTTCCCTTTCCTTTTGTCTATAAGTCCCTCTTAAACACTGCACACACTAAAACTCTCTACTTTGGAATCTGTAACATTGAATTTTACCAAGCTAATTATCAATGGTATTTATTTACTCCAATTCATTTTCCTGACTACTAACATTAAATCTAGAGTTGGCACTTCATAATTTAGCTAAGAAGGATTCTGACAAGGTATCTTAAATTGAAAAACAGTACTGTATTCTGAATAATAGGTGTCATTAAAGATGAATCCTTTCTCTATTTAAATCCTTGGGAAAACACCAAAAATAAGAGAGGAAGACAAGAGAGGATTCAATAAAGTATTTATCATTTTAAATCCTGTCAGCAGTAAAAGAACAGGAAAAAAAAAGATTCACTACAATCACATTACTAAGATCTGTTTTTCTAAGTCAATTTCCTCAACTGTGGGTGTCCTAAATTCTCCCTGTCTCCTTCTCATTTTAGGCATTAAGCGAATGCCGTCTTCCTAAGCAAGGCAAATTTCAGAGGACCTCAATGTCTTTGCATTTCCAAAGTGAATATGTGATCCCATTGTAAACTTAGGATAACGTGTACACAAAAATAGCAACACTAGAAGTAATGAGGGTGATGTCATATAGCATTACTGTAGTGTTTTAAAAGCTTTCAGATAAGTTATAGTGTTATCCACTTTCTTGCAATTTTGATTAAACATGGGATCTCCACTACGAATTGGTTTTCTTGGAAGAACAATTTGATGGCAATAAATGGGAGTTAATTAGATCACAGATTTGATTATCAGACAATAATGTGAGGATCATCATTTCATTGGTTCTTTCCCACCCGCTGTCCCTAGCTTAAGGGAAGCCATCAGTCACATTTACATCTGAGGAGCCAGCTGAGCTCACACGTCCATAATAGAAAACTCATGTCATGGGAAAGAAAGTGCACATTGGGAAGAAACTTCCGAACATACTTTTCTAGTAAAAGCCATTCCACACAGTACTGAAAACAAGTTTTTGTAAACCTGGCTTAAGAGAATACCGTCAAAGCTCAACATGGTTATGATGACAAAGGGGATAAAAACAGCCCACTTCAGAAACTGAAACCATGTCAACTCTCCTGGTCTCTCTTCAGTATTTTCTTTCAAAACCTGTTTGGTTTGGATTGAAAAGAATTAAATTAACTAGTGGACAGCCTCTGTTCAGCCCTCCTACTTCTAAGACTCAAAATTTTCTCTGCACCATAACCTGTGGATTGAGCCTTACATAACAAACCTAGCAGCTACTGAGCCCAAAGGCAGCTGAACTCTTTTTGCAACCTGGACTTCTGTTTGATTGCTCTCATCTCAGGCTGAGATGCCCCAGACATATACAATATTAACAATTTCTCAAGATAACTCCACTGCGGGGAAAATTTTTGTCTGGGTGACAGATGTTGGGTGACTTTTACATTGGTTAACAGTAATTAGGATTAGGATTGACAAAGTCTGAAGCTCCAGTTGCACTGGTCTGGAAAGTAGCTGTTCAGGAAAACTGTAAGATGCAGCAGGAACTTGGGTGGGAGAAACTCCAGGCTGTGACTGACAGTGCTTTGCCCCAGGCTATGTTGAAAGCAATGGTTACATCCAAGAGCCAGAGAAAGCCAAGAGCTCCAGCAGGAGTTGTGCTGGCAAGGGGTTGCCAAAGCAGGCACTGGCACAGAGCTGTGCCAGCAGAAATTTCATATCTGGGCCTTGTCTGAGGGTTGGACTGTTACAGCTAGCTGTAACTTCAATGCAGTGGTGAAGTTACAGCAGAAGTGCAATCACTTATTTAAAAGATAGTCAGTTCTGCTTGCACAAACTCCAAACCCAAGTGCACAATCTAACCTAAACGTCCAGAGTACCATGATACTCTTTTACCACACTTAATCTTCAGTAAGTATTGCAACCGAGAGTTGTATGACTCTTCTCTGTATACAATGCCAAGCAGAGTTTGAAGGAAAAGTGATCAGTGCTCTAGAATTAACTGCAATCAATTTCCGCATTAGTTATTCCCTGATTTCTGGAGTCATATGCAACACTTGTTTTAACAGCTTTATATTCCGCTTACATCTAAGTAGCTGCCAGAAGAAAAAAAAAAGTATCTACACAAAATCACTATTCTAAAAACAGTAAGATACGTTCATTCAAATGGAAAGATAAATGTTTGCCACATTTGTTCTTCACCCCATCATTAAAGACCATCTATTGCAATAGACACATTCACTGCAATACAAGTTTCCTTATATGTATTCTGTACAAAGAAAGTAAAAAAGAAGCAAGAAAGGAATTTAAAATATTTGTTTCACTTGATCTGGAATAAAATTCCAGAAATGAAAACATCCATTATGGTTAGAATTAAAATAAGAAATAAAAAGGCAAGGGTGCTATCGCCTTAATTTGCTGCTTCAAAACAAATTTAGATTTTCTTTTTGAAATTCAATATGTTCTAATCGAGTGATTTTATCATTCCATTTTCCTGAAATCATATTGTACACCTCTGCCATGATAATGAATGTCTTTCAGATTTTAGGGTAAGTACCTCAATGGCTATGTGTAAGCAAATGTCTGCTTGTGTAATTGGTTTAACATACACAACTGTGTTTACTTAGTGAAGAGTTCCTGTTTCTGGAAATTGGACAGGTACGATGTGTTTTGACGTGTTTTGTCTTTTTTGTGACATGGTTAGTAACTGAGTCTGCAATAATCCAATCCTCAACTACACTTCTTTTTTTCCATTCTCACTCCTCATTTTGAATTTTGACATGCAAGATATTTAGTAGACTGTGTCCCAAGGCTGAATTCCTTCAGAACTGGGTTTTCTCTTAAGACTCAAAAAGAAGAGGCAAGTGGAAAACACATCAGTAGAATGGTGAATTTTTTCCAGTAAAATAAATAAAATAAAAGATTGTCAGGTCCACATTAGCATTTTAACACTTTGTCTTCTTTAATAACTGTCTCTTAACAAAAAGAAATACAAAGCAAATTTAATTGGTATAATTAAAAAAAAAAAAAAAAAAAAATTAGCTTGATAGCTACTGTCTTCCTTGTGAATTTTAAACAGCAGAATCTTTTTAATGCTTTAAGTATATATATATTTAAACTTTTTTGNTTGCAACAGTACAGAAGATATAAGTAGCATTTATAGAAGTGTAAACATAAATTGAATGCATTTTGTGCATATTAACCTGAAAAACAAATGTAAAAGTGCACTTTAGGAAAGGACAAATCTGGGACAAATTGTCAAAAGCAAGAAAACTGTAATCATGGTTGGCATTCATTTTTCAGCTGAGCCCTAAGGCTGTGGATATGGTAGCACATCCAATATGCAATATTGCAGCATGTTTTCAGCACCTTGTAAAACTCAGGCATAACAGACTGCTTTCAGAGTTGATTGTCTGAATTTTCTTATTTGTAATGTCTCTCTAGAAAAAGATGTCCTATCCCATTCTTGTATAATTTTTCTTATAATCCTTTTTTTTTTTTTTCTGGTAGTGTTAAACAAGGAACAGTTATGACTCTCCTATGTAAGTTCTGATTTTATTCTTTAATGATGATCCATGAAGGCCTTGTACTTTCATTTACAGGTTAAAAAAAAAAAAAAAACTAGCTGCCTCACTTACAGAGATGGGCTGTGTAGAACAGTAGAAAGACTTCAATAGATAGCAAGCTTACAGCAAAGATGGAAACAGAACAATACTTCCATTAATTCCCAACATTTACTTTAATAGTCAAAACCTGTTTTACCTTCCCTTCTATTTCCCTCCTTAAGTGTAACATTATCAATAACTGGGCAGGCACCGAGCTTTTGGATAACAGCATTACTATAATTCTTTTATTTAGCAGCTGCCAGTAGTTTTCCTAGAGGCTTCAGCTTTTGATATTTTTGAGGCTTCTAATCCCTTAACAAAGACTCATCCAGCAGGTTCTGTTAATGTCATCTAATTTATCCACACAAAGCTTATCTAAGGAACACTAGCCGCCCCTAGCTGTATGGAGTAGAAGCGCAGCATTCTACAATCGATTACATACAATATTTTCAGCACTGTATAATACATAAAACAATACAGGATAATATTTTTACAATAGAAAACCTTTCTTAGTGGAATTCTACAAATCATATTTCTTTTTAACCAATAGGCTGCAATGGAGATCTGACGCCCTTAAGAACTATCAGGCAAGTCACAGTCAATTATTCCAGTTTCTGGGAAAAACTGTGTAATGCCTAATTATTTGGTTTGGGGCCTACAGCTACAGCAAAGTAGGCATTCTGTGTTGTGTGTGCTCACTGGAGCCCACAACTTCAGATTCTCATCTGGCTCTCCTAGCAGCTATAAGTTTATACCCACAACTATAGAAAAAATTGTGTTTGTTCCAAATATGATTCAGAATTGAAATGGACATCTAGTTAGGAACCTGAGCCTTCACCTTCCAAGTGCACATGGATATAGCACAAGCATGGCAAGAATCTGTGTGCATAAGTGACAAGATTTTATAAATTATTAAAAACAGTGGTACGCGGTTTCTTCCCCCCTTCTTTTTTTTTTTTTTTTTTTGGTAATTGCTCAGTTAGCTTGTGCTAATTTTAAACACAATAAGCATGGAAACATGGTCTTTCTTTTTCAAAATCATTAATCCAGGAAGCAAAGATGTTTGCGACTTTTTGTTAACAATTACAAAAGATATCAAATAAGACTTGCCAGAAGGTTAGAAATTGAAGAACACAAGGTGCAAGGAAATAGAATTGACAAAGGAGCACATACAAATCTTTGACACTCATTTTTATACTCAACATGAATCACTCATTCTTTGCCCATTCCCACACGCCATTCCGAGGTTGACACTGATCTGCTTTGACAATGCCCTTAACAAGCCAGATTTGCTAGGCCTCATTCCTGTGCTTAAGAGAGCCAAAGAAAAGAACACGAAAACTGACAAATTAAGAAATAAAGTAGAACACAGCATAAAGTTTTAAAGAGCTCCTTAAAGTGTATCATGTTTGCAAATTACAGACAAGCAAT
Organism: Pavo muticus; assembly: GCA_016647715.1. Classification (NCBI taxonomy): domain Eukaryota; kingdom Metazoa; phylum Chordata; class Aves; order Galliformes; family Phasianidae; genus Pavo; species Pavo muticus. Next base: position 332,739 of record JACDJE010000578.1, on the reverse strand, counting down.
ACTTATTTTCATCCACAGGAAGATAGCCAACAAGTTGAAAATCCTATATATGAGGCATACGGTAGAGCACTGCTCATAGCAGACTCAACATACAAGTGCCCCTGTAGTTTTAATAAGCATCTTAAGGATCAAAAGAAACAGAATAGAAAGAGTACTTGTCTGATCATTTGGTTTTTCTGTTTGGTACAAGCCTAGGTGTACTCAGTCATTCATGAAATGCTGCTTGACCACAATGTAAAACTTCAAATTTTTGAATGGTAGGTTTATATTAATGTACAAATAAAACTTGAGGAAAATCTGAGAACAGTATTTTTACTGTGTTCAGGTGCATAAATCCAAAGTTTACATTACTTATCAAACAAGTTGTGGTAGTCCAAATTCCCTTTTATGTCAGTTTGGCACAGATAGCGACTAACAGCTTCATCCACCCTCTTCTAAACATAAGTAGTTTTCACCTTATGTAAATAATTTTTTGTGACAGCCTGATCTAATACAGATATACTTCATCCAGATTTTCAGCTGGGGATATGAGATTAAAGAATTTTTACCAATCCTTTGATAATTGTCATTCTGACTGTTCAGTTTCGATATTTGGCAACACTGCTTCTTTTTTAATAGTTTACAAAATCGCTCAGGGAATCTGACAGTTATTAGGAACTACTACACCTGTAGAAAGAATATAAAACACACCGTTGATCAGATAAAAGTCTGGTTCTATCTCTCTTTTCATTTGACTTCGTTCCAAGAACGCAGAAAAAGGAACACATGAATTTGAAGCAAGCAAAGAAGCACACAGAGGATGTAGCTTCTTGCACCTTGAAAGCTCAAGAAGCTCTTCTTGAGCTTCTTCTGGAGCCTTGAAAAACTGGTATCAGGAAGGGGCTGCTGTAGTGGGATCAGAGACTGATTTCAACAAAAGCCCAGGAAAGAGCTGAATCCAGACCTAGCTTGATTATAAAAGGAACACTGATCCCAGAACCTTCAAGACAGGAGAAAGAAAAAGGGCCGTAAACTCCGCTCAGAAGTCCCTGGAATGGTCATTGGAAAACTGAGCAGATAGTACAGAAAAATGGAGCAGAGAGACAACCACAGAGCACAGCTCTGATCTTCTCAGGTTAAAGCTCATTGTATAGTGTTTACATCCCATATCAATGTACAGTCTTTGATCACTTCCAATTTCACACAGCCTTGCACAAATTTACTCTCAGAGATTTCAAAGCAAATCTTAATTCTACTTTTCTTTCCCACGCTTTCAAAGTTTCATAGAAACTTCTTCCTTCATGTAGTTCCACACAGTAGCATATGCACTACAGAAAGATTATAAAAGGCCGAGTCTCGTTTAAAAATTGAAGATGCTCACAAGTTTTCATTCAAATTTCTTATATAATGAGATGCACTTAAGGCAGTGAAATTCTTTTTCTAGAATGAATTTGTAAGAGAATTTCCCCATTGCATATCTGCTATTTTCTTCTTATCAGAAATGTTAGCCAGCAATGTTCCAGATTTTATTTCAAGTTCTCATTGTGGCACGGAAAGGTTCACTTCTGATAAGAAACCAGGTAATTTAGTGGAAGCAGTTTCTACTTATGCGTTGTTTTGGATTAAGATCAGATTATTTGGAAAAAAAAAAAAAAAGTATCTTAAAAAGTTTTCTGCCTTACTCTTAGATCAGGTCTTGCCACAAAATCGTAACATTATTAAAGCTAAAGAAAAAGAAAAAGTACTTTGATCACTTCACAGACAGTCTACAACAGGTTTAAAAATGAAAAGCATTTTTTACTTTTTGAGGAAGGTGGAAAGTCAGCATTACCAAAGTTTTGGTAACAAATGAATCATCATAATAGAAATTAGTCGAACACAAAAAAGTAGATCTCAAAGACATTCATTTTTTTCTTCTTTTTTTTTTTTATAAACAAACTGAGAAATAGTTTGAACATTTTAGAGCTCAAGTGGAACACAATCTTCAGGGAGGTTTTATACATTCTGTTCAAATTCATGGCTTCTGAAACCAACAGAAAGTCTCCCAGAACTTAATTTTCCCACAGTGAGAAGCTGTTAAATGGTATTTCTCTTCATTCCAGTTCACAGACTCAATGTATATTAACCAGTGAAAAATACAGAGTGTACAAAAGTAACACCAATGTTAGTGTGTATGCCACCTAGGCAGAATGTAAGAGCTTTGTACCTGCAAATCCTCCTGAAAACACTTAAGGCTGAGTTTTGCCTTAAGAAGAAAACCTGTGTTGAACTGAGCTTTGTTTAGGTGAAGATTTTTCACATTGCATTTCCTGTGAAAACATTCTAATTCACCCAGGGTGACCCTAGATATTTGCATTAGGGTGATAAGATCCTTTACTATTAAATACTTTTTTTTTCCATTTAAATCTATTTGCTTGGCTAAAATACTGCTAACAAGGGTTCTCATTTTTGTCTTCTACAGTCAGAATAAACATTTTATATTAATTGGTAGTATTACTGAAGGGAGTAGGAATTCTACTGAATACTTCATGCATAAACTAACATTCAAGTTTGGGTTTATGGTTGGACTTGGTGATCTTAATGGGCTTTTCCAACCAAGATGATTCTATGATTCTATTTCCTGAAGACTAAAAAAAGACTTAAATACAATATATTGATCCCACCACATCCTCTCAACTTTTCTTCCCTGTTATATTTAAGTACAAAAGGTTCTATGACAGAAAATAGCTGCCTTCTGCTCTTCCTTGACTCAGAGTTGTAAAGGGTACTATCATTAAATGAGTTACAGCTATGAAGGTATTCATATCTTTCTTGCGTGTAGATTTTTTCATAATCTGTCTTGGGTCTAATTGAACAATTTGTTATGCTTTGGTATTAAAGATTGTCTAAAAAGGAAGATTATTTTTATTAAGTGTGAAATATAGCAAACATAGTATAGAAATTACCCTGTAAAAATTTTCTTTTTGAACCTAAGATTTCTTTGTCCTTCTATCTGCCATACATATAAGTGAATATTATTCACATCCCAAAAAACATGAATTACATACCATTATCTTCTCATCATCAAACACCGTAGAGCCAAACTCAACAGGTCAGTTTCAACTGTGGAAAAATCTGTCTGCTTTAAGTCAGATACGGCCAATGTCAATGGAGTTTCACCAGAATAATCCTCATACATAATGTTTATTCTGCAAACAGCATTTCTTTACAGAAATTGAAATGCAGCTGCACAGAATCAGAGTTAGTTTACTATCTAAAAAAAATCCCAAGCAGACAAATATTTTAGTTAATGTGCTATCATTAATCGAGAAATAAATTAGTCATGATACATTTGCAGTCAACCTGCATGCATAAAACATTGGGAATATTTTGAGTATCTAAACAAGCCATATTCAATAGCTCACTTTTTTCCAATTAAAAGAAACTACCATGGAAAGGGAATAGAGGAAGAAAATACTGTTCTCTTGTATACTAATATTTAGTACTCTGTTACATCCTCCATTTTTTACATTTCTGAATAGCCACACATCTCCTGAAATTTCTGCAGTTCTTTGTCTCATATGCACATTCCTGAAACCAACAGAAAATAACGCACTTTTTTTTTTTTAAAAAAAGGACTGCACTTTATAAATTGGTGTTACACATTCAGCCTATCCACCACGATCAGATAAAAGAAGTACTAACACTTCAGATTCATCTTTTAATTTATGAATAATTTTGAGAATATTTTTAACAGCAACTTCATCAAGAGTGCAATTATAAGCCTGATTATAGATAATATGTACAAGAGTACATGAGATACCCATCTAGAGAGAAGGCTCAAGTTTAATGTCAGTTGTACTATTTTAAAAAATACTAACTTGCATTTTACATGTTTCACAATTTTAGTCTTATTTTCACCAAACCAGGATAGTCTTATCCCTTTGAAAGTTCCCTCCCTTTCTGAAATGATTATTACCTCTACTATTGATTATGATTATTCTGAAATGATTATTACTTTAAAGATTACTATCTTTAAGACACTGGTAATCAGCTAAGTTGGCTACAAAACAGGTATGCCTTTGTATGTTGTAATTATACTTCTCACTACACTGTAGATACAGATATGAAATACACAAAATGAATGAGGTACTTAGACATTTTGCCTCTAGGTTTTTTACTCTCTAGGAAGTATTTTGATTTATTCTCTAATTGCAACTCAAAACTACTCTTACTGCAATTCTTGCACAAAGGTTGAATGTAATGTAATCTTATTCCTGCTGCTGCAGGCAGTTCTGTGTATCCAACAGTTAATTTCTTCAGCCATCCAGAAAGATTTCAGCCTTACCTAGACATCAGTCCCCTTCACCATAACAGAGATGCACACACTTATTACATGAGATGGCCCAAAGCAAACAGTGACATTTATGAATTTGTACAACATTTAGAGTCAACAATATGTAGGGCAAATAATGTAAAGCATATGGGTTTTCTTGAGTAGTGTTTAATATGATTAAACATCTTTAGAATTTAATATAATTTACCAATAATTATTGTGGGAGGAGGGGTGTGTTAGCTCTGTTGACATTGTCTGCACTCAAACTTTAAAGCCTTTGACATGAGTGCTTAGGTAGCATTCGTTGCATGCAAACATCAAAACAGAACTTAGAGTGTGGGCATCTATGTTTGAGGTGAAATGTGTAATATTCTCATTGGTCATAATCACAACTCTATCCCTTATGTAACATGCTTCCGCACAACTTTTGGGGGCTTTTGCACAACTGAGACTTATTTTTTATTACTAGACATATTTATGCCAATATACACTGGATTATATACACTTTCACAAGCACCTTTTTTGTGTGCAAGTGCAGTTTTTTAAAAATACATACACTTCTACAGCTTTTTTTCCCCAAGAGGGGATTTCATAGTTGACAATTAACTTGCTTGAAAGAAGAAATTTTTTGCATGTGTCACAAATTTATTATTACTAAGCTTTGATCATCATTCTTGGTAATAAAAAGAAAAATGCAAATCTTCTGGTTGCCACACCTCCATTTTCAGACTGAATAAAAAACGGCTTGTTCTAGTTAACAAATGAACAAGGAGTTGACAGCAGGTTTCAACACTAATTAATCTAGCAGTTCTGCACAAGCAGCAACGGGATGTCTCCTCTCACTGCATCCTTTCCTCTAGCCATAGAAAAACAAGCTGCAAAAAAATTACCTCTGAATGCTCTCAGAAATTCATTACCTTCTTGTGAACCTCTTATTTTTACACTATGACAGTACCAAGTGTGGCAACTACACTTTATGAACTGAACAAAAATGATGACACCAAGCTCCAAAGCCATAAGCACCAGAAACAGAAACTGGTTTAAGATCTGTCTTCCCTCTACCTGTAACACACTAAATATAATTATGGGGAAAACACAAGGCTGACACTTCAGGAGTATTTTAAATTGCAATTCAAAGAGTTAAACCTGACAAGAAATTAATAGTAGTGTAATTTTAAGGACAAATTATTCATTAGAAGTAAAGAAGAAGTAAACATTGCTGGTTGCTTATTTTTTCTTTTCCTTACAAGTTTTATCTTTGATGATTCCTTGGTTAAAATCAATTTACTTTGTAAAAACAGACAAATGGATCAACAACAATGATTACTGGGCATGCTGATCTGACTAACATGTTATTAACCCACAGATTTATTAGTCTGATTTGGGAGTCTATCTACTTCCCTCAGAGTGAGCAGTTTAATTACCAGTCCAGGATGGCCTGGGTCTTGCTTTTTCATTTTAAAGCAATGCTGCCCCCATCTGGGAGTTAAATGTGCAATCTCCTCCATCTCCTGATTACAGCTCTTACTCCATCCTGCCTGAAACATGTTTTTATAAATTTTATAAATGCAATTAATATATCTTTTAGTGTAATGCACTTGAAAAATGTTTCTAATAGATTTTAATTGAAAATTTACAGAGAAGAGCTTCAAATGAGTATTCTGAAAAGTCAAAATTATTGTTACTGAGTACGCATATACTGATTAAGTGCAAGGTAAATATACTTTGGGATGTGCTACTGATATGCAGCACTAAATATTTTTTATTCCAAATTTTACCAAGTAGCTTTTGACGGTTTTTTTCTGCAAGATAGTATTAGAAGCAGGTAAAAAGAGAAAGTAATTATATTGGATGTCAATTATAGTGCTTCAGTGGATAATCAATACAAACACGTATCTTGTTGATGATTATTTGCTACAAATATTAGCATAATACAAGAAATGCAGTGAATGTATCAGTCAAATTGTTACTGGTTTACAGAGTTGAGTGTTAGTCTTGTGCAGGTAAAATGAAATTAGATTGTTTTTTCCACTTGCAAAGATGATTTTATCAACTAATAACATACTTCAATATATTGAAGTCGTAATACTGCATATGAGCCTACATGTTTATCACTATTTATGCCTTTTTTTTTTTTCCCTCTACTCACCTCACTTTAAGGGCTGTAAATGTTATCCACAGAATGACAATGATCATCACAGCTTCCTAGAAGAAACCCAGCCTGGAGTTTTTAAATGGTCTCTGTACTAAAACTGTACTGAAAGTCTGTTATTTTACCCCTTGAATTCTGTCAGCCAGCAGATAAAATTTCTGAGGAATTTAGACCAGGAGAACAAATCCAGGTGCTCTTCAGCACCCACACACTAGTGTATGACACCAAATCTAGGGACACAAACTCTTCCTCCATTGCAGTTCTACTAAGTGCACTGTGGCCTTGAGGGAGGCTGTCAGAGAGCTGATCATTCTTCCCCTGTCCCACAGCTCAGATGCTGCTGCAAGACATGAACTAGTGAACACTGGGCTGGTCTCAGATGCCACCTGGGCACAGAAGTTGCATGTTGCCTGAGCAGTGTAGATGTGTCAGACTGTATTCTGAACAATCCATCCCACTGGCTGAAGTGGTAAGAACAAATACTTTGTTTTATGTGCATGAACAGCACATGCAATTTGAGTGACTTCTGTATCTCTCCTATGGCTATACATGTTCAAAGAAGTATAATCTCCATATGCATTAAGTTGCAAGGCGGTAAAGACCACCAGTGCATTGCTTAACACAAGTCATTTATCAGCCAAGTAAATCTAACCATGTGCAGTTTGCAATTTCAAGGACTAGATTGAGTGCTGATAGAGGTTTTATCACAGGAAAGGCTAAAGAGGAGGAAAATACAAGTAAAATACCATAGCTGTCTCTTGTGAAGCACTACGGTGGTATTTTCTCACTTGCATGAAAGATCTGTCTTACTGCCACAGTCCAGATTATTTCAAATAACTGCAGATTAGCAAAATATTCCTTTACATTGTTACCTCAGGTAAACACATCCAGACTTTGATGTCACCCCTCATATACCTTTTTCCAAAGTATGGAAAGTACTGCCTATGTTAGACATATATGTGACATCTCCCCTCTGCTACATTTACTCTAATAATTAAAGCTTGGCCTGAGAGTGGTCTAGCCAAAGTTGCAATGATACCCATAGATAAAATCCTTTTTCCAGGGAAGGGGGGAAAAGAAAAGAAAAAAAAAGAAAGATTGGCATAGTACTACATACATCCTGTGTGTTTGGTGTAATGACTTAGCTATTGTTAGAACAGATTTCTTTTGGGTCCTGTGAAAAGTTAGCTTTTCATTGCAGTAGCAGTTCATTTATTGCTACATTCTACAAACTACATAAAGTTTATGGCTTTTTTTTTTTTACTAATACGATGATAAATATTTGGTACTGCATTATAAAATAGCAAACTTTGTACTGCTATAATTACTTCCCCTAGGAGTACAACATATCCTTTTGTCACTTTAATAGCACTGGTATTTTCAAACAGAAGCAGTAGGGCTAAAGGAGATGGATGCATACATAAAGAGCTTCTAATCAGAGGCATGAACATATCTAGAAAGCAGTTATTCTTCTTCCAAAAAATAATAATAATAATAATAATAATAATAAGGTGTCTGTAGCTCCAAATCAGGTATTTTAAAATTTTCTAAACTACTGAGTAAGAAAATCTGAGTTCTGGCTCTGTTTTAGACAAAAATAAATAAATAAATAAACCAGACTTGCAAGCAAAGAACCAGCATCTAGACAGTAACGAAACTGTGAAAAGCTGTCAGTCACTATATACAGTATATTTATGCCTTGCCACTATCACTGTGGAGTAAAAACTACTGTAAAATACAGATAAAATCTAATAGAATCAAAGTCTTCTCTTCTTGCTATTCCTTCACTCCCAGTTCTATACCATTTATTGAAATATGAGCATTATTGTCTATCTCTACTACTTAACTCTGCTTTGAAGGAGAGGAGGTACACATTGTAGGATTGTTAGATATCACTTCATGGTAGCTTAGTATCATAAAATTTCACTTTGTTAGCAAAGTAATTGCTCTCACCTTTGGCCCTTCCCTAGTTTATGATGCTAGAAATCACCAAAAAAANCTCAGTTAAAAAAAAAAAAAACAAACTGTTAAATTTAGGTGCTTGAAGGAACATTATATACCATGTCTGTAAGATAACAAAATGACTGATACCCTCCCAGATGCCCACATATTTTACTGCGACTGAGGACACGTGGCTAAGAAAACCTAGCTTATGGCAATTACTTCACAATTCATATTTAGGGCTCGCCAAGTAACTCCAAGTATCATTATGGATCAGGAATTTTAGTTAAAAGGAGACAATAGTATTTCAGGCTCACCAAGTAACTCCAAGTATCATTATGGATCAGGTATTTTAGTTAAAAGGAGACAATAGCAACTTCTTCCAAAATTGTTTTGTTTGTCCAGTTGAAATTTATAAACAGAGCAAGTATAATCTCTTATTTTGTAGTAAAAAGGTTGAAAAAAAAAAGCAACATAATTTCCTACCCCTGAATAACAAAGTAAAGAAATATATTGTACTGTCCTAAGTTCATTCTATTATTTTTCTTCTTTGTTAATTATACTCACACTAACGCACTTAGTATCAGGCTAAGTCAGCCAGAACCATCAGAAAATAGTATTGGTGGAGCTTTAATGGGGGTATCCAGGCCACATCCCTGCCCTAAACAGGATCAAGAACACCTGAATCATTCTAAGATATATGCCTAACCTCTTCTTTCATCCCCTGACTGAGGGTTCAGAACTTCCCCAGCCAGTCTATCCATTTGCTTCAAGCTCATGTGCAGAAAAATCACTCATCTTGTCTAATTCTCCTTGCTGCAGCCTAAGTAATAATGAGGAAAAAGAGTGGAATATTAAATGGCAGATAAAGTAGACGGAGTTTTGAGTGTTTGGCTGAGAATTTCTCACTTAAGAAAAACATCTTTCAATTTCATTGAAGCAGTCACTACAGACAAGTCATATGCTCAACATGCTTCAGAATGCCCTCCTAGTGCAGGTTTGTAGGCTGCTCATATACTTGACAGCCTGCACTTATCTGACCAAAATAAAACCAAAACAAACAGATTATGAAGATAATTAATTCCTGGGAATCTTCAAAAAGAAATAACTGCAATTGTTCAATGGCAATACAAGTTCACGGTCTAGAGACTTTCCTGAGTTCAGATATGAACTTCAACACGGNAAAAAAAAAAAAAACTAGCTGCCTCACTTACAGAGATGGGCTGTGTAGAACAGTAGAAAGACTTCAATAGATAGCAAGCTTACAGCAAAGATGGAAACAGAACAATACTTCCATTAATTCCCAACATTTACTTTAATAGTCAAAACCTGTTTTACCTTCCCTTCTATTTCCCTCCTTAAGTGTAACATTATCAATAACTGGGCAGGCACCGAGCTTTTGGATAACAGCATTACTATAATTCTTTTATTTAGCAGCTGCCAGTAGTTTTCCTAGAGGCTTCAGCTTTTGATATTTTTGAGGCTTCTAATCCCTTAACAAAGACTCATCCAGCAGGTTCTGTTAATGTCATCTAATTTATCCACACAAAGCTTATCTAAGGAACACTAGCCGCCCCTAGCTGTATGGAGTAGAAGCGCAGCATTCTACAATCGATTACATACAATATTTTCAGCACTGTATAATACATAAAACAATACAGGATAATATTTTTACAATAGAAAACCTTTCTTAGTGGAATTCTACAAATCATATTTCTTTTTAACCAATAGGCTGCAATGGAGATCTGACGCCCTTAAGAACTATCAGGCAAGTCACAGTCAATTATTCCAGTTTCTGGGAAAAACTGTGTAATGCCTAATTATTTGGTTTGGGGCCTACAGCTACAGCAAAGTAGGCATTCTGTGTTGTGTGTGCTCACTGGAGCCCACAACTTCAGATTCTCATCTGGCTCTCCTAGCAGCTATAAGTTTATACCCACAACTATAGAAAAAATTGTGTTTGTTCCAAATATGATTCAGAATTGAAATGGACATCTAGTTAGGAACCTGAGCCTTCACCTTCCAAGTGCACATGGATATAGCACAAGCATGGCAAGAATCTGTGTGCATAAGTGACAAGATTTTATAAATTATTAAAAACAGTGGTACGCGGTTTTTTCCCCCCTTCTTTTTTTTTTTTTTTTTTTTTTTTTGGTAATTGCTCAGTTAGCTTGTGCTAATTTTAAACACAATAAGCATGGAAACATGGTCTTTCTTTTTCAAAATCATTANCGAACCAAAATTGTTGGACTTCAGGATAAAATATAAAACTATCAAAATAAATTGACTTCACATGCATCACTGCAAATTTTCATAATTTACTCTTAGTCTTCTTTGAGCAGAGGGTCATTTCCTTTAAAAGACAGACTAAAAAGCATAGCTTGTATGTAGGTAGCATCATGACACTGCATGATAATGAGAAAATAATATTTACTTACAGGGAGGTTATAAAAGATAATGCTGAAAATAAGCTATAATTTTCCCTTGTAAGAAAGATTTGTTTCCTTACAGTATTGCTTTGATTTCTTTATCTCATGCAGATTATTTTTTATGTGTAGCCATGGATTCTAAATGATACGAAAAACAAAGGTTTGAAAAGAGTCTCATTAATAAGTTAAATGGTTAAACATCATAGCGCACAATCTGAGAAACTCAGGAACTGTGATGTTACAGATCCATAAAACCAAGACTTGCCATTTCCTGGCTTCCAAATGCTTGACTGAGCAAATGCAACATTATTTTATAGCTAGAATTGTTGTTGATTTATTAATGAGCCGACACTTGATTTAAATAGTATATTTCATCCATTCACAGAAAAATTGGCTTATTATTGACTTTTTGCTTTAATACAACATAATGACTACTTAAAGGAGGGTCTAACAGATGGGAGATCCGTTTTTGTTTAAAGTGTACAGCAATATTGTCACTGATCTTTATGAAAAGTACTCCATCTTGAATATGACAAATATTTTTAACAATCATTTAAAAAGTACTCTGAATAAGAATCTGAGTACTATAATTAAATGTAATTAAATCAATTAAATTGATATCAATCAATATAATTAAACAAACCAATGTCATGAAAGCAAAAAATACTAGTACTTAAGATCTCAGAATACTGATGTTTTATAATCTTCTGGGAGAGGTCACAGAGGTATAGCCTTTAGCATTATGGTTGCTGCTGCAGTTCAGCTTCCCAGAAGACAAGCATCTACAGTCAATTACCAACCTCAGTCACATTTGCATATCATTTTTTCTAAACCTTCCTTTCAAGCACTTCTTACAAGATAAAATTCACCTTTTATTTTCAGCTTGAACTGAATACTATTCATTGTAATATGCATCCATGTGATACAATTTTTATGACAATGACTTGGACATTCCTGATTTCACAGGTCACTGAATTAGAAGCATGATGAAAGGAACTGACTGGACCATTCCTAATGAGCATAAGTTATCAGTTTATATGAGTCAGCAGGCATGGACATACTCTGTTATTTTTCATACCCATTGTCACAAAGTGAGTGAACCATCACCCTGCACTCTTTTACCCTGGAGATAATGCATTCTTGTACATCCATGGCTACACAATATGAACATGCGTCCAGTGGCTCAAATACAGTTAGATGGAGTTTGAGAGGTTTCAACCCTTTGAAATCATCATTTCAAGCTTTTCCTCCACTGAATTTTGAAACATTTCATTAATATAACTTCACAGGACTTCTCATGGAATAAAACACTACTTCAACATGTAAAAACATGTTATGTGAATTTGCAGCAGAACCTAAAGATGCCACCTCTACAAAATCTATCTATCATAGTTCAGAATTTGTGGAGAAATTTCAGTTTTCTTGCTGCACTGCCACAATGAGATGTTCAAATTTTCCCTTTGACAAATTAGGATTCTGTTTTCAAAAATCCAGAAATGATAATGGTAGAGATTTGAGAGGCTTTATATGCTAAATATATGTGGATTTTTACTGTGTCTTGATGTGGGTGATTTCAAGTAAAAAGCTAACAATGAGATACCATTCATCAGAATTAAAAGAATGACACAGAAAAGATGTAAAGGACAAGGTTAAACTTCTACAGCATTAGGAAAATTTGCATTTGTGGGATTCTACGTTGTGTGCTAGTACTGACAAAGAATGCTTGGTGATCCAGATTCAGAACTGCATGACTACTTTATCTTGCCAGCGGAGCAAAGAAACAGCAGAATAAAATTCAAGATTCCTTGACTTCTTGTCATGCGACAGGACAAACTTGATTCCAAAGTGGAGACTTCGAAATGTTTGAACTAAGCAGCTGAATACGCATCCCAACGTACATAGCCTCAAAATTATCTCCTAGAAATTTTCTTCATTTTTGTCCTTAAGCTGAGCAACTCATGAACCAAATTAACCTGAGGCCAAAACAGCACTCTGGTCCTGTCCATGGAACTGACACGATAATTAACAAAAATTAAGAGGACTAGCCACAAGGAGGAAAGAGATTTCACACCTGTCTCTTGATAATTTGTTTTCATCTATCCTGTTTATAGGAGCAGACACAGTCAGCTGAACTAGCAGATGCAGAAAAAAAAAAAGTAGCTTTTGTTGTTAAGAAAAAAGTATGGAAGAAGATCTGTGGTATTTGACATCTTAAATTTTAAAAGCTTTTAATCCCTTGACATATAAGAGAAAATACAGATCAGAAAAGAATATACCCAATTAGCACTGCAGTATTAGATACCAGTCTACAAACAACATCCTGCAGTACTTTGGGTGAAGGTAATCAAGGAAAATCTTGAATACGAGCATGTAGCTATGATTCTTATATGTCTTCATTGAGTACATAAAAGAAAATTGCTTAAACAAAAGCAAGACATGAGAGGTAGGAAAGAATCTCCATCTGTCAAGGTCTGACTCTAATCTAGCTCTAATCATTCCCTTCTTTGAAGGAAAAAAATGTCTAGATTAAAAAAAATAAACATGTAAATCAAAGTTCCCAGATAGCTAGTGACAGCATCGTCCATATCAAAGGATGTACATCAGCAGTTTTATTCTGTGTTGTTTTGCTCAGCCCTTCAAGTAAGTATTACTTGGTTCCCCTATTACTAATGCTCTTTTGGGTTGCTAAAATTCCAAATACACTTCCTTGAAAAGAGTTACTAACACATCCTAATCTAGTGACCTCAAGTTCAGTTAAGTACATTACAGAGATAATTAAACCCAGGAAAAAATAGCACGTCATGCACATATTCTATTATACATCCAGCAAGACTCTTACATACACTATCTTATGGCTACAGAAGTTTCAGGTAACATCAACGCTCATTATACCATATAACCTAGTTGGGGGTTCTTTATTTTTAACAAGAGTTGTCGTATAATCAAGTACCTTTTCCTGTGTTTTCTTTACAAGCAACATTTCAGTTGACAATAGCAAATGCTAAAAATATTCCCAGATGCCCTGTATTTTGACTGGGCAACTCATGAGGTTCAAACTGATCTATTATCTGTACTTAACATTTTTTAGTATTCAATAGAGAACTTATGCTTCAAATTACATGCACTGGGGTGATTATCTGACATATTTTTGTACTGTGAAAATAATAATCATATTTTACAGGATACAGAAATACTTAGGCTGTAGACCAAGGCCTTTAGCTTTCCTTAAGCATGCTAACATATATAATTTTTTTCAGATATTGAATGATGTTATATATTAATTTTAACATTTGTTTAATCGCATCATTTACCTCCTTTCAGTGAATTTGGCCTTTCTTAGATTATTTCCACATTTTCATGTAGTTTGTCTTTTTCCTCTACAGTTTTATTTTATCTACTGCTGTTCCTCTTGTTCTATAATAGTAATGTCTGAATTTCATTTTCTGCACTAGAATATCATTTTCTCAAGCAATCCCATCTAGCTCATAGACATATTTAGTAAGCATGTTCCTTCATTGTGCAAGCTGAGACACAAACACCTGTCTATGTTTAAAATGATGAGGTTGTATATATATTTTTTAATTTTACCTACAGAGTATTGGTTTCTGCATGACTGGGCAAATTTATAAGCATATAAGATTTATTTGTGCTCAACGTGATAATTTAGTCACTAGACAGGAGGATCTATAGAAAACTCACAATTTCTTTCCTCTGCTGCTGCAAAAAAAATACATTTTGTTTCTCCTCAGCTCTTTTCCATTTTTACTTTAAGGCTTCAGCACACCTCTCTCACTTCTCACAGTTACCTGTTGAAGAACTGGGAGTGCTAAGACAATATTTTGATTCATGATGTGTGAAATCATCTACTTTTTTCTTATAAACATTTTTGATTACAACACTAAGTGCTGCTTAGATTCAATAATCATAATGCCCTATAATCTTGTCCATTTTGTACAGTCTGATCTCATTCTCTGCAGCAAACAAATTCCCATTTTTTCTACAGTCAGGATATTCTGGCAGTCTTTATTTATTTATTTTTCTTAAAACACAGTGCTCCATTATAACAGTTTCCCAACAAGGTTTCCACCTGCCTCAAAACCTACATGTACATCATGTGGAAATCTCAAATCTTTCAAAACATTCCTAATGTTTATTCATCTTTTTTCAATTTTAAATCTCTCAGAAATTCTTTCCATAAATTATGGTCTCACTCCCCTTTCTTTACCAGTTTGATAACTGGATTGCATATTGTGTGCTAAATAAATCAGTTTCTGTAACTTCACTGACTTGAGAGGACTTGTATCCTTTTTCCTCCTCAAAATGTCTACAACAATTTCTACTTCTAGCCCTGACAATAATTAAAGAAAATTCTGAGCCAAACTAATACCAAAGAGAAGCCTTTTTTTCTGCCTACAGGAAAACTAACATTCAGAAAGAAAATCAGAAGTAATATCTTTAGCCACACAGCTGCTAGTGTTTCAGTCCAGAATGTTCCTAGACAGTCAATGTATATACACATATCATTTTCATGTAAACTTTCTTTAAAAAAATAAAAGTGAATATCAAACACAAAGGATGAAATATCTACTTTTTGGGTCACAT
Source organism: Pavo muticus (assembly GCA_016647715.1). NCBI lineage: Eukaryota > Metazoa > Chordata > Aves > Galliformes > Phasianidae > Pavo > Pavo muticus. The sequence continues at coordinate 317,321 of JACDJE010000578.1, read as the reverse complement.
TCCAATTTTATTCCCTAGTACTGCTAGTGCAGTGTGGATGAGTGAATACATGAAATCAGAGAATCACTAAGGTTGGAAAAGACCTCCAAGATCATCTACTCCAACCACTGACCCATCACTATCATGTCTGCTAAACCATGTCCCTCAGCACTACATCTACACAGTTCTTCAACATCTACACAGTTCTTCAACATCTACAGGAACACTGACTCTATCAGTTTCTTGGACAGCCTATTCCAGTGCTTGACCACTTTTTCAGGGAAGAGATTTTTCCTAATATCCAATCTGAACACCCCCTGGAACAACTATTATCTGATCAACAATACAATTAATCTGACTTGAAATAGATCTTAACCACTCGAGGAGAAGCTTCTGCTGGCATGAAATCCCTCAATCCACATTGCTGGATCCACACAACTGCCATTATCACACTTTTTGTATTATACAATCAAAATTTCTTAATAAAGCTCAATGATCAACTCCTTGCACCGTGTGATTCAAATTTCCTCTATTTCTTTAAGACTAGTGCCTCAAAGTTGCTCACAAGAAAAAACAGGATTTTTTTTTGTATTGTATTGTATTGTATTTCTTTATTTTTTTGTATTGTATTGTATTTCTTTAAGACTACTGCCTCAAAGTTGCTCACAAGAAAAAACAGGAATTTTTTTTTTTGCTGACTTTTCATTCCAAGAAAGGATGTGCACTAAGTCCATTTAACACAACGCTTTTGAACAGACAGTTGCAGCTTTTCAGCACAGAGCTGCACTTCAAATGTAGGTCAACAGAAGGGTAAGACTGCATAGGAGGATCACTGTTAAGAAATTAAAGCTAACTAGATATTACTAATCAGGAAATTTGAATTAAAGGTAACTGTAAATACAGTGTGAAATTATAGAAGAAAAAAGCATTGAAAAGATTGTGGATTTTCAGCAATAGAATTCCTTATCCTGAAACGTTTCACCAGTAGCATATCCACTCCATTAAAATGTATAGATAGCTATTTTATTAATCCTTTTTAATAGTCCACTGTCATTCAGATACCTTTTTTGCTGATCTCAGAGAGCTTAGTTCAACTGATTAAGGCCATAGAAAAGTGTCAGCATAGAAATATCAGTGTGCTCTGCCTATGAAATATGAAAATACATTTTCAGAAACATGAAGGATTTTGTCCTTTCACAAGCAAAAAATTCAAAAGGACAAAGACTAGCTGGGACACAAGAGGATTTATTTTTTGCCAAACTTCTTTGCCTTTTTCACACAACAGTTGCCCTGTCCCAGGTGCAAAATTCTTTGCACTTGCTCTCGTCAAATTTCATGCAGTTGGTGATTACCCAGCTCTCCAATTTGATCTCCCTGCAGTGCCTCTCTGCCCTCAAGGGAGTCAATGGCTTCGACCAATTTAGTATCATCCGCTAATTTATTTAGAATACCTTTGAGTCTTTGTCATGGTTTTATGATTTTTGGTTATCAGTATTCCACATCATAACATCATGTAGTGCACTGGGAGTTGAAGTGCACTGGGTAGCTGTCCCAGAAGAGAATTATGCTCCCTAGAAGCCTGTTCGCTGTGCTGTTATCATTTCTGCTCAGGGGTAACAGATATAAGGCCTTGGTAGGTCATCTACCGGGCTCTTCTTCGTCAGACTCTCTCCCTGCTGCTCGACTGGACTGCGCATCTCACCTCAGCTTTATGGTGAGGCCTATCCAGCTTTCGGACAATCTCTCTCTCTCATTATATTTTATTTATTAGCTTCAATTCTAATTATATTGTATTATAGTGTGTTATCCTGCATTCCGATACCATATTTAGTAAATTAGTTTGTTTCTCCTCAGATCATTTCCACTGTTTTTAATTATTTTGGGGTCCCGTTTCCCTTTTCCAGAGGCGTGGATTTTGTGAAATTCCTCCACCCCGCTAGTCACGGAACTGGGCCGAACCAGCCCATAAACCGTCAACAGTCTTGTATCCAAGTCGTTTATGAAAACATTAAAGAGAACCAGCTCTAAAATTGAGCACTGTGGAAAAAAACAAAACACCAAAGCTTCCTAAGCATAGACTCAGTTAAAAAAAAAAAAAAAAACCTGTTAAATTTAGGTGCTTGAAGGAACATTATATACCATGTCTGTAAGATAACAAAATGACTGATACCCTCCCAGATGCCCACATATTTTACTGCGACTGAGGACACGTGGCTAAGAAAACCTAGCTTATGGCAATTACTTCACAATTCATATTTAGGGCTCGCCAAGTAACTCCAAGTATCATTATGGATCAGGAATTTTAGTTAAAAGGAGACAATAGTATTTCAGGCTCACCAAGTAACTCCAAGTATCATTATGGATCAGGTATTTTAGTTAAAAGGAGACAATAGCAACTTCTTCCAAAATTGTTTTGTTTGTCCAGTTGAAATTTATAAACAGAGCAAGTATAATCTCTTATTTTGTAGTAAAAAGGTTGAAAAAAAAAAGCAACATAATTTCCTACCCCTGAATAACAAAGTAAAGAAATATATTGTACTGTCCTAAGTTCATTCTATTATTTTTCTTCTTTGTTAATTATACTCACACTAACGCACTTAGTATCAGGCTAAGTCAGCCAGAACCATCAGAAAATAGTATTGGTGGAGCTTTAATGGGGGTATCCAGGCCACATCCCTGCCCTAAACAGGATCAAGAACACCTGAATCATTCTAAGATATATGCCTAACCTCTTCTTTCATCCCCTGACTGAGGGTTCAGAACTTCCCCAGCCAGTCTATCCATTTGCTTCAAGCTCATGTGCAGAAAAATCACTCATCTTGTCTAATTCTCCTTGCTGCAGCCTAAGTAATAATGAGGAAAAAGAGTGGAATATTAAATGGCAGATAAAGTAGACGGAGTTTTGAGTGTTTGGCTGAGAATTTCTCACTTAAGAAAAACATCTTTCAATTTCATTGAAGCAGTCACTACAGACAAGTCATATGCTCAACATGCTTCAGAATGCCCTCCTAGTGCAGGTTTGTAGGCTGCTCATATACTTGACAGCCTGCACTTATCTGACCAAAATAAAACCAAAACAAACAGATTATGAAGATAATTAATTCCTGGGAATCTTCAAAAAGAAATAACTGCAATTGTTCAATGGCAATACAAGTTCACGGTCTAGAGACTTTCCTGAGTTCAGATATGAACTTCAACACGGTTATTCAAACTGAAAATAAATCATTAAAAAAAAAAAAAAAAAAAGCTGATCTAGAAAGTTTTACTGGGGAAGGTCAGAATCAGAATTAATCTATTCAGACTTCAAATGCTTCTAGACGGATGCAAGAAGAAACATCTCATTGAAGTGCTCCTGTTTGTTAGCTGTACGGTTTTTCCTTGTGAGAAGAAGCAAACGTTACTTAATTCGGAAGGTGCTGATTGTTTCACTTCAGAAATCACTAAATTTAAGTCACTAAGAACAGTGGAAATTGGCAGTCCAAGAAGAGTGCACAGTACAGAATTTTATTTTTTAGGAAATTAAAAAAAAACCCTAACCTTGATTCTGGCAGTTTTACAAGTGCTTTATACTAAGTTCAATGAAAATCTGCTGGTAACAAATTTGTGTACTTAGTTGTTGTACACAGTTGTCCATAGTATTTTTGTTGCTTTTAAAGTAGAATCAGATTTACCACTATTTCCAGCACAGCTCTTGTATAAGCCATATGGCAACAGGGCTTACAGGGCAGGAATATTAAAAAAAAAAAAAAAAAAAAAAAAAAGCCCAAAACAAAAAACACAACTTTGTGCCTAGCAGCTTTAATCCTACAAGCCCAAAAATCAATTTTAATTAGTGAAATAGCTTGAGAAATCGCATTCAATGTTTCTGATCCCATGGAAGTTGGCAGCAAAGTTACTACTGTCTTTAAAGCAAATAGGGTTGAATTCGGCAACCTCAGACATTTTCCTAATTAATTTCTATAAGGCTGAGTCTCAATAAGCAAAACATGAATGTATTTTTCAGTCACATCTACTCAATGGAATGGGCCTGATGCTATTGAAAGGCTCAGTTTAGGAGCAGGCTAGAAAATCTAAAGACAGATTAGCTGACCAAATTAAAGATACTTTAATCATAATAAGTTCATTCAACTAACCTAACAAGTTTGGAAGAGATACCCATTTGCTTATGAAGACAATACTCTAACTGTTTCGTCAGTGGCACGACACATTGATTTGCTAGAAAAGAAAGTAACAGAAACATTGCACACAATTGCATAACTTATATACTGTATCCAGAAAACTGCTCTGTTATATACCCATACTTTTTTTTATCAGCAATTCACAGTGCACAGCAAAATGCCAGCTGTGATGAATACAGAAGCCTATAGGCTATTTATAATTTTGGTTCAAGACTGAACTCTCTACACTTTCAGAACTATAGCCCCTACTTCACTCACGGATGTAGTAGTGGCTCCAGTTTACGTGCTCAGCACCACATAACCATTCATTCACTGCCCCATAAGTGTTCTATTTATGTTCAAATACCCTGTAATTCTAGCAGAAAAGGCTATAATACTTTTACACGTAAGAGAGGAAAAAAAACAACAAACCACAAGTCAACCTTCTAGGGAATTTCTAGATAATTCAAACAAAACAAAACAATAAAATGCAAAGCATGTTGAAAATTTCTATCATTTGTGGATGGATATGCATGCATCCTCTACAACCTATACTTGTTTAGAACATCTTTTTGCAAATGCTGAGTAGAATGGAAGGATCACATCTCCTCACCTACTGGCAATACTTCACCAAATGTATCTTAGAATATTGTCAGTCTTCTTAGTGGCAAAGGCTGCTACCAAGACTCCATGCCCTTGCTTGGTTCAAAATAAGGAAAACCTACAAATATTTTTATTTGGGCTTTTGCATAAGGATGCAATTCATTATGTTTTGTCAGAATGACAATGCAATACTTCAATTGCTCTTGTTATATTAGTGTTGAAGAGTCTATTGTATTAACCGCTCATACAACAATGAACCCCACTGGACATACCATTGAACTTTGATGTTACTTAGCAAAGTAGATAAAGACAGCAGAGGAGATGCAAAGTTAGGAAAACATGTATTATATGTATGAGAATAAATAAATTATCTCAAGCTCTATTATGACAATTCCTATTGTACCATTCCTTAGACTGATAAAAATATATATTTCAGTCTATTCCACATTACATTTTTCCTACAGCGTATTGTATTCGTAAAGTAACAAACCACTGATCTTGAGCTTTAAATCTGCATTTCTGAATTCCATGCTTAGTGGTTGAGTTCCTCCATAGGATCTGCATCTCTTCAATAATACTAAAAACAAGGAAATAATTCTTTCCTTTAATAACTTTTAACTTCAAATATATTTGAATTGAAGTAGTTAAGTTTTGTATGTCTCACAGGCTGTGTACTACGTAATTCGTCAGCATTAAAGTTATTTTGTTCCCATGTATTTGAAGATTGCTTGCTCTATCGCCTCCTCTTCTATTGCTAGTTAAATAACCTCCAGTTCTCTATCTGCAAGAGACACATTAGCACTGTACTAGGTGAGAAAAACTTCAGAGATGTTCCCTTCAAAATTAGCTCAAGATGCACGAAGTAAACATTTTTTTTAATCTATAAATAGACATCAAGTTAATAGTTATTACATTCAATAATTTAGCATGATATGCATGACAGCTTTGACCTCCAAAATAATTTAGTGCCTTGAGCTGAGATTAAATGCAGAACATTAATTTTTCCCTCTGGTTGTCAGGCCAACCAAGAGGCCCGTCAAATCCATTTAAATAAAGTCTGCATCATGTAATAATATTAAAGAGGATAAAGTATTAATATGGGACTGTGATAGAACAGTAGACAAAATAGCTTCAGTAAGGAAGCTTTAATTTACTATATCAATGATATGTCTTTGCATTGAAAGCAGGATTTAAAAGTCCAAAGGAAATCATATTTGAGTTTATATGACATGCATTTGTAAAATGTTACTGATTTTCAATAGCTGAGAATATTTATCATTATATAGAAGAAATGATGGTTCCTAATTTCATTAAAATAATGTAAAAAAAAAAAATATTGGACCAAAGTTTCCTCCACACAGCAGTGTTATTTCAGTGATAGCAGTATGGCTGTATCCATTTACATTTACTGTCAGTAATGAATTTTTCCTTCAGTTGAAGGATAAATATCATGCAAAACCTCAATAATTTGTTCACTCAAAAGAAAAAGAATCAAAAGGTAGATAGACTCAAAAACCAAACTTTAAACATTTAGACTACAGATGCTTTATGTAAATAGTAGATTCTGTGTTATCAGTTAGAAAAAAATAAAGAAAATCTCTGAAGTTCCCTGTTGAAAAACAAACCTGCAGATTTAAACATGTTTAATTTGCATGATCAATGTGATTGAACATATTTATAGAAAGAACACAGTTGAATTATGAGAAAACAGCCTAAAGTTGAGCTGGGGCAGTTTAGATTGGATATCTGGAATAATTTCTTCACCAAAATGGTAGTTAAGCATCGGAACAGGCTTCCAATGAAAGTGATGGAGTTGTCTTCTCCACAGATACTTAAGAAATGTGTGGACATGGCACTTAAAGACAATTTTTAGTTGTGCACTTGGCTGTGTTAGGTTGGTGATGGGACTAGATGACCTTTAGGGTCTTTTCCAACCTAAACTATTCTATGATCACATGCAGAGTGTATTCAATGTCACATTCTTTTACTCCATTACAGTTACTTATTTAAGGTATTTTTAAGAACTCTTTCCAAAGAATTTACTTGTCTAGATACATAGTTGGGATCCCAACAAGAAAATCAACTTTTAAGAATTTATCCTATGTCATCTAAATTAATATAAGTATACCACACATTGAAGCTTACAAAAGCATTGCTGATGACTATCCCAAAGACATGATCAAGACTTTGTGTATTTGTGGCTCCAAGTTCTACCCCAAACATGCTGATGCTTCTCGCATAGTTCGTCCACCAAGAATAGCCAAGTGTGCTATATGTGACCAAAGATTACTATCCTTAGAAGACTAAAACACTGGACTGCCTAATATTCCTTAAAAGACATTCCCTTAAAATACATTCAGTGCAAGCTCAATCATCATAACTTTACAGGTTCTGGACTGGCAGAGGAGACCGCTCATGGTAAGCCGAACCACAAAAAATTCTTAGTGGGTATTTCCAAATGGTTAATGTAGAACAACATCCCTGATGGCTGCTGTAGGCCACCATTAGTAACTGTTTACCTAAATGGTTTAGCCTGTATTAGTTCCCATATTAGTTGGTTTGGGATGTGTTGTTTTTGTTTGTCTTTTTTGGTTGTTTGTTTTTAAGTATTCACCCATACTGCTCAGTACACCTAGCACTCACATTCAATATTCATATCACAGACCTCCCCAAGTCTTCTGCCACACAAGGAGGTAAAAGCAGCCCACAATGAACACAACATGACCTTGCTTCCTGCCAGCTTTCATTGCTCACACTTCTCCCGCAACATCATTACAAAATAGGGATAATGATGTATGCTCCAGAGATGTTTGAACTTCATGCATTTTGATTCAGATAGAAACTCACCACTCACACTCCGTAGAGATAAATGAATTGCTCTTCATCCTTTCTAGAAGGTAAAATAGATTATTTATGCTAGAACTAATTGCTTTGATCCAAATCATAACTTCCACTAAATGAAGCCTAGGCTATAGAAACCTTAGGGATGCAAGACCAATGCATTTGCACCTTTGACTCCACTTTCCTCTAATATGAAGGAAGAGCTTAAGATTATTATATTTTCGAGAGTATCAGACAAATGGGAAATCATCCCTTCACACTGTTTTCATGGAAGTGAGAGGGGTATGGTTTATTAAGAAACCTCCTTGAAAAAACATTTCAAAGACACAGCACTGCTGTGAAGAGTGAAACTAAATATCCTGAATCCATTCTCCAAAGCAATTTAGTTCCCACTTTAAGGTTGATATAATTGATAAATATTGAGTAAAGGGTAATAAACACAGAAGTTTTACTAAAACCAGCAGAGATGCATTGAAGCTTTCTACTTCTATGCTGGTAACATTCGTTGGTTGGTTTTGTTTCCTTAAAGCATACTCGTTATTGTTGCCCATTAGTATTTCACATTTGTCATTATGTAGCTGTCTTTCACATTTCAAGTTAGAGAGGCTGTGGAACATAAGATGCTACAGCTATTTGGTGCCAGCTATGCAGAGGAAAAAAAACATTACCTAAAACAGAAAAATTTCCTTTGGTATTAATTGCATTCTTACCTATAACGCATCAGAAAAAAGCACAGGGAAAAAAACAACAACAAAAAAAAAAACTCAAGGGCCAGTGCAAAGATTTCTAAACTTTAAGACGCTACGTTTAGGGCAGCAACACTCATGTATTCAACACAACAACCTTAATATTCTCAGAATGCCTACTTTACTCTTGCATGTTCTGAGGCAATTCCTCTGTAAAGATCACAATGTACTTGAAGAATATATATAGATATATATTTTAATTAACAAAACCTATTATTTTTGATTTGACTGTATCTGACCAGCACATGTGAAGGATATTTCTTATTTTCAGGAAAGCTGTACTTAGTATTTGAGCTTGCATTTGACCATCTCAGTGTGAGCCTTAAGCACATCCTAAAACTATGCAAGGGGAGTGCAAAGGCACAAAGCATTTCCCTGCCTATCTTAGTGTGTACTCTGACAGGGACAGCACCAAGCTGAGTGACAAAAGAAACAAATCACCTTGAAAAGACTGTGAGAGCAGAACTACAAGTTCCAACACAGCACTTCAGCCATACAGAGCACAAAATCAGTTAACTGCTGTAATAACAAACTGGAATACTCGGGGTTTTTTGTTTTTTGTTTTTTTGTTGTTGCTGTTTTTGTTTTTGTTTGTTGGGTTGTTTGGGTTTTTTTTTGCACCTTTGTCTGGAAGCGCTGAAAATACCTCTGTGCTTGCTTTATATTCTAGATGATGATTCCCATGCATTTTAGTTTGCCTGCTCAGGTATGATGCCAGGTTCATCAATAACATGCATATCCATAAATGAGTAGTGCTGTTGACATTTTGCTATACTTCTAATTATAATAAAACAGGAGCACACGTAGAATTTCTCTTTATTATATTGTATGGCACTAGAAATAGCTTTAAAAAGAGGTGTTACACTAAATCCTGAAGGCAGTGGTATTTTCAGCTATCAAAAACCACGTCAGATCTAAAACACACCAACTGTCCTGCTAAGATATTCAAAGTTTTTTACTTAAAATTACATAATAGATCATGACAGTTGGAACCAATGGTAAAGTATCACCTCCTTAGACTTGCTTCTGCTTGATCTTTTGAAGGATCAGAGCCTTCAGTATGACCTTGTGTCAGAGGAGTATGCAGGACAGGATCTTCAGGCAAAGAGCTCACATAATCATATGGCAAAGCAAACAGCTACTCCAATTCAACTGAAACTTTTGAGCATACCTAAAAGCAGCAGTCATCCTAAAGCATGACAGCTTATCATTATCCTTTCTTTTATTCTCCTCCTCACTACAAAATTAAATCCCCAAGAGACCTGAAACTGGCAGAAAACCAAAAGCAACTTCAATAATAGTAGCTTGAAACCTCAGCACTTGGATTCTTAAAGGGCTAGTACAGGTCATCTGTTCACCCTGTTAAGGGGATGAACAGAAAACTGGAAAATTCCTCTATATCTACAACAGAAAGTGGTAATTTTACCTGCAATTTTAATTAGTATCACTCAGTGTAAACAAACCCTACCATCTAATTTTGTCATACATGCAACTCTAGCTACAGAAATAATTAAACACACGTGACCTGAGTAACAGTCCTGTACCTAACAGTGTAAATGGAGCAAAGTCTCTGCTTTGGAGAACTGACAGGATCCGAGACAGAAGCTCTGAAGAATGAAAATGGAAATAATGAAGGGAAGCAGACACAAGGAAAGTAGAACAGCACTCTGCATGGAGATGTCTTCCTTTAGCTGATCCTCAGTTTTTCTGACAACAAATGTTGTCAGAAAAGCTAAAGGAAGACATCTCCATGCAGAGATCTAAACTTCCAAACTGAACTATTCAAGCTGACACACATCTGCTGATCAGTTTCTAAACCTCTCCCTTAGGCCTTAATTCATCAAGCAATTTAAATATCTGCATAGCTTTAATTGACAAATTACTCCAAGTCATACACATTAAACATCTTCAGAAAAGGTCAGCAGCAGATGAAATTATTCTAGATGTCACAATTTCATAATGCTACCAATACAAATCTGGAGTCAGTCACTAAAGATACTCACATGAGTACTTTATTCAAATATACTACAGAAATAACAGCATATGTGATGATAAAACTTAAGGACAGCTAACTGTCCTCTTTCAGAGAATACCTATTAACTACAGGGACTTCTAGAACACTGAGTCCTTTGAACATTTATTTTAGTGAAACAGAAGTTCTACCTACTTCACACCTTAGATATGTTTAATCCAAGTCTACTGTAATCCACTCTAACCTTCAAGTACCTAGATAACACGGTTTCTGTAATGACCTTATTGTAAACTTTGAGAACAGATCCATTTTTTTAATGATGCAACTTCACATTTCTTTGAAACAAAAATCCTGTTCATGAGATTTTCAGTAAGATACCTGTTGGACCAAATACACTTCCTAGAACATATCCTCATGTTACGTGCTGTTACAGCCTAAGCAGTTATTCTGTTATCAGTCGCTCAGCCTCAGGCAGGAGATGGACATTGTTCCATGCTAATTTATTCAAGCTGAGCAGCTACATTGATTCGACTACCATAAAGCAGTATGACTTTTGGTTCTCCTTACCAAATCTTAAAAAAAGANGTTTACAAATGAAAAGCAATTGCTAAATTTGCAAACAACTAACCCCTTTTTCCCCATTTCTGGAGAGCTGATTTTCCTCACCTATGAAATTTAAGCTTCTACTTCTTAAGCGAGAGGTTTTTTGTTAGTAAGCTTTCAGTTTCTTTAAGGAAGAAAAGCAAATATTTTTCTTACTCTTCACATTCTTGCATAGAATCAGCAAAAACTGATTGGCCTCTTTTTACATTCACGCTTCATACTCAGCTTTATATATCATCATGCCATCTGGGCTTTTTTTTTTTTCCCTCTTTCTGACATCAGCAATCTTCATAATGCAAAGTAAATTTTTTGTAATGCCAAGGCTAGAATGATCAGGCCAGAATGTTTTTCCATATTTAGACAGCCAGATAAACTCCTGCTCATCTTCACCACATGCTACTGAACAGTCAAGATTCTCCTACAGAAGCTCAACATCTTATAAGAAAAATCGATGCAGTATTTAAGCATTGTTGTACTGTTGGTTTGTGGTAGCTTCCAAGCTCAGCAAGCATAAGCAAGTGGATTGCCTGACCTGATGGTTATTTACAAAGAGAAAGTTATTAAAAAATATATCTGAAATATGTAAGTTCAGATTCAAATCATATCTATACTCCACTCCACTGAAGTTTGCAAGATTCTTCCCATTCTGTCTTGTAACCAGCATTCCTAATAAGCATTTGTGTGAGCATTTTAGAAAATAAAGGTCCCAGAAATACACGCTCATGCTGACATGTCCAGAGCTTCTCATAAAGCCCTGACAGCTTCCAAGGCTTGACTGCTGCTTGTTTTCAGATAGAGAGTAAACTTATGAAGATGCTATTTAATGTCTTCTTTACTCTCCATTGTAGATTTTAGTAATAAATTTTTAGAAAGAAAACTAATTTAAAATTTGAAGAAGAAACATGGGCTTAAGGCTGGTACACAGGAAGTTTAAGTTAATTCCTTCTAATAACAAATGATACCAATTCACTACTATTACTAAAAGTTACATCAAGCAATGATATAGTACTTATCATTCATAAGCTTCAAAATATCTACAGGAAAAATTTCCTAGCTGATAACAATAACATTCTCTTGAAACTAAGTATGAAATTTCTTAATTTGGGGGTATTTAATGCTACTTTGAATAATCAAGATGCTAGTTTTTTGGGGGGTTTTTTTTGTTTTTTTTTTTTTTTGCTGTAAGGGTTGTCCTATGATCTTGCAGTTTATGTGTCACACCCTGGCCAGGCCAGGCGTCACTGTTTTAGATAAATCACTTATGGACAGACATAGGCACTTCTCAATTTTGTGTCCTATTGTGATAAAAACAGTTCAACTTAAGCAAAGTAAAAGCAAAACCAAAGAATTCACCCAGCCAAAGGCGGTAAAAACATGCAAGATAAAGAATGTGTTACTGGTGGTTTATAAAACTTCAGTAACCACGGAGGATAAAGTCACACAGTAGAAAGTAATAATCATTATTTCTTCTAGGTCCTTTTCCACTTGAAATTCTGCATGCTGCTCTGGTACCAGACTGAAGAGTAACATGAGCAGTAAGAAACTGATTTATGAGGAAAGATTAAACATGTACCTTTGCCAACTAACTCTGAAGATTGAGCACGAGTATCCATGAATATTTGATAGATGCAACTTCTAAGGAAGAGAAGATATATCTAGGATTAAAAGGATTCAAAGTAAAACAACGACTACCAGAAAAGAGAAATTTTTATACCAGCTTCCCTACTGAGGCGATCCATCAGTAAAATAAATACTTTGTAAAATCACTTCACGTTCCAGGCAATCACAGATATGTTTTGAGGCATGCTGCAGAAAGCAATTTCACTTTGGTGGTAATACAGGTTTACTAGGCAGCAACTTTTTCTAGGCTGAAAGATATGCTTAAGTTTGGAGGGACAAGCAATAGCTGATGGGTCAAGGCAAGTGTGCCTTGACCTATTCTGCTGCTTTCTTAACCTTCTTTCCTAACTTCCTATATACCCAAATACCCCAGTTTTTCTTGCCTACTCCCTTAAACACACAGCTGCTACTTCTAGCCCTGTACATAGATACATTAACAACAGAAAAAGACAAGCTGGTAGAACTACGTACATACACATCCATCTACGGAATTGACGTGTTATCCTAGAAAAATTTCATTAACACACTACCTATAAAGATTTATGAAATACAGGTATTTTATGAACAAGAAATCAAAGCACAACAACATAAAAATTCAGCTTGCCAAAATGAGAAAAGATTATTCAGAAGATTTGTCTTCTTCCAACTGAAGTTCCACACTGACACCAAACTGACTCCATACACGTAACATACAGACAAAATACCGGTAAATCTATTGACCTTCAATATGTAAATGGTGGCTAGCTTTTGTTTCACTGAGTTGGTATAGTACTGAAGTTACAAACTATACTAGAGATATTAAATTAGCTATATTTTTATGCCCTGTAAAATAAATTCATGAGATTCACAGTTGCCACAGATTAGTGAAGTGAATAATTTAGTAAAATTCAAGAAAAGAGAAATGATAAAATGTCTATAAAGATCCCCATAAAACTAGTTCAAGAACAACAAGTTTGGCCCAAGAATAACACTGTTTAATTACAGCTGATGAAGTTACAAGAATTACTAAGCTAAATGCTTGAAGTAGAAGATCAAAAATTTCCTTTGAAATTCATACTTTTTACTTAAGTGCTGAATTATAAGCACCACAGAACTAAGTGAATTATTACAGGTAAAGAAACTTTCCTCTGAAGCTCCTATGATAAGCAATTGTTAAGCATAACTCACCAGAACAGATATACTAATTTGTTTTCTGATGAGCCTTCTCTTGATAATTGTTTTACTAAGAGCACTGAAAGACTAAATATATTATTAATTTGGTATGGGGATAGGAAGTACACATTTGTCTCATTATTTTAATTTCCCATAAAAGAAAACGGGAAGGGGAAACTGGTGCCACTGGAACATATTTGCCTGGTTTTCAGCATTTTGCCATGCTTGAATTGTTATCCTTCTAGCAGGATTTCTTCATCCATTTTCCCTGAAGGTATATAAAAGTCATGTCAAGCATCTCAGTGCCTGATTTGCAGAGAGCTAAGAGCAAGGCAGGTCTCTATTTCTGCATGACTAGTGTTATTCATACAGCATGCCAATTTGTTCACGCATGAAAAACAGAAGAAAAGGAGTACCTAAGGATGCTCTCGGTTAAACCTAATGGCTAGAGAGCAGCAGGCCAAAAGGTTTATTGAAACGTAACAGACAAGTCTCGAAATCTCCCTCGAAAATCATATCTGAAAATTGGGATTCACACAATTTCACATTAAGAATATATAGGTATACTGTGTCGTAATAGCCTGGAATGCAGCCTTCCAAGATTACACAGGAAAATTGAGCATCTTTCCCACTCCTTGCCAAACAGATTTTTCCTTTCAAAACCAAAGGTACCAATATATAGGGTAAGATGCAAGTCACATAATCGGTATATAGAACCTCACCATGTATGTTACACTGTCTTTTACATCATATTCAAATATTTAGTCAACATTTATGTTAATACTTTTACTCTAAAAAAAATTCTAAACAATCACTTTGAGGAGTGATGAATATCAGTTGCCTGGTAAACCAATCAAAATTGGACTAGCCACCATGGAACCTTCACGTGGTCATCTGCAACAGGTCCTTCTTGGAATTTCAGTGTTTCAAAGATCTTCACCGTACAATTGCATATCATTACTTATTGGCTTAGGTCCTCTGTCTTCTCCTAATGATGTGAAATGTGTTGCAACATTTATATCCAGTTAATTAGCTTTAAACAATCCTACCTTCACAGGAAAATGCAAAGCCAAATCACCAACTGTCTGCCCACTGGAACTATGAAGGAAGAAGTCACCATGCTATTAACAGTGTTAAAAGAAGAAGAAAATGTGTCACATTTGAATACGCTAATATTTCTTCTGTTTCCCTTCTCCTCATCCTATAATGTGATTAGCATGGAAAGTCTGACCTATACAGACCTCTACATAAAAACATACTAAATAAGAAATAACCCTGCAGTCTTCTGCTTCTGGTAATCCACACTGGTTTAAAGTGTTAAATTACAAACTCTTTGAAAACTCCTGGAAAGCAGGAGTTATACAGACAAACAGCCTCCAGAGAATTACACAAAGAGTGCCTGAAGCTATAATCCTCCCCCTTCATCATAAAAATAGTGTTTTGACAGCTGTTAAAATGAAATTTGTCCTTGATTTCACTACTAAAAATATATATATAAAGAAACTCCCTAACTTCACTGTCCCATCACACCAGCCTTCTCTATAATGCTACTATAACACTGATACAAGAAGACAGAATGAGAGGATATATATGTCATATATGTCATATAACATTTTATAAACCACATGCTTGGAGAAATTTCAGAATATGCTTCTAGTCTAATGACAGTTTTCAGGAGGTCCAGTGTTGCCACCGGGCAACTAACGTATGTCCAGGCCGCACTGTTAGGGACTAGCGATAAGAGCTCGCTAGGGCCAAAAGCACACAGTGTCACCAATGTGGTGGATGTAGCAAAATGGCGTTTATTATCAGAAGTTTGTAGCCTATATACTCTATTTGCATTATCTACGCCCCTCTTTAAGCTTGCGTTATACATTATTCATAAAGCNACATTGAAGCTTACAAAAGCATTGCTGATGACTATCCCAAAGACATGATCAAGACTTTGTGTATTTGTGGCTCCAAGTTCTACCCCAAACATGCTGATGCTTCTCGCATAGTTCGTCCACCAAGAATAGCCAAGTGTGCTATATGTGACCAAAGATTACTATCCTTAGAAGACTAAAACACTGGACTGCCTAATATTCCTTAAAAGACATTCCCTTAAAATACATTCAGTGCAAGCTCAATCATCATAACTTTACAGGTTCTGGACTGGCAGAGGAGACCGCTCATGGTAAGCCGAACCACAAAAAATTCTTAGTGGGTATTTCCAAATGGTTAATGTAGAACAACATCCCTGATGGCTGCTGTAGGCCACCATTAGTAACTGTTTACCTAAATGGTTTAGCCTGTATTAGTTCCCATATTAGTTGGTTTGGGATGTGTTGTTTTTGTTTGTCTTTTTTGGTTGTTCGTTTTTAAGTATTCACCCATACTGCTCAGTACACCTAGCACTCACATTCAATATTCATATCACAGACCTCCCCAAGTCTTCTGCCACACAAGGAGGTAAAAGCAGCCCACAATGAACACAACATGACCTTGCTTCCTGCCAGCTTTCATTGCTCACACTTCTCCCGCAACATCATTACAAAATAGGGATAATGATGTATGCTCCAGAGATGTTTGAACTTCATGCATTTTGATTCAGATAGAAACTCACCACTCACACTCCGTAGAGATAAATGAATTGCTCTTCATCCTTTCTAGAAGGTAAAATAGATTATTTATGCTAGAACTAATTGCTTTGATCCAAATCATAACTTCCACTAAATGAAGCCTAGGCTATAGAAACCTTAGGGATGCAAGACCAATGCATTTGCACCTTTGACTCCACTTTCCTCTAATATGAAGGAAGAGCTTAAGATTATTATATTTTCGAGAGTATCAGACAAATGGGAAATCATCCCTTCACACTGTTTTCATGGAAGTGAGAGGGGTATGGTTTATTAAGAAACCTCCTTGAAAAAACATTTCAAAGACACAGCACTGCTGTGAAGAGTGAAACTAAATATCCTGAATCCATTCTCCAAAGCAATTTAGTTCCCACTTTAAGGTTGATATAATTGATAAATATTGAGTAAAGGGTAATAAACACAGAAGTTTTACTAAAACCAGCAGAGATGCATTGAAGCTTTCTACTTCTATGCTGGTAACATTCGTTGGTTGGTTTTGTTTCCTTAAAGCATACTCGTTATTGTTGCCCATTAGTATTTCACATTTGTCATTATGTAGCTGTCTTTCACATTTCAAGTTAGAGAGGCTGTGGAACATAAGATGCTACAGCTATTTGGTGCCAGCTATGCAGAGGAAAAAAAACATTACCTAAAACAGAAAAATTTCCTTTGGTATTAATTGCATTCTTACCTATAACGCATCAGAAAAAAGCACAGGGAAAAAAACAACAACAAAAAAAAAAACTCAAGGGCCAGTGCAAAGATTTCTAAACTTTAAGACGCTACGTTTAGGGCAGCAACACTCATGTATTCAACACAACAACCTTAATATTCTCAGAATGCCTACTTTACTCTTGCATGTTCTGAGGCAATTCCTCTGTAAAGATCACAATGTACTTGAAGAATATATATAGATATATATTTTAATTAACAAAACCTATTATTTTTGATTTGACTGTATCTGACCAGCACATGTGAAGGATATTTCTTATTTTCAGGAAAGCTGTACTTAGTATTTGAGCTTGCATTTGACCATCTCAGTGTGAGCCTTAAGCACATCCTAAAACTATGCAAGGGGAGTGCAAAGGCACAAAGCATTTCCCTGCCTATCTTAGTGTGTACTCTGACAGGGACAGCACCAAGCTGAGTGACAAAAGAAACAAATCACCTTGAAAAGACTGTGAGAGCAGAACTACAAGTTCCAACACAGCACTTCAGCCATACAGAGCACAAAATCAGTTAACTGCTGTAATAACAAACTGGAATACTCGGGGTTTTTTGTTTTTTGTTTTTTTGTTGTTGCTGTTTTTGTTTTTGTTTGTTGGGTTGTTTGGGTTTTTTTTTGCACCTTTGTCTGGAAGCACTGAAAATACCTCTGTGCTTGCTTTATATTCTAGATGATGATTCCCATGCATTTTAGTTTGCCTGCTCAGGTATGATGCCAGGTTCATCAATAACATGCATATCCATAAATGAGTAGTGCTGTTGACATTTTGCTATACTTCTAATTATAATAAAACAGGAGCACACGTAGAATTTCTCTTTATTATATTGTATGGCACTAGAAATAGCTTTAAAAAGAGGTGTTACACTAAATCCTGAAGGCAGTGGTATTTTCAGCTATCAAAAACCACGTCAGATCTAAAACACACCAACTGTCCTGCTAAGATATTCAAAGTTTTTTACTTAAAATTACATAATAGATCATGACAGTTGGAACCAATGGTAAAGTATCACCTCCTTAGACTTGCTTCTGCTTGATCTTTTGAAGGATCAGAGCCTTCAGTATGACCTTGTGTCAGAGGAGTATGCAGGACAGGATCTTCAGGCAAAGAGCTCACATAATCATATGGCAAAGCAAACAGCTACTCCAATTCAACTGAAACTTTTGAGCATACCTAAAAGCAGCAGTCATCCTAAAGCATGACAGCTTATCATTATCCTTTCTTTTATTCTCCTCCTCACTACAAAATTAAATCCCCAAGAGACCTGAAACTGGCAGAAAACCAAAAGCAACTTCAATAATAGTAGCTTGAAACCTCAGCACTTGGATTCTTAAAGGGCCAGTACAGGTCATCTGTTCACCCTGTTAAGGGGATGAACAGAAAACTGGAAAATTCCTCTATATCTACAACAGAAAGTGGTAATTTTACCTGCAATTTTAATTAGTATCACTCAGTGTAAACAAACCCTACCATCTAATTTTGTCATACATGCAACTCTAGCTACAGAAATAATTAAACACACGTGACCTGAGTAACAGTCCTGTACCTAACAGTGTAAATGGAGCAAAGTCTCTGCTTTGGAGAACTGACAGGATCCGAGACAGAAGCTCTGAAGAATGAAAATGGAAATAATGAAGGGAAGCAGACACAAGGAAAGTAGAACAGCACTCTGCATGGAGATGTCTTCCTTTAGCTGATCCTCAGTTTTTCTGACAACAAATGTTGTCAGAAAAGCTAAAGGAAGACATCTCCATGCAGAGATCTAAACTTCCAAACTGAACTATTCAAGCTGACACACATCTGCTGATCAGTTTCTAAACCTCTCCCTTAGGCCTTAATTCATCAAGCAATTTAAATATCTGCATAGCTTTAATTGACAAATTACTCCAAGTCATACACATTAAACATCTTCAGAAAAGGTCAGCAGCAGATGAAATTATTCTAGATGTCACAATTTCATAATGCTACCAATACAAATCTGGAGTCAGTCACTAAAGATACTCACATGAGTACTTTATTCAAATATACTACAGAAATAACAGCATATGTGATGATAAAACTTAAGGACAGCTAACTGTCCTCTTTCAGAGAATACCTATTAACTACAGGGACTTCTAGAACACTGAGTCCTTTGAACATTTATTTTAGTGAAACAGAAGTTCTACCTACTTCACACCTTAGATATGTTTAATCCAAGTCTACTGTAATCCACTCTAACCTTCAAGTACCTAGATAACACGGTTTCTGTAATGACCTTATTGTAAACTTTGAGAACAGATCCATTTTTTTAATGATGCAACTTCACATTTCTTTGAAACAAAAATCCTGTTCATGAGATTTTCAGTAAGATACCTGTTGGACCAAATACACTTCCTAGAACATATCCTCATGTTACGTGC
The DNA here is from genome assembly GCA_016647715.1 of Pavo muticus. Taxonomy (NCBI): domain Eukaryota; kingdom Metazoa; phylum Chordata; class Aves; order Galliformes; family Phasianidae; genus Pavo; species Pavo muticus. The sequence goes on along the minus strand of JACDJE010000578.1, from coordinate 297,906 downwards.
TGTTACAGCCTAAGCAGTTATTCTGTTATCAGTCGCACAGCCTCAGGCAGGAGATGGACATTGTTCCATGCTAATTTATTCAAGCTGAGCAGCTACATTGATTCGACTACCATAAAGCAGTATGACTTTTGGTTCTCCTTACCAAATCTTAAAAAAAGAAAAAAAAAAAAAAAATTGGTCTGCTTCAATTTCTGTACAGGCAACATTTGGAAAAAGGAAACTGTGCACTTTCAAACTTCCCCTAGATACGGTACTCCTTGAGAAGATACATTACAAGCCTTTGCAGGAAATGCTTCTTTTTCTGTGCACTTTAGGTATATATTTCCTCAATTCACTTTTACTGAGGCCAGAAATTTCGTTCTCAAAATTACATTCGGTACAACAGACTGCATACATACGAATAATCTAAGTCATGAGGTGTTTTCCCATTATTCATTACTTGGCAGCTAATTGAGACCATCCACTAATGCAGATTCCACCCTACAAACTCAGTACCATAAGATTTTCTGTTTATGTATTTTCAGTTTCCAATCTGAATCCAAGGACTTCACCTCTAGATCCTACAAGGAAGTTTATCTTGATCTAAGATAAAAAACAAGTCTGAACGGAAAGGAAAATAATGACACCTGCTTCATAGAATGGTTTGGGTTGGAAGGGACCCTTAAGATCACCTAGTTCCAACCCCCTTGCTATAGGCAGGGACATCTCCCTCTAGACCAGGTTGCTCAAAGCCCCATCCAGCCTGGCCTTGAATGCTTCCATACTGAGGCATTCATAACCATTCTGGGCAACCTGTTCCAGCATCTCATCACTCCCACAGTAAAGAATTTCTTCCTAATATCTAGTCTAAATCTACCTTCTTCCAGCATAAAACTATTTCCTCTCAACCCATCACTACATGCCCTTATGAAATGCCCATCCCCAGCTTTCCCGTAGGCCCCTTTGGATACTGGAAGGCCACTATAACATCCCTTTGGAGCCTTCTCTTCACTAGACTGAAGAGCCCCAGCTCTCTCAGCCTGTCCTCATAGGGAAAATGCTCTAGCCCTCTGATCATCTTCGTGGCCCTGCTCTCATTCTACTCCAACATCTCCATGTCCTTCTTGTGTTGGGGGCCCCAGAGCTGGACGGAGTACTCTGATGCTGTTTCTGTTATAGATTTCCGTCTCATGGCTGATTGATATTTTTACCTGCATTATGAGACTAGACAGTGTTTATAGGGAGTAGTAATACCTTGTTAGATCAACTAATACCACAAAGCAGAACAATTTTGATCACACAAGCCTTCTTGACATCTCCACAATTAAAAGTATAAACTCTTTTCTTATTAGACATCAGAGAATCTAAAACAAAAAGAATGCTTAACTGGGGATTACACTGACTGGTAAATCCAGCACAATATCCAACTATCTTTGATCATTATTAACAGCTTCCCTTGAGAATTCTGTTGTAACCAATAAGTTTAAGTTCACACAGCAAACCTTCAGTTGTGAGAAATAAAAATATTTTCTCTGCTTCACTACTTTTTTTTTCATAAAATTTGAAGGCAATCATCTTCCAGCTCCCCATTCTGCTGTCAAACTTGGCTGAAACTGATCAGACAACACAGTCAAAACTCAGGTTACATTAGACTGCATTTCAAAAAAATCCCATACAAATCTCAATAGACAGACAAAACTATACAAGACTGGATTTATTACCATATTATAAATCAAAAGCATTACTCCCGAAGTCAGTTGTGGAAATAAAAACTGAACTTAAACATAGAACTGCACATCTCAAATTGCCATTTAGAGACTTACAAGCATGCAAAAAAAAGATACATGATGCAATTTATTCTTAATATGGCAGAGAATAGTAACTAAAATCAGTTGTGATCTTTAGAACAAGATAACTACGGACAGTGGAGTCTAATTCTGTACTATTAAATCAGCAAACATCTTTTCTGGCTGAGTAAGGACTACAGGATTCAGTTCTTTGCCACCTAAAGTGGCATTTTGAAAAATGATGTTAGTTTGGTTTGCAACCTCAGCTGACATAGAGAAAATGCTAAGATGAATTGCCAACATTTCTGCATGAGCTTTGGACAGGATGATGTAATGTGCTGAAAAGACCAAACAACAGGAAACAGCACAGGAGCAAACAAATAGTGAAAGGAACCCCTGTAGTCCAAGAGTGATTAAGTGCCTGCTCTGATACAATAGGAAAACCCTTCCAGTGCCAGGAAGCTACTTACTCTAGACATAAAATATGAAACTTAATATTCTTGAATAAAGTCAGCCTAATCTTCATTGTTACAGTCTATAAAGTAGGGGTATCTTCAAGACACAATGGTAGATAAATGGAGAAGCTGCAGCATCACTGACCATTCAAGAAAAAGTATATAAAAGTATTTCAGTCATCTCCAATGCTGTCACCTGGATCAAGCAAGCAATTCACATTAGCAATTAAGTGGATTTCTCCTTAGAATATATTATCTGGAGAAGTAAAGTGGAAAAAGAATCATAGAATGGCTTAGGTAGAAAAGGGTCATAAAGATCATCTAGTTTCAACCCCATCTTAGGGTTGCCACCCACTAGATTAGGCTGCTCAGGGCCCCATCCAACATGGTCTTGAACACCTCCAGGGATAAGACATCCACAGCTTCTCTGGGCAGCCTCTGCCAGTGTCCCACCACCCTCAAGTAAAAAATTGCTTCCTAACATCTAAAATAAATCCCTCCTCTTTTAGTTTAAAACTGTTACCAGTTGTCCTATCACTGTCAGACTTCTCCTGTTGCCCCAGCAGTCACTGCCTCATCATCATAGGATTTCATATGTGTTGCAGTGTTGCCAGCACCTCTCAGGGCAGCAGGTCCTTCAAGGCCCCTGCCAGCACCCTGTCCTCTTACTATACCTATGTCACTGCATACCTTATCATGGGAAGGTTTACTATCCCCATCACCCCTCTTCAGATCTAGTTTAAAGCCCTCCCAATGAGCCCTGCTAGCTTGCCTCCTCCTTTGAGAAAGGTGAGCCCCATCTGGTGCCGACAAACTTGGCCATTTTATTGTCAAAAACAAAGTTCTGGCAGCAGCACCAGCCACAGAGATAGGTATTTAAAGAGAAGATCCTTTGGTTTGCCTCCCAGTACAGGAGGCAGAGAAGAAAAAGATGATCTTATGCTCTCAGTTCCTTCAGCCATTGTCCCAAGTCCCTTTTGATGGCCCTTGACCCACGGTGTCGCTGCTTTCATCTCTCCTTATATGTAAAAGTAGTAAAGACTTGTGGTCTGTCAGCTGTACCAGGCTAGGTAGTTTCCTGGTGACATCCTTTACCCAAGCCCCAGGGAGACAGCCAGCTTCTCTAAGAAGAGGTTTTGCTCAGAATTCAGTTCCCAGTAGGGATGAATCATCTACAACTGATACTCATCTCTTCTTTGATGATGCAGCCTTGATGCTGCAGGGAAGGCTTCCCCTGGTCTGGTTTTGTTGGTTTGTCTAGCCTGAGTGGTCTGTTGTCACCCACACATAGGCTTTCCACATCCAGGGCCTCATACCCATTGCAGAGAGGCACCTGGGGTGGGTTAGAGGGGCAGAGCAGGCAAGGAGGGTTTTCATTTGCAGCTCCAAGCACAGAGTTGCCTTCATCCACTCCTTTTCCTTTGTACTCTTTCCTCCAGCCAGACAAGTTTTTCCTCAACCTGGTGGGACACAGGCTGCCTTAGGTTACTTTAAAGGAAAAAAACAGAAGACCCATCTCTGTACAGGTGAACTGTAATTTCCTTTCTCCTTCTTTTTGGCCCGTGACACTTTTTAACCTATACATTTCGTCCTGTAGCCTCACCACCAAGCTGAGCAGATCATCCACCTGCTCACACCTCACACAGTTCTGACTGCTGCCCCACAATGCCTATGACTGTAACGAAACAGAGCCACAAATGCAAGTACACTGAAGTCACAGAAAATTAATGATAAACCTCTTAATCAGTTCTCTTCTCTGCTACCAGCTCCTTACTTGAAAGAATTTATGAGGTGAAACTCCATAGCTGGTATTGAGCACCTCTGGGATCAAAAGGGGATGAGAACAATGTGGATTGCAATTAATTTCAGATGTCAATCTCTCCATAGAAAAAGCTTTAATTTATGCCAATACTGAAAACTGTTACATTGTTCTGATATAGGTCTACAGCTCTGAATCTGTTCAAGGTTGATTTTTGTTTGCTTTTTTTTCCTTCGATAAAAACTCTCTGTAATGGAACTTCTGAACATCAGAATGACTTTTGCCATTTCTCAAAGCTGCATGATAACAAAAGGTCACAGGCTGGCTCCAGTTCCCTTGTATTTAACAAAATAATGTGGCTCAGAACAGAAAAGCTCAACTTAAAGGTCATAACAAAACCTATTTTTCTCCACTGTATTATACAGAATGTTTCCTTAGACTCCCTTCCCACCAGGTTTCAAAACTATCCGAGGCAACACATTTTTTAAAGACTATCAATTTTCCTTTCCCACCCTTTTTTTTTTGGGGGGGGGCAGAAGGGAGGAGCGGGGTTAAGGGTTCAGGGTGGGAGGGTTGAGGAAGGCAGGGGACAAAGGGACAGAGAGAAGCAGTGGGAAAGTAATATTTATCACAAAAAATGTCTGAATCAAGTACCAGAAAACTTACACATCCTAAATGCTACAGCAAACTGAATTAATACTAGCTCATATGAAAGTCAGCTGTCATAACTTTAGAAGCTTCAAACATCTCATCATCTGTTTCCAGTTCAAAATGGATTTTTCAGATAAATAAACACACCACATATCAGACAAAAACAGCCTTTCTAGGTATTTTGCTCATCTTCTCATTCAAGAGAACGCTGAAGTATGAGGTTCAGTATATTCCTTTTGTCTTGTTCATTTGGGATCAGCTCTCAGTAACAAGGTCAAGTGGAAAATTACTAGAACAGAGCTAAAGTTTTATTTTAATGGTTTTCTATTGAGCAAACATTAGCGTAGACCTTTGTTACTGAGAAGAAACTTAGAGTGCAATTGTACTCTCTGAGGCATGGGATAAATCCTGTTCTCACATTTTTTCATGGTGCTTTTGAATAGATTACCACCCAGACTGCTGTCACAATACAACTTAGTGAAGTACATAGTCATATATATTACCAGTCAGAATCAATATAACGTATGTATTACTACAGATACAAAGATTGAAGAGGCTCACTAAGATGATTCTAATAAAGCAGTGCTAAGTGTTTGGTTTTTGGTTCTGGGTAGGTATTTTGTTTGTTTGTTTTATTGTTTTTTGTTGTCTTTCTGGTGAAGACAAAACACCTTGCCTTAAGCTCTGATCTTTAAAAGCAACATCTTACATGCAAAATACTTCAGGATAACTGAAACAATTACTTACACAGATAACTTACACAGTTAAAAACCCATTACTCAAGGATATAATTATACAGCAAGAAAAGCAAAGTATACTTTTTTTGTCCAAATTTTATAAAACAAACAGCAAAAGAACAGTAGCTCTTGTTCTAGACGCGGAACGTCATAAAATCAAACCAAAGATTGAGGGCATCAATGCACAGAAGTACTGCATGTAGAAGCCCTGGAAAGAGCTACATTATTAGCATGTAACTGAGCAAGAGCGTAATCTTAATTTCTTCTTTATTTCTTGCTTCCTACAGAAACCAGAAACTAATGTAGAGTTATCTCAGAAAAAGTGTAAGTTATAAATGAAACCAAGCTTAGATCCATACAAACTGTCTTAGCTTGCCCAAGTTTTTGTTTCCAATTTGCAGGGAACTATTACTGATTAAAAGAGAAAAAGTACTGCATATTCCCACTTCCAAGTCAAGAAAAGTGAAACAGTTTTCTTCCTTAATTCTTTTACAAGTTTTATTTTATGGGCATCAACTGTTCCTATTCAAAAATAAATCTTCCAGTAGTAGTCATATATATTTCTAGTTAGGTTACAATTATGGTCTTCTTTACCCAAGCTGAATTAGTAGCCAGACTACTCAAATGCCTTTTTTTTTTTTTTTTTTAAAGTTTACAAATGAAAAGCAATTGCTAAATTTGCAAACAACTAACCCCTTTTTCCCCATTTCTGGAGAGCTGATTTTCCTCACCTATGAAATTTAAGCTTCTACTTCTTAAGCGAGAGGTTTTTTGTTAGTAAGCTTTCAGTTTCTTTAAGGAAGAAAAGCAAATATTTTTCTTACTCTTCACATTCTTGCATAGAATCAGCAAAAACTGATTGGCCTCTTTTTACATTCACGCTTCATACTCAGCTTTATATATCATCATGCCATCTGGGCTTTTTTTTTTTTCCCTCTTTCTGACATCAGCAATCTTCATAATGCAAAGTAAATTTTTTGTAATGCCAAGGCTAGAATGATCAGGCCAGAATGTTTTTCCATATTTAGACAGCCAGATAAACTCCTGCTCATCTTCACCACATGCTACTGAACAGTCAAGATTCTCCTACAGAAGCTCAACATCTTATAAGAAAAATCGATGCAGTATTTAAGCATTGTTGTACTGTTGGTTTGTGGTAGCTTCCAAGCTCAGCAAGCATAAGCAAGTGGATTGCCTGACCTGATGGTTATTTACAAAGAGAAAGTTATTAAAAAATATATCTGAAATATGTAAGTTCAGATTCAAATCATATCTATACTCCACTCCACTGAAGTTTGCAAGATTCTTCCCATTCTGTCTTGTAACCAGCATTCCTAATAAGCATTTGTGTGAGCATTTTAGAAAATAAAGGTCCCAGAAATACACGCTCATGCTGACAGGTCCAGAGCTTCTCATAAAGCCCTGACAGCTTCCAAGGCTTGACTGCTGCTTGTTTTCAGATAGAGAGTAAACTTATGAAGATGCTATTTAATGTCTTCTTTACTCTCCATTGTAGATTTTAGTAATAAATTTTTAGAAAGAAAACTAATTTAAAATTTGAAGAAGAAACATGGGCTTAAGGCTGGTACACAGGAAGTTTAAGTTAATTCCTTCTAATAACAAATGATACCAATTCACTACTATTACTAAAAGTTACATCAAGCAATGATATAGTACTTATCATTCATAAGCTTCAAAATATCTACAGGAAAAATTTCCTAGCTGATAACAATAACATTCTCTTGAAACTAAGTATGAAATTTCTTAATTTGGGGGTATTTAATGCTACTTTGAATAATCAAGATGCTAGTTTTTTGGGGGGTTTTTTTTGTTTTTTTTTTTTTTTGCTGTAAGGGTTGTCCTATGATCTTGCAGTTTATGTGTCACACCCTGGCCAGGCCAGGCGTCACTGTTTTAGATAAATCACTTATGGACAGACATAGGCACTTCTCAATTTTGTGTCCTATTGTGATAAAAACAGTTCAACTTAAGCAAAGTAAAAGCAAAACCAAAGAATTCACCCAGCCAAAGGCGGTAAAAACATGCAAGATAAAGAATGTGTTACTGGTGGTTTATAAAACTTCAGTAACCACGGAGGATAAAGTCACACAGTAGAAAGTAATAATCATTATTTCTTCTAGGTCCTTTTCCACTTGAAATTCTGCATGCTGCTCTGGTACCAGACTGAAGAGTAACATGAGCAGTAAGAAACTGATTTATGAGGAAAGATTAAACATGTACCTTTGCCAACTAACTCTGAAGATTGAGCACGAGTATCCATGAATATTTGATAGATGCAACTTCTAAGGAAGAGAAGATATATCTAGGATTAAAAGGATTCAAAGTAAAACAACGACTACCAGAAAAGAGAAATTTTTATACCAGCTTCCCTACTGAGGCGATCCATCAGTAAAATAAATACTTTGTAAAATCACTTCACGTTCCAGGCAATCACAGATATGTTTTGAGGCATGCTGCAGAAAGCAATTTCACTTTGGTGGTAATACAGGCTTACTAGGCAGCAACTTTTTCTAGGCTGAAAGATATGCTTAAGTTTGGAGGGACAAGCAATAGCTGATGGGTCAAGGCAAGTGTGCCTTGACCTATTCTGCTGCTTTCTTAACCTTCTTTCCTAACTTCCTATATACCCAAATACCCCAGTTTTTCTTGCCTACTCCCTTAAACACACAGCTGCTACTTCTAGCCCTGTACATAGATACATTAACAACAGAAAAAGACAAGCTGGTAGAACTACGTACATACACATCCATCTACGGAATTGACGTGTTATCCTAGAAAAATTTCATTAACACACTACCTATAAAGATTTATGAAATACAGGTATTTTATGAACAAGAAATCAAAGCACAACAACATAAAAATTCAGCTTGCCAAAATGAGAAAAGATTATTCAGAAGATTTGTCTTCTTCCAACTGAAGTTCCACACTGACACCAAACTGACTCNTCAAGTGCCAGGTCAGGGTTCCACCTTGCTAGTGATTTTTCCATACAGGATTGTAAAATCTCCTGCCACGCGGCTACCATCTCAGGGTTGAGTTCCCTAGGCTCTTTTGGATCTGTTCCCTTTAACTGGTCATAAAAGGGCTTCATCAAACGTGGAGGGATGCCCAAGGCACCCCGAACCCATTGAATAGCACCAACTAGTTTCTGCACGTCCCACAAGGTCGTGATGTGGGGCCGTATGTCGAGCCCTAATGGCCTAACAGTGTCTGGCCCAAATTTATACCCCAGGTATTCAACCCCCGGTCCCCTTTGGACCTTCTGTTCTGAGATGGTAAATCCAGTAGCAGTCAAAGTGTCTGTTACGTGGACCGTAAGAGCTTGTAACTGCAGATAAGTGGGCGCCGCGAGCAACAGGTCATCCATATAATGTGCTATGGCACACTGAGGGAAGTCTCTCCGAACTGGTTCAAGGACGTGACCCACTACAAGTTGACATATCGTAGGGGAACACATCATGCCCTGTGGAAGAACACGCCACTGATATCTCTCAGCGGGCCCCTCATTGTTAACCCTAGGAACCGTAAAGGCAAATGCTTCCCGATCCAGTTCCGCAAGGGGAATAGAGAAGAAGCAATCTTTAAGGTCGATGACCACTAATGGCCATTTCCTGGGAAAAGCTGATAGAACAGGTCCTCCCTGTTGTACTGAACCAAAGGGAACTAGCTGAGCATTTACAGCGCGCAGATCATGAAGCAGGCGAAAGGCACCTGATTGTTTTCTGATTACAAAGATCGGGGTGTTCCATTGACTAAGCGACGGTTCAAGGTGTCCTAATTGAAGCTCACGTGCAATCAATTGCTTAAGCGCAATAAGTTTATCACCAGAGATCGGCCACTGATCCACCCAAACAGGACGAGCGTCCTGTTTCCAGCAAAGCGGGATAGCATAAGAAAGCGGTAACTGGTGGACAGTGGCCCTTAGGATAAATTTGTAATGCGCGCACCCAAGTTTCTCAAGAAATCTCTTCCCAACAGTGTGCCCGGTATGTCGGCTACCAATGGGACAAGCAGAACAGGCCGCTCTAGGGAACCATCATGGTTAATTGCTATAATCTCAACTTCTCCTTTGGACCTTCCCGAGGGAAGAGCCCCTCCTACTCCTTTGATAACTTGTGTGGACCCCAATGGCCATCCCATAGGCCAATCTTTGTCAGAAATAACTGCAACATCCGCCCCTGAGTCAACAAGAGCCGTCACCCGGACCGTCTGTGGACCAACAAATTCAGGACCAAGTTCCCCGGCATATGAGATGAAGACTCGGATAAGAGGGCGATCTCTGCAGTCCAACGTTAATGCCACGGTGGGCGTGGAACACTGCTGTGAAGTTGAGGGGCTGAAGAGGTGCGAGTTAACTGTATTGGCCCATTTGGAGGAAACAGGGAGGGGCCCTGGGCCGGTGGGATCCTCCCTGCCTCGTTTCCCTGCTGGTGAGACTCCCCACTGAGCACCTGGGAGCTCGGGCATTGACGTGCTAAATGACCGTGCCCCCCACATGTCCTACAAGTAAACTTTGGCAGGCTCGATTGACGTTCCCTAATGGGACATTGCGCCCTAACATGGCCATGTCTACCACATCGAAAACACAGCCCTTGTCTTTGCAGAGATCTCTGCTGTTGCGGACCGATAGTTGCCGCTAAAGCCGCAGTCACCCCTTCATTAATTAAAGGAGTTAATTTGAGCTTATCTAAAACATACTGAATAATTTCTCCCGGGGTATTGAGCATGATCGGGCTAGCTCGTAGCAACTCCCTAATATTGTCATGTGATTTTTGTCGCAAACAATCTATGATCACTGGCTCTTGAGCCGATTTCGGAAGGTCAGACCCTTCCACAGCAGCTAAAAGCCTGTCAGCGAAGCTTTGAAAGGATTCATTTGGACCCTGGGTGATATCTGTCCATGGAGCGGATGGTTTGGCCTTACTTGCTAGTTTTTTGAATGCCTGTATCATTGTGTCTGTGGCTGCTATGAGCTCCCTCGGTCTTAGCCTCTCTAACTGGCCCTGGGGCGAAGCCATTCCAGGTGCCTTCCCTGAAAGTCGCTGGACGTTAGTCCCATGCAGGGGGTGGTTCGAGTCAACCTCCGCCATCCCAACAAGCCCCGTCAATTCAGCCACCCAGTCCGTTTCCCATAATGTATATTGGACTGGCTTAAGTACCATACGCATTAGGTTTATGATGTCGTGAGGAAGGAGAGGTCCCGGTGCAGTCAAAGCCTGTAGTGCGTTTAACGTCAGAGGTGATCTCAGACCTCTTTTATCTATCAGCTCCATCAGGTGTGTAACGCCTTTAGGGTCGAGTGGTATCCATCTGTGACCCTGATCACTTACAATCACCGGAAACGCCTCCGGTATCATACCCTTTCCCAAAGCCTCCGATCTGATCTGATTCCAGTCCTTCATTTGATCTCCCCCCTTCCATTCAAAGCCATTCCCCTCCTCCTCCCCAGTACTATCACCTACGTTAACGCCCCTAGGAGTGGCCAGAGGTGGCGGGTTCTGCCCCCTGTCCGAATCGGACAGACTGCCCGCCTGACTTTTTCCTGATTGGGCAGTAATCCGATCCTGCATACCTATGTCTTCTCCCTTTTTGGCCTCTCGTGAGGCGCCTCGGGTCAGGGAGAGGTCATGTAAGTCAGATAAAGGATACAATGCCCCTTTTGCAGAATCCATGTAGGACGGCGGGGGATGCGCCTGTGGGGGATGGGGATGAAATTCCGAAGGGTCTTCAGCGTGTCGTTTTTCTTCTTTCGAACGGGGAGCGGTCGGCTCAGCTGGCGCCATTTTACCGGCCATTGTTAGCGGCTCCGTCTCCTCTCGGCCCCTGCAGACAACAGCTCCCGGACCCTCATCGGCCCCCCCCAGGTCCGACATCTCTCCCCCACCGCCAAGACCCAAAATCTGTCGAGCTTCTGCTGATACTTTTCCCTCCTCCCGGGCTGCTTTCAATGCCCCCAGCATCAGACCCCACGTTTTTAACTCCGACCCCCCTTTCTGAGTACTCATAATGTACTGTGTGAGCACAGTAGTGAGATCGTCCCATCTCCGATAATCGAGAATGTCTTGGGGAGCCTTAAGCTTCCCCTCCCGTTCCAGTCGGGAAGTGACTGCTGTGATTTCCTTCCTAGAAGGAACAGCCTTGCCGCAGTAGTCTTTGCATAATTGAAAAATTACCTTAATTAACGTTTCCATGGTCCGGACCTCGGCACGGCTCCCACGGGGTACACCGACCCTACCAAGCCTTCCATAACCCGCCGACTGCAGACCATGCACTGGCTCTCAATCAATTGGGCCCAGACCTCAGCGCAGCGATCTTTACCACGCTGCCACCTGCTGACTATGGACCCCGGGTAGACCCGGACCTTGGCGCGGCCTCGCCGTCTTCCGCCAACTACGGGTCCTGGCGCAGCGCCCTTACCGCGCTGCTGTTTGCCGGAGGGGGTAACAGTGCGATCCTAGTATCACATCGGGGTCACCAGCTGTTGCCACTGGGCAACTAACGTATGTCCAGGCCGCACTGTTAGGGACTAGCGATAAGAGCTCGCTAGGGCCAAAAGCACACAGTGTCACCAATGTGGTGGATGTAGCAAAATGGCGTTTATTATCAGAAGTTTGTAGCCTATATACTCTATTTGCATTATCTACGCCCCTCTTTAAGCTTGCGTTATACATTATTCATAAAGCGTAATACATTATTCAGAGCAGGGGAGGGTCCCTACCGCGTCACAACCCGATGCCCCGCTTCTGCCTACGGTAACAGTCCAGTTACACATTATCAAGCCACAAGAAAAAAAAATCCAAACAGAAAGGACAGATACAAGAAACAAACAATCATTTACAATCCAAGTAGGAGAAGAAAGTTTGGAATATGCTGGCATTTTAATCCCAAGAACCGAAGAGATTCATTTGACAGCATGGTTAGCTACAAGAACTATGATCTAAGTGCAAGTGTTACTATTGTTAAGACAATGGAATAGAGAACAGGTGATATTTTCAGGAGAAGGCTGAAACTACTCAGGGGTCAGATTGTGTAACAGTTTGTTTTATATTTTAAAACCCACAGTTAAACAAATGATCAAAATAGTGGTCTGCTCAAGAGAAGATAGAGAAGTAGAAATGCATCCAACACATGACCTTTGGTGAAGCTTAAAAAAAATGTTTGATTCCTAATTTTGAAGCAATACTGAAATAAGTACCAGAATATTTTATCTGTGTCAGTGTAATTATCTTATTTCATCCAAAGTAGTCCCATTAACTGTGAATCCACAACAAGGTTGCTACATACTGAATAACAGATTTTAACATGTACAGGATCTTCAGGCTCATTTATTTCCTTCTGGCTACAATGATAGAGTAAGATCTAAGAGTATTTCTCACTCAGACCTTACTTCACACTCCTCCTGCCCTCACCCTTTCACAGGAAATAAAGGTGAGCATACAGATGGGAAGAAGCAGAAGTAACCAGACACATACCCGAAGTCAGAGGTTGGATACATAGAGACTGAAAAGCATGTTAGCAATAAACCTGCTCCTCAAGGTTAGGCTAAGCCTACAGTTTGCAGAGAAGTAGATTTTAGGCCCTATATGAAGCTACATCTTCAATAACGCCATGATGATTCAATAATTTCCCTGCTTTTATGGTGACTTCAACAGAAGTACACAAGCTAGGGGAAAATAAAAATAAAAAATAGAAAAAAAACCTCAGCCTCAGACGACCTGCCCATAACTGTCTCTCTGGAGTTCTGTAAATGGAGTTCCGTAAGCCACACAAAATTTAGTCTAGCCATCTGCCCCAGCCAGCCCCCACAGCTAGCTTCTTTTGAAACAAACAGCTACTTATTTGTGAATTCACATAATTCATTACAGCCTCTCCAAGCAGAAACCACACCTGCAATAGGGCAAGGTGGATTAGGGTTAAAGGCATATAAATACCATATCACATACCCCTATCTTTGTAATTTCTGCTTATTTCAGAATGCATCTTTCTGAGATGGTATAGGCTATTACTGTTATTCCAGGCTTGTTGATCCAGCTCTTCTTGAAGTAGTCATTCCTCCATCACATCCTATAAAATATAACTGTGGAAAGGAAATGGCTAATTTGATATTACAACAATGCATTCAAATAAAATAAGTTGATGTCAGATGAATACACTATTTCTTTACAGTACAGAAATATATCTACATTTTCTTAGCACTATGCATGCCCTAAAGATTTTGAGATTGAGACACACAGACCTCAGTAAGAGACAATGTAATAGTTATCCAAACAAAAGTCCATGGAGTGGAGATGTGAATTCTCCATCAAAGAGAAAGTTTAAGACACAGCCCTCAGTGGGTAAAGTGATGTGCACTGTCTTTCAGGATAGGAAATAGGTAATTCTTCTGGATTTCCTGGAACCGGGACAAACCATCAACTCTGACTGCTACATTGTGACGCTGACTAAGCTGAAGGTTTGAACTTCCAGAGTCAGGCCAGAGAAGACCACCTTTCCTCACAACACAGTGACACCAGGCCCCATACCGGTTTGAAGACCGCTGAGCACACTGCCAGCTTAGGCTGGATTGTCATACCACAGCCACAGCATTGTCCAGATTTGGCAATTTCTGACTTCCATCTACTTGGGCCAATGAAAGATAGACTGCATGGGTAATGTTTTCCTAGCAACTTATGCTACCATAGGAGCTGTGGAAAAGTGAGTCATCCCTGCTGCTGCAGATTTTTATGAGTGTGGCATGCAGGCTCTTGTTCATCACTGGCAAAATACATAGCTAATGGTGATGGCTATGTTGAAAAATATTATTTTACAGTAGAGAATTTTCTCTATCAAATACTGTTATTTTTTCTCTTTGAATTTGTAGCAGTTTCCATGGAAACAAGTAGGAGGCATCACTTTCAGAGCAACATATGTAATTTGCCTTTCATTCTGACTTGCTTAAACTTCTGAGGAAAGTTTTCATTTGATTCAAATCCCCTCAGACAAAATCCACCATTATCAGAGCGCTAAAACTTAATTATTCCCTCAGTCATGCTGCTATTGGTGTTATTTCCACGATACCGCTGATACACTTGATGTTAGGAACTGGAGCACCAAGCTATACAAACACCTAAAACCTAAGACTTCCAAACTCTTCATGTGTGAAACATTTACAAATGCTCACATTACTCTGCTCATGGACAGCAAGAATGTCCAACCCAGAAGTCAATTCAGAACAAGAATTCTGTTTACGTCTTTTAAATCACACACAGAATCACAAAGAATGGCCCAGATTGGAAGGGACCTCAAGGATCATGAATCTCCAAACTCCCCACCAAAGGCAGGGCCACCAACCTCCACATTTAATACTAGACCAGGTTGCCCAGGGCCCCATCCAACCTGGCCTTGAACACCACCAGGAATTGGGGCATCCACAACCTCTCTGGGCAGCCTGTTCCAGCACCTTACCACTCTCATAGTAAAGACCTTTCTTCTGACATCCAACCTAAATCTTTCCTCCCTCAACTTAACACCATTTATTTCCCTTTGTCCTGCTGTTATCTACCCTTTCAAAGAGTTGACTCCCCTCCTGTTTATAGGCCCCCTTTAGGTACTGGAAGGCTGCAATGAGGTCACCCCACAGCCTTCTCTTCTCCAGGCTGAACAAGCCCAGCTCCCTCAGCCTGTCTTTGTAGGGGAGGTGCTCCAGTCCTCTGATCATCTTTGTGGCCCTCCTCTGGACCCTCTCTAACATCTCCCTGTCTTTCTTATACTGGGGGCCCCAGACATGGATGCAGTACTCCAGATGGGGCCTCACAAGAGCAGAGTAGAGAGGGACTATCACCTCCCTCTCCTTGCTGGCCTCCCCTCTTCTGATGGAGCCCAGGATACCATTTGCTTTCCAAGCTGCAAGAGCACACTGCTGGCTCATGTTAAGTTTTTCATCCACCAGGACCCCCCAGGCCCTTCTCTGCAGGGCTACTCTCAAGGACTGCTTTGGCAGCGGGGTTGGACTCGATGATCTTTGGATGTCCCTCCTAACCCCTACGATTCTGTGATTCTGTGACTGCTCCTTCCAGTCTGTATATATGCCTGGGATTCCTCCAGCCCAAGTGTTGTACTTTGCTGTGTTGAACCTCATTAGATACACCCGGGCCCACCTTTCAAGTCTGTTGAGGTCTCTCTAAATGGCATACCTTTCTTCCATTGTGTCAACCGCACCACTCAGCTTGGTGTCATCAGCAAACTTGCTGAGGGTGCGCTCGATTCCATCGTCGATGTCATTGATAAAGATGTTAAAGAGCACGGGTCCCAAGACAGACCCCTGGGGGACACTGCTCGTTACCAGCCTCCACCTGGACATAGAACCATTAATAACCACCCTCTGTCTGCGGCCTTTTAACCAATTCCTTATCCATCAGGTGGTCTACCCAACAAATCCACATCCCTCCAATTTGGAGATAAGGATGTGGTGGGGGACCATGCCCAAGGCCTTGCTCAAGTCCCGGTAAATGACATTGGTCACCTTCCCTTTGTCCACTAATGCAGTCACCCCATCACAGAAGGCCATCAGATTGGTTAGGCATGACCTTCCCCTGGTGAAGCCGTGCTGGCTGTCTCAGATCACATGCTCATTCCTCATGTGATCAAGCATTTTGTCCAGGAGGATCTGTTCCATGATCTTCCCAGATACAGAGGTACCTGGTACAGAGACTCACTGGCCTGTAGTTCCCTGGGTCCTCCTTGCTCCCTTTCTCATAGATGGGAGTGATGTGACCCTTCCTCCAGTCATCCGGGACCTCACCTGACAGCCGCAACTTTTCAAATATGTTGGAGAGCAGCTCGGCAACCAAATCATTACAAAAGGAACTTACTTCTGTTAGCTATGAAGAATTAGGTTACTTGTATTAGAGGTAACTTGTCTAGCCCAATCTCCTCTTCCAGACAACTTTAAAATAAATAAATAAATAAATCAACTGGAAATGTTACTGTTCTGCACAGTCAAAAGTAAGATAACTGCTAAATCATTAATCTCCTTATAGACCAAAGCAATCTGACTCTAACTCAGAGCAAGTCATATGCCATTTTTTTGTAGTGTTATTATGTTAGTGATCTTCGTAATGGTTTATTGACTTGTCCCTGACTTTTACTTCCATTATCTCTGGAAAATATTTTCTTATAATTTAATGGTAACGTGTTTTTGAATAATGAAGACTAGTGGAAAGATAAGGGAGGAAGTCATTCGGAGTCAAGGGAATCACTGAAGAGTCTATTAATGCTGGCATTTTTTTTCTCCTGACATTCTACTTGCTGAATGTACTGTCTTCTGCGCTGATAGAAATAAACAAAGTCCCACTTCGTGGTGTTATAATATTGTGACTTCTTTAAGTAGCAAAGCAGCTGTTACTCTCATTAAATTAGAAACAGTAGCAAAATGTAGTGGATCCTAATTTGTACAGTAACAACCTTCGCAGAGATTGCTAGCTGTCCTGCTAGATGTTGATTTTATGCTTGCACTGTGATTCTCCATTCCTTTCTTAATCTTCTGACATACAATAAAGGACTCCAGGATACTGCCATCTCAGGATAAGGAGAGACAAGTGTAACAAAATCCACATTGATTTATATTTTATAGGAAGCACTATCTGAAGGTGCTAAAACATCTCCATTGTCTTCATGACCACACCGTTAACTCCTCTACTGTGTAAACTCATTTTTCCAGAAAAACCTGTATTATGCCTCAAAGTATAGTTTTCATGGGAGGGATTTTTTGTTAATATAGCACAATACAAGTTAAACAGGAAAATGATCAGTTTCAGAATTTAGAATGATGGAACTATGAGCACCTTTGTTATGAATGGGAGTAAAAAATAGCTGTGGAAAATAGGCATAAATACTGTTGTGTAAAGGAGTCTTCCTAAATGAGACATGTATTGTTCCAAAGGTAACAGCTGATGTTAATAAACAATTTGGATTAAATGTGAAATCCTAATCAACTTCTATTGGTTTCAGTGAGACAAGGATTTTTTTCATCATGATGCCTGCCTCAAAAGACATTCAAGCTACATGTAAATGATGTATTTGTTGGCAAGCAGAAGACAAGAAGAAAAGGGACAAGATGAAAATTCACTATTTAATAGTGTATGGGGGAAGACATGAGAAGGATCAACAAGTGCCCTTACACTGATAAAATCAGAGAAAAAGGAAAATAGACACATTTACCCTAAACCCACCTGGCAGTGCTGTTCGGATGACTCACTTTTGCATTTTAAAAAGGTACTCTCCCCTACTTGAAATTCAGGGCTCTTACTCGTGAATAATGCTTTGAAAACAGTTGAGAAGCTATGGCTGGCTTTAGGTGCTAAACTGCTGAAAAATAGCCCCGATTGTAGGGATCTTTCTTATCTATCAGCTGAACTAGTTTCCACTCTATGACATACAAAACTTCTCACTTGGAGCTGTTGCAATTCCTAAGGGAATAAAGGCTTCAGTGAGCCAAAGCCTAGAAACGCACGTTGCACACCAACTGATCAGGGCAAGCTGGGTTCCAGTTTCTGCTTCAGAGCACATTTCATGTCTCACTGAATAGGGACCAATATAACCTTCCATATCCACAAACAGTAATTATCATCCAGTCAGAATGGCAAATTTTACTATCACAAGATTAACAACTTCAAACATTACCAAACATTTGCAGCTTCACAGCCAGGACCTTTTACTGAGCAAGGAAATTGGAATCTGTTACCTAGTACTTCAGCAAGTGCTCTAACCATTGCCAGCCTTCTTCCAAGAGAGATGAGTCCATTTTGAACTACAGCCAAAACCCAATGATGCTACAAGGAAAGAATCCTGAATACCAAGCACAGAAATACAAGTATTAGCCATTTAGTCAGATATCTGTGCACTGGGATCCCATATTCACAACCAGGCCAACCCTCCCCACAGGTTGCCTGGGATACCTAGGTGTCTAACTTGGGATAGTAAATTCCAGCAAGCATCAAGGTTGAAATGAGATGCTGTGTGTGATGTTAAGTGCTGTGACAGCTCAATATTTTTAGCAACTGAAATGAACAAAAATAGTATTTTTTTTCCAGTATTTTAGAAATGCCCAACCATTACTAAGCACACAGGTCTCACAACGTTGCTGTCTTCAGAGAACACAATAATATAAGAATGTAACTTTCTTTATGGATAACCAAAGGTCTGGAATCTGGAAAGTTTGGACTACATATCCCCAAGTACCTATAACAAGTAAAATAATGCACTTGGTGTAAGAGTGTTTGACTGAAACAGTAATGTTTAATGAGATAAATGAGTGTACCAGTAAAAAAACCTTCTGTAGCCCAGAAACCATAACTTCAGTGTAGTTTCTTATCTCTGGCTTCAGATCTGAGAGATCTGTTTTTTTAAGTAACTGTCAAGATACGGCTTCATTTGAAATTTAAAAACAGATTTTTCTAATCAAGTACTTGCAACAGTCTTCTACAAAACACTAAGAGCCTTTCTCACACTGTGAACAAGCCATTGTTTAGACAAACTTTTTAGACATGCTGAGAAGCATTTTTTAAAAAGCAAGGACATTTTAATTGTGGGTGACATGAATCAACTATCTGAAAGAACAGCTGCATCTTCAGATGACATGAGAAGTGTGATCTGGATGTAAAGTACAATAAAAGTGTTTTGTCCTCCATTTGCCACCTTGTGCCAGATCTCCCATCTCCTAGAAATTTAATTTTAACTTAACAAATAAGCTAGAGGGGGAAATAAAACGGTAGGGAAGGAGCTTTATGTGCCTCTAAAGTCTACATTAATCTGTTTCAAAGATTACCTTAAAAATTATTTTCTGTTCACTGAACCACTTTGATTAATAAAAGTCAAGGATGAGAGAACTCAATGTTGAATAACTCCAATTTCATGAGACTAAAAACTGAGCCTTCTCATTTTATGCTATATAATTGGAAGCAAACACTGGAGTCCAAACAATTATGAAATTCATTCTTTGCAGCCTTGGCATATTTTAATTATTCTTGTAGGATTATTACTGTCTTATATGAAAGACGTCACATACAGGAAGGAGCTTCAAGAATTTAGACAGAAGGCGCATTACAAAGCATGCCTTGGAATAAAAGAATTGATAGCCAGCCCTTAGTGTGCTGTCATCATTAGTCATCAGGGCTTGGTACTTCAGATACCACAAAAAAAAAAAAAAAAGCAAAACTCGAGATTAACATGCATTCCAGATAACATTTTATATCTATGTACTCTATTGTTCTAGCTACTGCAGACACCATTCACTTCTAGACAGAGAAATAACAAGGCCATCATTACAGATCTGTGTTAGGTTCTGAAGACTGAAGACACTTAGAGGATCTTTTAGATTTTTTTCTTTCACAGAATACAGTACAGTTTATAAAATAGCAAGAGAGCTTCAAGCCTGAGAGCTTAGCATTTCTGGTTCAGTCTATTCTGGGAGCTGACAAATATGTCTACTTACAGTACAACCAACAATTACCTGGTGAAGGAAGGCAATATAAACCACTCAGAATGATGAAAAGAAATGTTACTCAGTTACACAAGTTACACAGCTTGAGTAACTTTAAACTACCAGATGCAGTAACGTTAGCATCAGCAAAAAAAGGAGTAAAACTGTTCACAGATGTTTCTGAAATCTTGTCAGAGAAGACTCCTGTGAGAATCCTTCTTTGTTTTTCTGGCTCAAAGCTTGCTTCCTGAGGTGTTTCTTGTGATAAGACCCTAACTGATTTATTGAGAAGGCAAGTGATGGGTGCTACTGTGTGAAAATCAGCATCTCTTTGTGGACACCTTCCTCCAGAGCCGTTTGCCTCCGGAAGAGAGTGCTTAGGAGTGTTTACTGGTGGAAGATCTGGCCTGTGACTAAATAGCTCCAGCTTGGTCTGGGAAAACTGGGGAATGGTACCATTGTGTCCTGTGAAAAACAGGATGCAGATGGGCATCCCTGCTCCCTCTTATCTGCTGGCAATGCCCGGAAGATGGGAACAAAGGAGTTTCTGCTGAGATCCCAGAGCCAGGAGCTGCCACTCCAAGAAGAACTGACTCAACCACTTTGGTTTTGAGCTGTCACTCCAAAGAAATCTGACTCAACCACTTTGGACTTATAAATACATTTGTACTACCATCGAAAAGTCGTTGTCGTCAACAGAACAACAATGCCTGACGACCCACCGCTACTGAAGATCAATGACTGAGCTATGAACCTCGCTGGATCCATGGTGGTGACTATCTCCCTCTTGCTTCCTATAAAGACTCCTTGCTTCTATTTCCTATCTTTCCTATCGCCCGCCTTCCCTTCCCCATCACCTTAATTCGTAATAGCGTCCGTCCTCCTCTTTCCCATCTCCCTGACTAAGATTTGTAATAGACTGGTCGGACCAACATTTGAACCGTTGTTTCTTAATCTCACGTCGGGTGTACATACATTAAAAGAACCTCATCTCCCTCCTATAAATTGGAGCGAGACAACTCTTCAATGGCTTTCTTAACAAACTCTTGGTTTAGGGAAAGTCAGAGTCAGCCCATTGAAGTAGGCAAATGCAAGAGAAATAAACAGCAAAACTTCAAGAGAAATATCAAGTTACATCAAAATCAAAGTTTCATAAAATGAATTTCAGTTTTATCAATAGCATACTCAAGAGGGGAAAAGTCTGAAATGTGAGGGAAATGAGGAAGAATTTGTAATAGAAGTTATAAAAAGTATTTCCATCAAGATGAGGGATTTGAGCCTCTTCTTTTAGAAATTTTCAGAGTTCTCATATACATCATTTTAATCTTAAAAATCTGTCATAAAATACACCATTGCATTCGCCACATAGCACCAGACATAAAGTAAGCCATAATTTTAACAACTGTATTTATTGAAAACTTACTGCCATTTTCACAGGAACTTGTAAAACTAAAGTTATACCTGAATAGAGAAAAGTCATTCGGCCATCAAGCAATCAAGCATTTCTCTATGGAAAGGCTAACATGGCTTATAAAATTTATAGCGCTATATGTGGCCCAGCCTGTAGGGACACTGAGTAGAGGAACAGAGTTAATAAATGCCAAGGAAATATTCACTTTCTGTACTGCTGTACAAGTCTTGCTCAAAATACAATGAGTTCATAAATCCACTTAAGTCTGATCCAAGTTCCTTCTTTCACAAGTGACTCTTAGTAATACTAGAAGATTATTCCTACAATCTACGTGAATCCTATTTAGCAATAGAAAGTCTTGATGAGTCATAAGATCAAATTTTCCAAGAAGCTTTCTTAAATTGATTTTTAGCTTGTGTTTTATTTTCCAATGCAAATCTCAGAACTCTTTTTCCATCTATGCACACATATTGGAAATACGGATAGTCAAGAGGCTTTATTTTGCAACTGCAATTTCTTCTGCTGGGATGAAATGATGTAGATACAAGTTACGGATGGAAAACAGATAGGTAAGACCTCAACTCTTAGTATTTCACACCATTATGTTCTCTGCCTTGGAAGTGTTATTTGTAAGCAGAGGAAAGAAGTTTCTGCCTTTAACTACAGGAACACACACAGGCTGCAGCCCAGAAGACTGAAAGATGTTTACAGCTCATCTATACGACTTTCATTCTGTCATTCGGGTCTCAGTCCTTCCACACCCAGGGGCTCACAGCTTTGTATTTATAGCACTCTTATTCCCATTCTCTCCTATGCCAAGTATCTTATCAACAGTACTTTACAACCTCCAGATGCTTCAGTGTCAACATACTAATGTCATAAAAGTCAGAACCATCAAGCTAACTGATAGCTAGAGAAGGTTAGAACATTCCTTTTGACAAGGAGTTCTCAAAATGTGTCTAATGCCTCAGTCCTGACAGCCTCAGCTGTGGATAGTCTTTATTAACATAGCAGAAAGAGTAAAATCTTTGTATTTTCTCAAGCATGACAAGTCTAATGACTAACAGCAAATATCCAGGACAGCATCTCAAGTGGCTTTTTTCTTTATTTTTCTTTCTTTATTTTTTTTTTTTTAATACGAGCAACATAAAGCAGAGAAAATTTCTAACACCTGTAGCCTAAGAGTTTAGTTTTATATTGACTTCAAAATAGTAAGTACATAAGGCTCACTGGTAATTGACATGGATAACATGATAGAGTTTAACAGTTCAACTATGCAGAAGCAAATTTCAAAACTGTATGATGCACTTAGTTTTCTAAATGACATTTTGATTACTTGTTTCACCTCTGCATCTATGTATGGTAAGCATAGTCAGAGCAAAATCAGCATCTGGTTAGGATTTAAACGTTAGGGACAGTGTAACCACACTAATACGAATATAGTTTTCTTAAAAGTAAACAGCAAGCCTCACTTGCATGGGCAATATGCAACTATCCTTAAAGCCAAAGGATATTCACACAGATCCTGACCCAAGGTACTTCAGGGTATCCCAAAGCATTCACCAGCCTTTCTAACCAAGCATCAAGCTCACATTTATGTGGTAATCCCTCCTAAGAACTTCTACGCTCCGCAGGAACAAAGTATCTCTCTCAACTCATATATGGATTAGTATTTCATGGTGCACAACCCTTGGAATCTCAAGGACACTCATAAACACAACTAATCAGGCAATACTGCTGCACAATATCTATCTGAAAACATCAATGACAGTATCTCCTCCATCTTCCTTCCTCCCCCTACCCACACCCCAGCTTAATGATTTCACAGGCACGGTATTAGCCAAAATTCATTCCTTACAAGAAGATCAACTATTTTGTCAGTCACTGAATTTGCCTTGTAAATATTCTGATTTTTCTATGTTTACTTCCATCATTCTACAGACTATCTTACTCTACATCTACAGATCTCTAACTTAGTTTTACTAATTAATTGGACTGACTTATATGACTTGAAGAATTAGCTTTCACAGTTCAATTACTGAATGTTAGAAAAGCACTTTCTAAATCCATTTTAAAAGCAGTGATTTATAACACAAATGCAAACTGGGAGCAAGACAAAGCAATGACAGAGCTAAGAGGTTTTGAAGAATGCTAAAATGCAGTCTGAAGTCTGTATAATACAGTCAATTTTGTCATTCTCTCTGTGAACGCAATTCTTTTTCTGAATGTGCTGACAGAAGTACAAGCCCATGGATTGCTGTTGCTTGCAGAACTGTTCATCTTTTTTTTTTTTTTTTTTTTTTTTTTTAATTTCGTGACTTACAGAAAAGAACACAGAAAGCTAATGCAGTTCTTCAAAACATGATCATAAAATGAACTTGGCTGAGGCAGCCACTTTGTGGATTTTGATAAACCAAAAGTAAACATATGAAGAACTCGTCTGGGACATAAACACTGAGAAACAAACAAACAAAAAATTAAATGACAGCACAATCAAGACTCAGGAATAAAGCTGTTGTACAAGGGATTTTGATGAGTTCAACATCAGAAGAAAGTAACTATGCTAAGTAAAAATATGATAAAATTATTCCTCCTATAATTTCCTTTTTATTACTTGGTGATGAATTAACAATCTTATTTAATCTGTACCTACCACCATCCAGGTGTTATTTCAACGTGTTATAAATCTGTAGAACTCATGACTTTGCTTCCATCTGTACTGTTATTTTAACAGATACATATCATTCACTTTGTCCTACAAAAGTTACATTGCACACTACATTATTAGACATAGCAGCAGCAGCAGCAAAATAGAGTTGGACACTATCTTATGCAGTTTATCAGAGATGACATTTGATACAAAGTAGTATACAGACAAGAAAGCAAGCCCTGATTATAACAGAGGTGGTTATAACCCATACAGGTTTCTTAAGGATCTACTCTGAAATCAGAGAAGGAAACTGGATTTGCTTTAACTAGGAAGCTATTCCAAGTAATACAAAAGAAAGCCAAAACAAAAAGAAAGTTAAAGGAACCAAGGACACAGCTATAGGTACAGCTGAAAAGCAGGAATGGGAAAGGAAAAAAAAACAACAAACCAGATAATGCACAAATAACAATTGTACAGCATTGAAGAGTTCAGACAGACATGAATATGCTTCATAAAAAAGGATCACATTGACCACTTACAGTGATAGAAGCCCAAAAATCTGAGCAACAGTGCCCATTTTTTCACTCCCACAATTGCAGCTATCAGCACCTTTTTAAATTAGTATCTTTTTTTAGTCCACAATCCTATAATTAGAACAGACTTTCCTTCAACCTGAATTAGCAAATTAGCATTATCAGAACAACTGGACTCTTAAAAATTCTGTTAGAAAAGGAGTCTCAAGATGTGGTGATTGTCTGCAGAAGATACTCAACACAGAGCCCTGAATGTGTTTTGACAAAGGTGATTGATGTTTTCAAGCAAGAGAGAAAAGGACAAAATGAGAGATGGTTTGAGAACGAAGCAGGTGACAGGTTTACACAAAGTATCCCTGATGCACACCTGTAGATGGACAGCATTCACCTTCTCAGTTCTTCTCCTCTCTCCATCTCTCCCTAGTCATTTTTTTCCTGCTTTCTTCAAATATTCTGAAGAATATTTAACCTTCATTAGAGATGAAATTGCCATCTACTCCATAGAAATTTTTCTATCAACAGAAGAATCAGCATCTCCTGCAGCTTCTCATTTATTTTATGTTTGAATCTCAAAGGTATTGGCTAAAAGCAAGGTGAATGTATTACCATGTTTGCCACATCATAATGTTAAAAAACAGATACATACTGAATGTAAAGTTTGGCTTGCTATAGGATAAAAGATAGTCTGAATTATTTTTTATGTTTATATAAGCCAAACCCAGAAATCAAAATTAATAGTTAAATGCCCACATCAAGATAAACTTACTCTCACAACAAGAAGCTGAATTCTAATTAGAAAATAACAACAGTGAAAAGGTATCTTCAGCAGTTTGAAGAAGACTACACTGGACGTGAAGGCAGAGTATTCAATGTTGACTAGAACAGACAAACTTCAAAATGCACATGAAGAGATACAGCAAAACAGTTTTCACCACACCCATGAAATACTTTTTCTCTGGGCAATGACAAGAATGAAGCAACATCATCACTTTTCTTTGAATCCATTCTGCCTTTAGGATCATTTCTTATCCCATGACACTCTTGCTTCATTCAGAAGAAAACATATGACCTTGCTAAGAACAGAGCACACAGGGCCAGGGGAGAAAAGCCTCCACTTACCAAATGAAAACATGCAATAAAGGCTGAGCCCAGGGAATAAAGTATGCTGCAAATAATAGCGAGTACTCACTTCCTAGGAAATTTACACAATAGAGTTCACACGTCAGCAACTGTTTCCCCATAACATAAATTCAAATTGACAAGACTGAGGTTTTATGGAACAGCATTTATCTCAAGTTTGTCAGGAGAAGCCATTTCATTTCTTATGATTCATTTCATTTATATGTTAGTGTATTAACTGGATACATTATTGATCTTTGTTCCATCCAATTTCAGCTCCTACAGTGTGGGCAAAGTAATCTGAGAAATCTCTCTTCTGGCTTTTTTTTTTTTTTTTTTTTTAAGCAAAGATGTATCTGTTGCAAGACTAGGAAAACTTCTTAATTGCTTTAGACATTCTATCAGAGGAATGCATTCTGGCACAAACAAGTCCTTCTGAGGGAATTCCTTATTGTTAAAGTCAGGTTTTCTAGAATCTGTGCTGGAACACCTAGAAAGCCTTTTCCAGACACAGTGCTCTCCTCTGCTTGACTGGAAAAAGGAAAAGATGGAAGCAGTGATAACAGAGCTAGTACAGGACAAAAAAAAAAAAAAAGATTGACAGTCTCAGACCACACCATATCTGGGTGCAACAACATTTCAAGCACAGAAAGTTACTCAAGACATATAGAAGACCCAGCTGCCAATCTGCAGAACCTTAAGTCAATATAATTTGACAGCCATTATGAATATTATGAATGCCATGGATGCCCTATTACTTTCATCTGACAGTCTCAGGAGCATCGTAAGGATCCAGCAATAAATAAGGGGAAAAAATAACATAGCAAAAAGCACAAGCAGAACACACACTGGCATAATAAGAATGTCCTCATAACTCTGGAAGCGGTAAACAAACTCTAACAGCATATAGGTAAGCTGAGAATTGTTTTATTGTATGTGGGTAGGCTGCAGGACTTGTAACCATTCCTTAAGTCTCTCCACATTCTGGAGATGCATCAAGTTTTCAACCTGGATGAAGGCACTATGAGTGACTTTTACTGTGGGGTTGCCTCAAAAGAGAAAGGAGCAAGTCACAGCATTATACTTGCTTGACAGTAGTTTTGCTGAGCTGTCAGTCAGCATGATCAGGGTCTCAGCATGGAGGCACTACATAAAGGAAGAAGAAAAGGATAACTTGCTCAAGAGTTTATGATAAAGACTGAAAGAGTCAGGAAATTAAGTAATTTGCAAGCCAAAGGACAATGAGGCACATCCAGACAGAGCCAGAATCTACCTGGCAGCTTCAGCTTCCCACAGGAGCAACTATGTTGGCAGATGTTCACATCCTCAATTCACAGTGTTCTGTACTGTTGAAATCTTCCTGGTCTTCGTGGTTGGTATTAAACTACTCTTCTGCTGCACACCTGTGATATTCCATTGCACACAGGGCTTTCTGCAACACTGAAGTACTGCTGCAGTTAGCATTATCAACCAAAAGTTAACCCATTGATTGAAACGGAAACAGCAAAGCTGCTCTGGTGGCAATCAAATAAAATACGCCTATGTTATTGGATATGAAGTTGTCATTTCATTGGCGCTCACCGTTTAGAAACGCGGTGCCTCGGCACCATCTAGTGGGCGACGGGAGCCGGTGCGGGCCCACAGCTCTGAGAGCTCCGCAGCGTGCCGCGGGTGCCACCCAGCGCTCCCGCACCGCCACTGCCGGAGGAGCTTGGGCACAGATTTCAATATAACAGCGTGATTAGCTAAGAGATCAAAACCCAAAGAAATCAATGGAAATCTTTCCTTGGCCTTCTCTGCTTTGGTCTGTGCCATTAACCACAATACTGACAGCCTGGTTGTCAGTTATGCCACAAGCAGCTTCAATGCAATTGGTGCTTTTCCAGCAGCTCCCAAGTCAGGCCTGAAGCCTCTCCCTTTGCAACCCATACACCCCATCATTCACAGAATCACAGAATGGCCCGGGTTGGAAGGGACCTCGAGGATCATGAATCTCCAACCCCCCTGCCAGGCAGGGCCACCAACCTCCACATTTAATACTAGACCAGATTGCCCAGGGCCCCATCCAACCTGGCCTTGAACACCACCAGGGATGGGGCATCCACAACTTCTCCGGGCAGCCTGTTCCAGCACCTTACCACTCTCATAGTAAAGAACTTCCTACTGACATCCAACCTAAATCTTCCCTCCCTCAAACAATTTCCCCTTGTCCTGCTGTTATCTACCCTTTCAAAGCATTGACTCCCCTCCTGTTTGTAGGCTCCCTGTAGGTTCTGAAAGGCTGCAATTAGGTCAGCCTTCTCTTCTCCAGGCTGAACAAGCCCAGCTCCCTCAGCCTGTCTTCATAAGGGAGGTGCTCCATTCACTTACAGGCTGCCAGTCCACAGGTGAATTCGTAGCTGTATGTCCACTTTTTGTTTTTGTCTTACTGCTTCACACTATTAGGAGTTACTAAAATCTGAACATGAAATCCTCATGCTGCAGAAGTCAACAGTGAAATCTGATCTTCATTGTAAAAGCAACCACGCTCCAATTCAGCAAACAGTGCAGCAGTGCGTCCTCACCTCCCTTACAGAAATCAGGAAGAAACATTATTTCTATTTCACTCCATCTAATTATACAAGCTATCAGCAGATCCTAACACAGTACAAAGTCAACTGAGTAAAACAGAAAATGGAAAGGTATCCTGCAGCACCTCCCTTCTGTGCTAGAGACTTTTCACCCTCACGCCTCAGCCCGGCCCACAGCAGGTTTCGAAGGGTGCCAGATAAAACATACTTTGAGCACGGGGCACCTTAGCACCTATTGATCTGATTTAAAGTATGCTGGTGTGCTTGAGGTCAGGTCTGGGTGCTTCATCCCTGCAGCTCTCCTTTCCAAGGGGGTAGGCTGATTGGTGGTAAAAATTTGACAAGATTTTTACATTTAGAAACTGGTCTTTAAAACATCATGGAAATAAGGGGAGAAGAGAGGCCTTTCCTTGCTCCATAGCCAACCACCACATTCCCCAGATCAGTGCTGTTACCTGAACAGTAGCATCTGGCCTCATCTCACTGCGATCACATCAGCTGGAGGCTGTGACACAGCCAGTTTGTATTAAATAGAAAACTCTTTAATTCCAAAAGAAAAAAATCCAAGTCTGTCATTAATATGAATAAACTGACATTTATGATTGACCATATCTATGAGCATGACACATAGGAGTCATTACTTGTGGCAGATACATGTACTAAAAGCACTATTCACTTTTACTCCTTTATGTTAAACTAATTGCTCTTTCCCCATAGGCATGAATTATTCTTGGTTCATCACAAGTGTGAGTGAAGCAAGAAAAGCATCTCCAGTAAGAGTTCAGAACATACATCTGTTCTTCACAGGTTCACTTAAGGGTATCATTCTGTGTTCTGGAATTTGCTGAGGTAATGTGGCTGACAGACTTGAGAAGGTTTGAGAGAAAACCTGCCAGCTGCAAGCTGACAAATATGCGTGGGGCCAATTAATCACTTCGACTTTTAAACTTGAGATGTCAAGTACATAAAAAGAAAAAAAGAGTAGCCTTGAATCATTTCCGAAACAAATCTAGACAAAAGAAATAGCATTGCTGTCAAAAGCTTGCTCCTGAAAGTCTTTGCTGCTGTTTCTGAAGCAGGGTTTTTAGGCACAGTTTGATACTGAATTTATACTCTTTGTCCAGGAACAAACAATTGATGATGTTTTGAAATGCAGCCCCAGCACGTTTGTTCCCACCTCCCTTTCCTGTATCCTACTGATAAGTTCTAATAAGTACACGTAAGTTCCCTGTCCCCAAATCAGTGTTATTACACTTTCCTTTTCTCTATTGTACTGCTATCCTTAGGCTATCTTCCTTCATTTGTACTTCATGTCTAAAGCTATTATTCACCTTTTGCTTGTTTCAAGACGGATAGGAAACAACTTCACAAAACAATTCTCTCTCAGAACCATATGAGATTTCATTGAAAGACAAAGAGAGAAAGACTAATGTGGCAATTTGTTTGATAAGCAGAGTAGAACACACTGGTCATGTCATTCTTAAATTTCTCGTGCCTATGTGAAGATTTGAATCTCTTACTGCATATGTTTCTCATCCCCATCTTTCCTTCCTGCCACACTGGAAAATGGTTGCCAGGACCAGTTTATTTTTTTAATATATTTTGTATGGAACTGTTCACATATATATTGTTTTTTCAACTTCCCATTAGAAAATATCATTGATCTATTCTTTTCACAGTGCCAAATGTTATCTATAATTATTTCTAGATGATGATTTGTTTGTTTGAATTAGAGATACTTCAAGGAAGAAATTCAACTGTGACCTTGATAAGAATGTCAGAAGAAATATCCTGATTATTTTTTATAGTAGTACTGTGCTTGGAATTCATTGAATTTACAGACTGAATAGATCTTACAAAATAAGACCCAACTGCACACTCTTGATGTTTGTCTTTTATGATTTTTTACGTATTATGAAAAAAAATGCAGATATCAGCCAAAATAAAATAAGCAAGTAGGTTCAAGGCCAAACTAGACATTTCTATTTAGTATAGAAAGCTTATAATAAGATAATAAAGTGAACTGAAAATTATAGTAGAACCTAGGTGCTCATGCTATGCTAACTGGTTGTTAGGACACATTTTAAAAGACAACTAATCATAGAATCATCAAGGTTGGAAAAGACTTCCAAGATCTTTTAGTCCAACCATCCACCGACCACCAATATTTCCCCACTAAACCATGTCCCTTAGTACAACAACTAAACATTTCTTGAACTCCTTCAGGGATGGTAACTCCACCACATCTCTGGGCAGCCCATTCCAGAGCCTGACCACTCTCTCAGAGAAGAAATTTTTTCCAATATCCAACATGAACTTCCCTAGACAAAACTTAAGGCCATCCCCTCTCATCCTATCGCTAATTATGCAAGAGAAGAGGCCAAACCCCAACCCCACCTTGCCACAGTCTCCTTTCAGGCAGTCATAGAGAGTGTTAAGGTCTCCCCTGAGCCTCCTCTTCTCCAGACTAAACAATCCCAGTTCTTTTCACCACTCCTCATAAGACTTGTGTTCTAGATCCCTCACCAGCTTCACTGCCTTCCTCTGGACATGCTCTCAAGGCCTCAATGTCTTTCTTGTAGCGAGGGGAACAAAACTGTAAACAGTACTCAAGGTGCAGCCTCACCAGAGCTGAGTACAGAGGGACAATCAGCTCCCTGCTCCTGCTGGCAACACTATTTCTGACACAAGCCAGGATGCCATTGGCCTTCTTGGCCATCTTGGAAGAAGACGTATTTTAATGTAAGTGACAATGAGAAGCACTTTAGGAATACAAAATAAAGAAAAAAAATCTACTTTTATTGTGCTTAAGTACTTCAGTTTCTTTCAAAACATCTGTCATGATTTAAACACTAATTGAATAAAAGTCGGGGAAAAAACAAGGACAGCAAAAAGTAAAACTCACTCTTAGCATTATTGAAAGAGCTGTGAACTTCCTCAGTTCAGTTTTAATGAGTAAATTATAAAATTTAAATTACTTTTTCATACATACATCTAACTTCATATTAAAATGCTAAGGTAAAAAGCAACAGTCTCTTTAAATCTTGAAGATTCCAAATTATTAAGTGGTTTGGAATGTCTGAAAATGTAAATGTAGTTGGTGTTTCAAAAGCTTGAAGTTAAGGAGACAAGAAACCAATCAGATCATAGAATCACAGAATCGCTATTACCATTTAGTAGTTCCAGATTTTTTTTCCTACAAAAATATGTCAAAATATATATTTATCCATATTTTTTCACTAGTTCTTTTTCAATTAAGTGCTCAGTTAGACTCTGATTAAATTCAATAGCTCTCATGAGATTACATTAAACTTTCACTTATTTTTCTGTATCAGAATCTTGATAATAATGAACATGTCATAAAGGTAACATTGGAAACTGATTATAATACAAGAGGTGACCTTTAGACAAAAGCTTCAGGAGATCAATGACAGTTGTCAAAATATGTTGACACTTTTTTGAGTGTGAAGTTCAAAGTATGTCCATTGTATGTGCCTGTGGAACCTGTAAGGTTTTGCTCTGATAAGCTGTAAGTAGCAGAACTCAGATTCAGATATCCAAATGCTATTATTTTGAGATGTTTTCTTTTTAGGGTAAAAAAAAAATGTTTTGCCAGTGGAAACATTAGAGAAATTTCAAAGTTGTCATAATGAGTTATTTAAAAGAAGAAGTTTCTTTCTGACCAATCTAGCTAAATATGATGGCTCAATCGCACTGTTTTTTGACAGGTGGTAATATCCTGTGCCCTCCTGCAACTGTCTTATTTTTGAAGAACAGACTATACCAAATTATCAGGTGTGGCTTGGGTAAGCAATCCATCACAAGGCTCCATAGAGACAAAATAACAAACCCCATAGCTCATTCAGAAGCTCAGGTAAACAAAAAACTGTGGAAATAATATATTTCACTTCAGCTTAATAAACTGTGCAGAACTGTGTTTCTCTGATCAAAAAGAAATAATTCAGTTTATTTTCTGAACAGAAAAAAAATAATTTTGAAGCAACAGGCACTAAGCAAAAAAAAAAAAACAAACAGAAAAGGTCAAAAGAGCCAGAAAATAGGAAATACTCGTGTAAAATGCAAACTGTTCTATTCTGTTTGTTACAAAACACTGAAGTTTTGATATTAAAATGACAGTTTTATCATTATTTAGAAAAATAAAACCAGCTACACCTTAACATTTCAATGCAATAAGAGAATTTTGGTAGTGCTTCTAAACGCATTATCATCTAACATTATCCATGTACTGCCAAACTACTCAGAACAAGTAAAACATAGGGGAAAAAATGTTGTAAAAGAAAGGAAAAAAACCTCACAAAGTTAAAAAATAGTGGTACATCTGACCTTCTCACACTATAGCCTGAATGCCTGCCTTCTCTGAAAATACAACAGGCAAAAAAAAAAAAAATCAGTAATCATCCTGATTCAATAAATTTTTCATGTTAGCTTTTCCTTCCATGGGAGAATGTGGAAATCAATTCGTACTCTTGTGACTGCTCCAATAAAGTCACTTTTTACAGCAAACTTATGCTTCTGTTAAACTAAATTCAGTATCTTTTCTTTTAAATAATAAACAAATTCTTAAGATGCTAAGTTTATTTTCTACCTATAGTAGAAAATTAGAACAAAATGCCTCCATAACAATAACAGATATTTTAAGTAGCTTTTAGTACTGTATGGGGAATAATTGTAAAAGGTGAGGTACTTCGATCAGTCTTATGAAAAAGGGTCAGAAGAGTGATGTTATGATACTACTTGATACATTATACAAACATCAGTGATTCTTTGGCTTTCCAACATAAATCATAATATCATATTTAGGATTAAAAACTGTGGACAAATGCTGCATATATACCGTGTGATTTAAAATTATCATCAATAAGAAAATGACTCAGTGTTATCTAACAAAAGCCTCACATGCATGCATCAATGGGCAGTAGGAGAGCACTGTTCTCAAAGTGCTCCACAGACATGATCCACATCTCTTCATAGCACCGCACTTCGTGCAGTATCTTGATAGCTTTGCTGATACTGGTAATTCAAAATTCAGTCTTATTTGATTTGAAATAGAAAAGACAATGTTTGCAAGATAGCATTCCATTATGACTTTCCTACTAACTTTCTTACAGTTTTTTTTTAACTAAAGACTTAAGAATTTTAAAGAACAGTTTAGGATGCTTAATGAGAAAGCAGCTCTTTTCTTAGTCGTCATGATAAAAGCATTAAGGCTTTTAGAAATAACTTTATTGCAGTATTTGTTTTTGCTACTTTTTGTAAAAATGAAAAATGTAGTGTTTTATTCAATTGTTTCAGCATGAAGCAGCCTAAAACTTGAGCATGTATTGATCACACTTGGGTATGTAGTGATTTCACTTCAATGATGTAGTTTCCACTTAACTTCATTTTGTGCCAGCTTGCAACCAAAACTCAGATTTATGAAGTCTCTTGTTGAAAATGATGACAAAAAAAATGTATGATGAATATTGTACTGTTAATATTAGTAGACCAAGGAGAAGTTCCTTCACCAAAAAAACAAGTGGTATTATCACCAAGTATGCAGGGTTTCCCATCGGGCAAAGGCACAGTCATTCTTTGAAAGAAAACCCTTGGATGTAAGCTCAGGATCCTGAAGGAAATACCAGCCCCCACTGTTCCTGTTCCAGGGCCTCCCCGCACCCTTCCTACAGCCCACGCAAATGTGTTTAGGGAAACTAAATGACTGTATGTGTTCACAAAAATCAGCTGTGCAATTGAAGCTATTGTTACTACAGGTGATAATTTCCTCAGAAAGTTGCAAACATAGCGCTGACGCTCTATCATAATGTTGAGAAGTAAACACAAGACCAAATCTTTTCTTTGGCCTCTGAAAAATCTTTTCATACAAGTAAAACTATCTCCATATTAAGAGTTTTTCTATATCTGAGCAATTCACTCCATCAATCAAGTCTGGTGGTTGTTTGGGAGTGTTAAAATTATGCTGTGTAACTCAAATAGCTTGTAGAGTGTAGGTTTTCCATTCACACAGAAAATAGTATTTAGTCATCAGTATCCAGGTCTGCTTCAATGATGAATTCCAATCAGAGGTAGAGAAGATGGTATATTCCTGATACTCTTCTGCTATAGTTGCAGAGCCTTACATAAATAAAACTCACTATTCGCTTACACACATAAATGAACTTGGGAGATTTATGTAACACTGCCTTCCAGTGAAACTTTCTGTAATATTTCTACTTTGAAACACATCCTTGCCTCTGCTCTTTTCATTTTACTGTATTCTTCTTGATGAAGAAATAGCATTCTTGTAATATTAATACAATTCTATGCATTTAAATACAAAGTCCTAATACTGTATTAAATTTAAAAAACTAGAGTATTCTTAAGTTACTTTTTCTTAATATTATCAGTGAGATTTTCAGGGTAGACTGGCAATAGACCTGGGTTCCAAACACACGGTCACTTTCATATTTAAGGTCATACCAGTAATAAATGTTAAACTTACCCATATTTTTGTTTAGACCTATTGCACATGGCATGAAACCTAGTACTTCATTTACAAGACCACAGTAAAATTAGGGAATGGTTAGTTATATCAAAGAAAACAATAGAATGCTCTGTTTAAAAAAAAAAGAAAAAAAAAAAAAAAGAAAGAAAAAGAAAAGTGGAATTTTGGCAGGATATATAACTTGGCAATCATAATTCTGCATATAACAGTTGAAGTCACATTAACTGCTTGGAGGAGGGTTACGCATTTCAGTGGGAATTAGCTTGAATTTGATTCGCTACCTATAAAAGATTACTGTCCAGCTCTTGGTGACACTGATTGCATTGGAAACATTAGGTAAAGGACAGATATTTCAGAAGTGTTTAGAATTCAGTTCCCCCTACTTGGTTACTTGTGTTTTTCAGAGAATTTCCTGGGGCTGAAAGAGTCAGTCTATTCACACACTTCAAAGTTATTCTTTAAGTAATCTTGTCTCACGTGTTACTGTTCAGCATTTTGAATTATTCCTTTATCTATTATAATGTGAAATCTATAGATGATTTGTCTGTTTAAAACCAAATTCTTCAAGTCTTTCTGAAGATGGGTAACTACAGTCACTCACCACAACAGAAAACAACAGTAATTTTACATATAAGTTTACATATAAATATATTAAAATATGTATATAAAGCTGTCGTTACACCAAGTATACTTGAAAAGTAAAACAAATGTGTCATTTGATTATGTTCGTTTTCTCTCTCAATTTTTAATATTATTTTGATTTTTACCTTAAAATGGAAGTCACTGTGAAAAGACTTTTGGCACCCAGGTGGCAGTACTGCCATAGACGAGGCAGTCTTTATCACGAAGACCTTGCTTTAGTCTCAGCTTCTGCATGGCACCTTGCCAGTCTAACAGATGGGCTTCAGTAATGGCAGTAATGTGCCCTTGCCTGTGTCTGTACAACTGCTGCATTTGCCTAGGGAAAGGCTTTCATCCAAGATTGTCCCAACAGCTGTTCTTTCTGAGTTTCTATCAGCATTGTTAAGAAGAGATGTCTACACTAATTCATTTTTGAACTAGAATAATTATTAAAAAAAAAAAAAGAAAAGCAGCGTTTTAACTGGTAGCATGTGAACAAAGTCAGTATCTTTACACAAGTATATAATCTTCACAAAGTTCTCAACTCCATCTTTCAAATTAAAGAAAAACTGAAAAGGGACAATTACCCATAATAAAAGCAAGTTAGCAAAGCTATTGTATAATGAACAAACCCACATACAGATAAGAGAGTTTAGCCTGATACTACAGCCAGATTCTAGCACACTTATATCTCTGCGATCAAGTGTTGGCAACTGGCACAACCACTGCTCCATACAACAGTTCTTAGAGGGATCATGCTCTTTTCCTAGTGGTTTTTTGATTATATCCTTCTTCTAAACATGCTACAATATAGGGAAAGGAGGTGAAACAAGAAGGAATTACCAGTGACAAACCATTACATGCCACACTGCTGTACTAAGCCTAATCCTACCTTTACTACAGTGATGTAAAGAAACTCATCGATATGAAGTTATCTGGTACTCCAGAATCTGCTTTCTCCAGTATTACTCATTGGCATTAAATGAGTGCCTGCAATCCCACAAAAGACCAACAGGCTAAAGCTTCTCCCATTGACAGTTCATTTGACTGATACCCCATATGAACGACATCACAAAGATGAGAACTTGAGCTGTGAACTGTCCAGATCTTGAGGCTTTCAGTTCATTCATCTAGGGCCATTGACAAATGAAAGCTCTGAAGCTTGCTGACTGGGTAGCTCTAAAAGAGTGGGTTGGACACATGCAGTACCCAGGAATTACCACATTATCTTTCCAAAGTCTTTGGAATGACAACAAAATGTAGGCTTCACTGTCTGACTCAGGTCAGCCTGGGGGGTAGATATAAAAATATTGAAATCTGAAAACTGGTAGAGTTCCCCTTTGGATTACAGGCCATCTATAAAAACCCTATTTAGTTATGTGAATCTCATTTTGATTATGTATCTCAATCCTTTCTAGAATATCTTTATTAGATGCTTGAGAACATGAAAATATCACCGAGGACTAGAAGGACTAGAAATCTGTTACAGACATTTTCCTGTAGCTTAATATTTTTTCTCCAAATTGTTACATATTGCCTTCCAGCAGAACTTATTCTCTCTGTTGAAGCTGATCCCTACTTTTGCAAACTATATCTCATATGTACACACAAAAAAACCCTTAGTTGCTTTTCAAAGATGGATTGAAAAAAGAATAGCATGTTTTAGTCAGAACACATCTAGTGCAGACTCCAATCTAACCCTTCCTTCTTTCTAATGCTAATCTTTCAAGGGGTAGTACATAATGCACCCTTAAGAAGCACACCAAAAAGAAGCAGAAAAATTATATGATATTCATTAAAACAAAAACAACTCTTCGGAGAAACTAAGGTTTTATTCTTATATTTTATAACAGAATATCCTTCACATGCGGGTGGCAACATGCTGGCTACTAGTTGGAAGATATCTGGAACACATTTCAGAAAATGATTTTATTCCTTTCTGCATTATGTCATAATAGTCTTTGCCACCTATCATTTTCAGTGTTCCTTGAAAACTCATTAAAGAATTTACAAATTGAATCTCCACATCAAAACCTAAGTTATCCATGTAGTGTCTTATTCTATTGTGAAAGACTCAACAGCTACACATCAGTCTGGTAGATCTTCGGCTCATATTTACCCAGTCTCCTAAAGACAACATTTTCTATTGTAACTCAAGACTGTTTGTTTCCTTGATAATGTTTCTCATGTTGACACAAGTGTCTCCAGATCTGGCATCAATAACAGATTACTCAAAAAAAAAATCTGAACATTTTGTAAATACCCTCTATGTTGGTGTCAACACAGCAAGTGGGGAAAAGCAAAGGCAGCAGGAAGAACTTTTTATTCCTCTGTTTGTTGAGCATGGTAGTGAGGTTTTTTACTCTACTGATATTTCTTTCCATGTTTAAATGGTGTTACTTATAGGAAGGCAGAGTCTGATCTTCTAAATTTTATTCCACCCGACATAAAGGCAACTGAAGTCTTTCTGACTACTTCAACAAGCCTTCGAAGAGCCTTTTATGTCAAGTGAAACTTGTGACTGAATGTACAGCATTATATATTACGTGTTTGTTTGTCCACAAGCAGACTCACATACATCTATTTGGCCAATCTTGTATTGTACACAGACTACATAGTTCATAATTTTAATTCACAAAAATGAAACTATGATGATCAAGAATCCTTTGGGGGTGATGGACAGTCTTATGGGCATAAGAAATTTCCTGGAAGGCCAAACAAAGAACTGCCATGCTTCGATTGGATTTATTCTAATATTACCACTAGACATTGCTTTCTTATCTAATAAAAACTTCCTGCTTTTAACAAGCAGCTTATTGCCAATTCCAAACTCTTGGCTTGAGGCTGAAAGTCAGGAACCAAATGCAGTGAGTGCTGTAGCTATTGTTGAGAAGGATAAATCCCAATAATAGCAACCTTTGACAACATTTATTTGGAGTCAACTACATGGAGTAAAAATGCATCAAGACAACAAACACTAGGCTTTCCTTACATTCCTTGATTTTTTAAAGCAGACTGCATTTGTTACTACTTGTTCTTCAGTTAATATATATACAATATATACAAGGTATAATACTACCTTGCAGAACTAACAATACTACCTCTACAGAACTACCAAAGAAATTTAGGATCAAGTTACATGAAGTCTAAGTGGGACATGTGATAGAAGAATTCTTCCCCAAGTTTAAGACTTACATTATGTATGTAAAAGAGACTTCTGGATATAATAATGTTAATTCATCCATAGCATTCAGTGCTGGGCTTCTTAACATCATAGAATGTTAGAATGGTTTGGAAGGGACCTTTAAGATCATCTAATTCTGACCCATATAGGCAGGGATACCACCCTCTAAACCAGGTTGCTCAAAGCCCCATCTAGCCTGGCCTTGAGTGCTTCCAGGAAGGGGGCATCCACAACCTCACTGGGCAACCTGGAACAGGAACACTGGAACATCATCTTGACGACATTTGACAACTGCATTGTTGAGTCAGAGTGAAAAATGTATTGGGAAAGGGACAAGGACTAGATCTGCAAGGTTTGGATACTGGTCCATATACTGTTCTCACAGATCTTGGATTTAACATAGGATGAGTATAATGTATAACAGATAGGTAGGATTTGACAGATAAATCTGGGCTCCTCACTGAAATCTGCATTTCCTCATCATTAATACTCTGAGTAGTACTGCACGTAAGTTCAAAGTTTCCTGAGGTGCAACAAACTAAATGTACTGAATGTATCCTTCTCCCAAAACAACTACACATAGCATCAGAAGGAAAATTTTAGACACCTTACTCCTTTTTTTAAACTATAGAGGAGGTAACATATTCCTTTTATTCTCTTTGTGAGTGCCTCAGTTTCATGTAACATACTGCTCAAACAGATTCAAGCATTTAAGCTTTCATATCCAAAACCCAGATGTTTTTTTACACCCAAGAGATAAATCTGAGGACTATAAGGCAATGACAACAGTAACTAACATCTTTTATCTTTATGAGGATAACAATCATAACCTCTGCTTGTTCTGAACAGCTTGTTTGTCACAAGATGAAAGAAAATTTTTAACTCAGAAGTGCTTCTAAACTCCTGGAAAATGACATGCAAGTGCTTTTTCCTCTGAAATCCCCGAAGACATAAATGTATTCTGCTGTATCCACATTAGATCATGTGGATTCTAAAGTCATCATAAGAGTGTTCCAGACAGGCATCTGGTACAGCAAACAAAGAGGGCAAAGCACTCCTGCCTGGCACACTAGTCACAGTCAGTAAGAGCCTGTCCAGGCCAATTGAGAGTGCCTGGCTTCACTGAGGTGGTTAACAGCCTATCCAGAGTGACCAAACTTAGAAATGGTCAGAAGCAAAAGTACATGTTTAACATCTTTTCCAGGGTGTGATTCTTTTCAGGCAGATAATTTCTAACTTCCCATTTACTGGCAACAATTATTTTCTCATTCACCTGCACAAATCAGAACACAAAAATGAAAAATTACCCATTTCTAAAGCCTTTACTGCTTAGACTTATATGGTCTCTGAAAATAAATGGCATTTTCTAGTTAATTTTCATTACACATTCACGTAAATCTATTGAAGGCGGATAGAAAAGGGAACATTTGTAACTGTAGATTACAACACAAATACTTCATTATCAAACACTATCTGAAACTGATAACTGCAAAGATATGGATAGGATACTTGGATAATTTGGATTTTAATCAGAACTTCTTTTTAGGAACTAGCTGTGCGCTTAACAAGGCTCCATGGATTTGCCTTACAGCAAAGATCACTTAAAGGAAACAATTTGTAAATAAGAAAACAGGAAATTTCATTCTTGTATCTTTCTTTTACAGAAAGGCTGGCCCCTTCTGCATCTCATAATCTTTACATACCTTCTAGGACGCACACAATCATTTCTAACAAGGGTTGTAAATTACATTTAATGCTCCACTAACCCTCGGAATTAGAGTTGAAGAGATTATTTTGCTTGTCTTCAGTTACTTTTCCTCACTTCAGATCTTACAAGTTTCTCTCTTGCTTCTGGTTTTGAATACTGACAATGTAACAGATATTGGCCCTTTATTTGCACATTGTGCCCAACCAGATGGCTAGTAATTTTCTAACGATAACAACAGTTTTATACTTAGTTGCAGTGCCTCATGTTTTACCAGTCTGCATTGCCTCTGCCAAGAAATTTCAGAAAGGCCTCCAAGGCTTTTCAGCTCCACTAGTTCATAAAACCAATATGAAAACATAGTTTTGAAGACTAATGACCACATTTTCATTAGATGAATCCTCCCACTCAATTTCTTGTTACATGCATGTGATTATATTTATATTGCATTATGAGAAACTGCTACATTTAGAATTTGGAGGGCAGCTGACTTCTATGCATTTGTCATGCTCTTCAAAAAAATATGCAAGTTTGACTTTCCTCAGATACATTCTCTTTCCCATAACGTCACCTGAGAAAAACATGGAAATAGACATTCACCCAGTATTTCCAGTTGTCCAGCAACCAAGTGGTATAATAGTTGCATATCAAGAAATGCCAGAGAAGTTTGCTGTACATCTGCATGGTCCAAGTCTTGGGCCTTTTGTATGTTGAATTTCAACACGGCATATTCTTTGTCAATAAACTGTGAACATGCAGTACGTCCTGAGGGCTTGATATCAAACACTGAAAATGCTCTGATCACTTGGATATGATGTGCTGGACATCTAAAATATAAAAGTTTTGTAGAATCTCTGCTGTGTCAACACTTAGCATGCATACAGTCTGGCTGGGGACAACTCAGATTTTTTTTCTCCCTAAAGCACAGATGACATCTGTACTTATCAGCCACAACTTGGTTTGTGTGTCACAGAGAGAAACAGGTACTTTTGGAGTAAGATTCACCTACCCAAATAAAGATGCCAACCTGGGATAAAGTGAAGCAGACTCAGATTTTGCTGAATACGTTGACTAACCATTGACTACAAAAAGAGCTGCACATGACTGGTAGAGATTTAGACAACAAATACTGGGGAAATTAACCTGATTTTCTCTGTGACACAGAACCACACAAATATGTTTCTGTCTGGGAACTCACAGAAACCCATACAGGTGCCTGAAACTAACTCCTAGCAAACTGTTCAGCCCATCTACTGCTTCCCCTCAAACCTTGCAAGTAATATGGATCATCCATTTTCAGTAGCCTCTGCATTGAACAACACATCCAACAACAGTATGAAATACACCTTGTTCACACTTC
This sequence comes from Pavo muticus, assembly GCA_016647715.1. Classification (NCBI taxonomy): domain Eukaryota; kingdom Metazoa; phylum Chordata; class Aves; order Galliformes; family Phasianidae; genus Pavo; species Pavo muticus. The sequence goes on along the minus strand of JACDJE010000578.1, from coordinate 256,404 downwards.
TGGTAGTATGCATTAAAATGTAAAGCACAATATGTATTTATGTCCAGATTCTTCTGATTCTATATTCATTAAAATGCAGTCTTAAGTTCACAAAGCATATGTTGCTTTGAGTAAATGCATTCTTAAGAATGAACGTCTTCCACTTGCAGTTCTAGTTTTGTGTAATAACTTAATGCAATACAGATAACACAGTTAAGAAAAAATACAAATTAGAACAGTCTCATACTTAATATACAAAACACATGCTGTGAGTGTGAATAATATTGGTGCTTATCTTGCCAACATTAAGTAAACCTGAAAATCTAGATAATTCTAGAATTTATACTTAGGTATTTAGAGATATAATAATAGCATGCTATTTCACATAATGTAGCCTGATATCATGTGACAAAAAATATTCAAATGCTCATCTGATGGTTCCACGCATGATGAATTCTTTTTTTGCATAGGCAGCTTTTCCTGTACAATCTCCATATTTACATTTGGTTCTGATATTTTCACTCTGGATGGTTTCTTTTTAGGAAACTATACTCAGAATTCACATATGGTCTACACATAGTATTCAGTTTAGTTACTTCTCCATTATTTATATAAAGAATCATAGAATCACCAAGGTTGGAAAAGACCAACAAGATCATGCAGACCAACCATCCACCTATCACTAATAGTTCTCACTAAACCATGCCCCTCAACACAGTGTCTAAACAAAATGTCTTAAACACCTCCAGGTTCCACCACCTCCCCAGGCAGCCCATTCCAGCACCTGATCACTCTTAAAGAGTAGTATTTCCTATGTCTAAAAAAGTTTTTACATCTCAAAAGGCAGTATTTTTAATCAACTAAATCAATTAAAATGGGGGGAAAACAAGTAAATGTAAAACAGAGAAAAAATTTAGTGATTTAGAAGTTAGTCTGGAATGTTAATTCATTCTCTTCTTTCATTGTACTTGCCTGTACTGACAATTTTTGCAATTTAATAACTGTAATTATCAGGTTGGTTTACCTATGCATAAATTAAATATACAAATCACACAGTTTCGCACATAAAAACATTACGTAGGGAGCATTGTCTATAAGAAGAGTGTAATAGAGAAACGTTCCCTGTTTTGGATGTGGAACTTATGAGAGTTCATTTTCTTTTTTAATCAGCCTAAATTGGAACTGGTTTGATTACTCTGATCAGAATTCAACAACAAAACACAGAATAAAATCAAATTAATGATGCCCATAGCAGATCAACATAGACATGCCAATTTTCCTGATTATATCATTTTGAAAGCATACCAATTTATTTTCTGAAGAGTGTGTTAAGACCAGATTCTGCTTCTATTATAGTTGAGCCAGTTCGATAGCATTTTGAACTTCCTTTTGTTTCTCTTCATCAATAGTATGTAAGTTCTAACAGACTTTTTACACAGTAATGGTCTTCCAAATAATGCTTATTTTAAAAGTTAGAGACAGTAAAGAGCTCAGAAATTATACTGCAGGAGTCGAAGCCAATGAAATGTATCTTTTGTTCTTGGATCAGTTTTCATTTTCATTAAGTAGAAACCGTATTTTCCAAGTTGCTGAAAATGAATTATGTATGGAAACTGATTTGGCACCTGTTACATCTGGTCTGGATACAGGATATTTATATAACATTAGAAGAAAATAATACTTTGAAAACATTTTTGTTATCAATTCATTGTCTCCAACCAATTCTGTAAGGCTGCATCTGGCTGTGAATGTTCATACTTCTGAATTCTTTTGTGGCTGTAAATCACCTTTTCTCTATCTTAATACAGTGCTAATTTATGAGTTACTTTTGAAAATTCTGTTTGAATAATAGAACCCTAAACTTGGCATTCACCAAAATGTTATTTATATATATACACATATGTATATATTAGACATATGTATATGTATAAATATATACATATGAGATATAACGGCTAGAGAAAAGAGGCTGTTTAGATAATCTGACATGACATAAAATCAAATACGTATGATCTTTGTGAAGAAAGTTCTGCAGGCTGAAAAGTGAACTAAGCACACATGAAATGCAAACATTAATTTATGCCACCAATTCCAAGCTACTGCATTAAGTTCTTTAATCACCTATTCAGTCCTAATTTTGTTGCACAATATAATATTCAGTTGCACAATATAGCCTTTGAAATATGGGAAAACCACAGAGATTTGCTTAGCTGATAGGAACAACGAATAAATTAAGTAGTTTGGGCTGCACAAACAATCCTGTACTACTATTCAGGCAGTTCTGTGTATCTGTGCTTGGTTTTTAAGCCATTCAGACTCATTACCCCAGTACAAAAGTACAAAATACCAGCTGTGACACTGCAGAGGTACTTTTTTGCATTAAATTTCTTTAACCAGATTCTGGAAATACTTGATTGGATCTGACTTTGCCTTCTCATACTTGCACATTTGCACAATTTGGACATGAGCGTACAAAAGCTATGCCAGGACTCATGGCCAAAGGTAGCTATGAGATTTGCCTTCACTTGATGCTTGTTAGAGCAAGCCTCAAGCTGTTCTAACCTGGAATGAGAAATCAGAGCCCTAACTAGATCCTGGATAACTCCCTAAATTGCTTAAACAGTCTTCAATGGCTTGTATTCTAAAGGTTAACTAGATATTGTTGTGGCTGATGTATAATAAACTATAAAAGATAGAGACAGAAACTGGAACACCTCCAGGTGTTACTGGAAAGCATTTGCAAAGAATTAAATAATCATGTGTGACATTGCCAGCACAGCAAAGAAACAGAACTCCCTAAAACACAAGGAATCAATACAGATAATGATAAATAGGAACAACACCAACAAGCACTTTAGAGAGCTAGTTCATAGGGATTTTTCTGACTGAATTAAGTCAGCAATCTTGCAGGGAACAGGGTGAGAGCATTTGTTATTACTGATTTGGTTTTAATATATTAGCCAGGCAACCTACACTTGCTGCCATTTCAAAACAAATGAAAGCAGGCAGCCAAATCTATCACTCACACTTTTCCTAACTCTGAAACAAATGACATGTTTCATTAGCCTATTTTTCTACAGATAGCATACTGATATCAAAATGTTTGGATATATTTTTTATCGAATAATTATAAATCACTGGAGCATGTATGAAAAAATTGAAACTTACGGCATATGTCACAAAAAGTCCAAAGTATTATGCACCATGCTCATGCAATAGGAATAGGCTTGCCTGTCATTGATATGCAGTGGAATATTTGCTACTCAGCAACACCCACCACTCCTGTCTGCCCACTGCCATGCACTGCAGTGATGATATTGCCACTCATCAAATTTTTATGTTGATTGTCAATAAAAGCCAACATAACACAGGACAGTGTTCAAAATGCAATCCTTGTACCACCATCAGCATGACTCAAAACTAAGTAACTGATTCTTAAAAATAAGTTCAATAATAGGAAATAATTTATTTTGGAGAAAATAAACAATAAAATCTGTTAACTAAAAGTTTTCTATTTCCATCATTTTAAGCAGCTGCTTTGTATAACATGGTAGGGGTTCACTGGAATACCAAGCATGTAGAGTAAAATTTGTTTGATATGTTACATGGAAATTTGTAAATTCTACATATTTCTAAGCAGATTACACATCATTTTTGAAAGGAGGCAAATAGATTTTACAAAGCCACATCTGATCAAGGTGCATTTTACGTTCCACCATATGACTGCCATAGACATGTGAAAGAATGAAAAATAATTCCTTGTTCAGTAAGAGAATGCAGAAAATCTCACTATCTATAAAAAGTCATCGATAACATTTTCTTTAATGTGAATATAAAGGTCAATCCTGAGCTCTGCTGGAACACAACTGAGGTTTTCACAACCTTATTTTGTGTTTCATACTATTTAAAACAACAAAGAATTACTGACCACAGAACTCTATCTACTGTTTGTCTTTGTATCCAGAATTAACACTAAAAACTCATTGGAAGAAATTTGATGGGTATCATCACTATGGCTAGCGAGTTCCCTGTGCTCTACCTGCCAGCTATCATAAGAAAGAAGGCAGCCTGCGCCCATGGTTGCTTGTGAGGCCAAAAACAATGGCAGGGAGCTCAACAGCATGCTACAGACTTAGGTAAAAAAAAAAAAAAAGTTGGAAATAGACTCCCTTCATTTAGTGCTCCCTCACAGACAAACCTGTAGCAAAGAAAAAGGTAATCCACTGTCAACAGACAACAATGATTTCTGCAGTTTCCACTCTGTGCTGCAAAATCTTCCTTGGGCTCCATGACCTCTGCTTTGCCACAGTCTGCGTCGCCCTTTGGGCAGCCACTGATCACAGGACATTTCCTTTGCTTCCAGCACATGCTGCCCTCCAGTCTGTACTTTTGCTTTAGCTGAGAACTTTTACTCATTCTCTGAGCCAAAAAACAAGCAGATAGTTTGTGGGGACTTCTGCTGTCCTGTAAACATGACTGCTAGGCAAGGGGGATGGTGCTGTTAGCTTGAATGCAGAAGAGAGTAGGGCAGAGCATAAAACAACTGCTAGGCCATACACAATCCAACTAACAGTTACACAGCTTTTACACACTACTCTCTACCTGTGATATTTTACAAAAAGTTATGCTTATCCTTATTTTACAGATGCAAAAAAAAAAAAAATACGGAGTTTTACTCAGGACCAGAACATGATTTAAACAAGAACCAGAACAAGAACCAGAACAGAAGTCACCTTGACTGCCAAACCTATGTCCTAGAAACTCCTCCAGTTTCTGGACAAACAAATTCTGATGAGATGTTGAGTAAGTTATTTCATTTGTTTTTCAGGTTAACTACACAGTATTTTGAGATAATGGCATTTTTGTTCCCGACATATTATGCTTACTTCAAAATGTTTATGGACTAGAGGAAAATCACTTGTCATCTCCCAAGCAACTGCCAGTATGCTTTGCTGTTTAGATTTTCACCCCTGTCCTAAACTGTTACGCTTCGCTGCAGGACAGGGCAGGATCCAAGAACTGCTGTGCCACATCACCAGCAGTACCTAGCTCTGTATGCATGTTCTGAGATTCCTTAACAAAAAACATTTGATTTCTCAGAAAATGCAATTCTGTATATATATATATATATATTTTTTAAAGTACTGTTATACTTTTACTTCTACTCCCTTAACTGTTATGCTCTGCAGACTGCAAAGTGCCATCACCACCAGTTTACAGAGAAATGTATACTTGGAAATCCTACCTCCCAGAAAAGAATGCCCTGCTCATCAGCTTAATGGTGCAGTATTCCCTTCTGCATAGCAGGATTAATGGGGCCAGAAATTAAGTTTTGCAAGAGAGAATACATGACTCTATCTTAATAGTTAGCAAATGCCCCTGCAGATATAGAAGAAGCCAGACATAAGAATCCTTCAGCTGCAGCCTGCTGAGAAGTCCATTAATCTACCTTGGCATCCACCTTGACAATCTACTTGGACAATGGAACAGTAACCTTCCCTGCTTATGTAGCGCTGGCTACTTTAGTGTAAATTTCATCTAATCATATTATTTAACAGAGGATAATTTAGGAGATGGTAGTCTCTTTCCCTGAAAGTGAATTTACTTACCTTACACTGACTAGTCACTGATTACAAGGAGGCACAGAATGTAAAGGTCTGCGGGAAGACAACTACTATGCTGAACTTGAATTCTTGGGTCAGGAACCAGGATACAAATAGATGATTTGAAACTAGACTAAGGAATACTACCTCACTTTCATTTTCTCTTGGTTTAGCGAATCTTTAATTCTTTATAACAGTATAGCCTTCACAGGGGAGTTATTAGTATATAGATCCATGTGATAAGGGCAGTATAGAAAAAAACAAATTTAAGGAATCTGAACTCTACAAATTACTACACTCTTAAAGGAGAAATAACTAAACCTAAGTCAATTTGATGAGATTCTAGTGTTTACTAGGATGAAGAGAGAAAATTTCACCTATGTAAACTGAACTTGCCTGTATCACTGCTACTTGTTAACATGAAAATTGCTCATATTGAGTGAAAGGAAGGACACGAGCACTTATTAAAAGGAGAAAACTGCATCCTGCGACTTTCACACAGAGGGAGGCACTTAAATGGTTTAAGAGTTAAATCTACATCCTTTGGATAGTATATCTTCTCAGGTGGAGAGATCTGACCTGGGTATATTTATGTTAAAAGCTGAGTAACTTGGCTGTCCAAAATGGACTGATTCCATTTTGAGACGTGATTTTGTCCATTTCAAATCAGACTCAGCATCTAACTCACTGTGGACTGGGTTGCAAAGCAGGTGCTTAAATGAGAAATTGCACAATACACAGCACTGCCACACAGATATCCTCTTGTAGATAAATTTCAGAGTTTATGAATTATTTCAAACATTGCGTACAGCAGTATTTGCTGGACAGACCTCTGAATAGGTGTTGAATAATAATTGCCCATCTTATTTTCAATATTCCCTGGAAATTGTTAAGTTTGGTATTGTATTGATTGGAGGAGTACAGGGCTTCAATCTGATTACAGGCAATTCAATTTTTTTATTATTTGTCTGCAGTATTTACACAATAATTGTGTGGTTTTTTCCCCTTGCACTGATAGTAAACACTAATTGCAAAGTAATCTACATGTTCAGAAACATTTCAAGGTACAGATTCAGTAAGACTCATCTCTACCAACAACTAATTTATCACAATCATTCAAAAACTGTAAAGTGAAAGTACAGAGGTAAAGGTTATTTGATCTCACTTAGCCAAAACAAATGTAACTTGATTATCCCATTTATCTTTTAAATCAATAGGTAAGAAGTTTACTGCTTTATCAGCAGAGGTTTCTCATCATTAATAAATATCTTGTTTACATTCCCTTACCTTTTCACACTAAAAACTGAAATGACACATCTATTGATTTTTGAAAGGACTACAAGCATCAAAGCAATTAACTGTTACAGTTGTGAACTTTTAGAGTTGTATAAATTAAGTAAAATTAAGTTGATTCCAAATGTGTTGTATTAGGCGACAGCGAGGCTACGGGATGTCACGGGATAGTGCCCCCCAAGCTCAGTAATTGGACAATACACCTTTAGGGGTGTAGACGAGGTAGAGCAAAAAGTATTTAAACGAATGCCACGTGTGATTAAACGCCATTTTTCTGCACATCATATTGGTGTCTTATGCAGTTCTTGGCCCTGATCAGGTAATTGATCAGTCTCGCAAAGGGTTAATACAGCCTGAACAGATCGTTAATGACAACATATGGTGCACCTCTCTGAAGCAAGAGGCTGTGTTTGCCCTTTGCGAGAATGTTATATTGCTATTTGCTATATTATTTGCTATACTGAACGCTTTGCTTAT
>JACDJE010000578.1:196306-245063 GCA_016647715.1 Pavo muticus | reverse complement strand
GTCCGGTCCGGAGCTCCACCCCCGCTTCCTCTTCGCGCCAAGTCCTCCCCAGGGAAGCCGCACCTCTCCTCCCGTCAGGATACTCCACATGCCCATAAGGGGCAGTAAACGGAACCAGAACATTAACTCTTTAACTCCTACTGGTTCACATGATGTTCTGATGTGGAATACTGATCACAAAAGAAAAATCACCAAACCACAACAGGTTTAGATAGATAGATTTAGGTGTGTGTAAAATTGGATCGCGCTGTTACGGGACAATGCTTTATTGAGCTTGGGGGAGAGGGAAATGTTGCATTAGGCAACAGCGAGGCTACGGGATGTCACCGGATAGTGCCCCCCAAGCTCAGTAATTGGACAATACACCTTTAGGGGTGTAGACGAGATAGAGCAAAAAGTATTTAAACGAATGCCACGTGTGATTAAAGGCCATTTTTCTGCACATCATATTGGTGTCTTATGCATTTCTTGGCCCTGATCAGGTAATTGATCAGTCTCACAAAGGGTTAATACAGCCTGAACAGATCATTAATGACAACACAAATGGGCTCATTTCCAGGCATTTATAGACTGGAAATAGCAACATTTAATTTGAGGCTAGAAACATGTGGAAATATAATGTCTATATACGCAAAGAGAACCACGCAATAATCGCTCAATTGGCAGAGATTAGTGAGAATTTTACCTGGGGAAAAAACCTAAGTAAATGATCAGTATCTGGTTAAAGCTTCTCTAACAATATCTTTCACATAAACATTACCATTCATCCATACAGTTATAACAAAATAAACCAATTGAAATGAACTAATTAACTGAAGCAACATAGACTATCAATCCGTAGCAATATTTTGCTTTAGAAAGAGAGAATTCTTATTCCTTCTCGGTACTCAAGAAGATTGCACTTTTAGAAATGTTCCTCTGCTACTCATCCAAACAGGCAGTCCAGGTAGGGCAGCAGCGTGACCTTGCTTTCCTCTTGCTACTTTCATGCCTTGAAAGATGAGCTAGTTTAGTAATGGAATTCATAGAGATGGGGGGGACCAAATACAAATCTATGCAAAGAACAAAATATTATGTGTAAGATTTGATCTAGTCTGTTCATTCTACTTGTACTCTCTCCCTTCAAAAATTCAGTTTTTGACACAGTATTAGAGATTAAATTATTTGAATTCATATCAGATGCATTAAAATAGTGGCTTTTTTTTTTTTTTTTTTTTTTTTTTTGCAACCATAATGATTTTTTCTTTAAATTACCGATGGTCACAAAAAATCTAAGCAAGTATCTGTCTATGTTTAAATTCAGAAAAAATCTCAACACTAAATAATGGGGATTTGGGGAACAGACTACGAAATAAGTTTCACAACATTTTTCAGACAGTCTACCAATGTGCTTTTTCAAATAATTGAAATACAGACATTATTAAATATAGAAAGATGAATCAGATTATCTTACAGGTTCTTCCTCTAGTGCTGTATTATGGATGAATTCTTTGAAGTTATTCAAATTATTATTCTTGAAGACATTTTATTTCTTTTAACTCCTACATTTGTAATTTTTTAAACCATCAAAAATTAACAGAAATTATCAGGTATTTTTTTTAATTTGTTTTAGGTGTTAACGTTGTGATCCAGCAAATTTTAAACTATAAACGCCTAAGAGAATTTAGGAATTGTTCCTATTTGACAATCCAGAGCTTGCAATCCATCAAGAATATCAGTAAGACTATTAGCACAGTTGACCAGGCTCATGAGTGACAAATGCTGTACTGAATATCAACACTGAATAGATTATATCACACAAGAATGTCTGCCAAAAAATATCAGTATCTTTGTATCGAATTACATAGTATAAAATGTAATTATTGTACGTTTAAGACTATTAAAGAATGTGAAATGACAAATCTGTACTGAAAAACAATGAGAATGAAACTGTCTGTGCATGACATCAAAGTTACTAAAGCACAGGCAGACTTCACTGGTTAAGTCTTTTCACTTTAGTCCAAACAAGAAAAAAAAAGCCCAAACCCTTCCTATTCTAGCATAGTTTAAAATGTCTTGGGGTACAGAAATTACAATCACTGTATCAACTAGAGACTTTGTGTCAGGTACAGATTCCTTTAATTCAGTGATCTGTATTATTTCCATTCCTCAAAAAATTTTAAACATCTAACTCTTATTTCAAAGTTACGGAAACAAACATTTTCTACAGTGCACAGAATAATTTTGTTTTCAAGACATTATGCAACCAACTAGAAACTCTAAAGGGATGCAACTATATTCTAGTTTATTTCTTCATTACTTGTTTTACAAGGAGTCTTAAAGACATTAAACTACACAAAATAAAACAGCATGGTTCAGAAGGAATTAAAAATATCTTACCACTGAATTAAATCTAATTGACTAAGACAGTGAAGTGGCACTTGATATACAAAAATTTGACTGAAAATAGAACATATTTATTTCATTATTGAAAGAGTAATTATCTCCAAAACAAGCAAATGAAATAAACAACCCCTCCTTTTCCCTAGCTGCTACAGAGAATCTAGTAAAATCCTTACGTCAAAACCCTTCAGCTGAAATTTCAGATGAAATCTTTTAAATGCCTTTGGTATCCTCATTTTTAAGTAGTTTTAGCTGCAAAGATTTAGAGGTAAAGATTCAGTGGAGGAAACTAAAATGACAGAAATTTTAGAAGCAGATTTGAAATAAGAGGGCTGTTCCAAAAGTAATGCCTTCTATTATTTTGTTGGCCCACAACTTCAGAGGCAAATATTGGTAGTACAGCAGTAGAGGTTGAACCTTCCTGTCAATATGCTGTTAAATTTTGTTGCCATGTGACAGATGGCAGCAGAGGGACAGCCTGACAGAATGGCATTTGACATGGATGTATAAAGCAAAGAGATATAACTGAATTCCATCATGTGGAAAACATTGCACCCAATGACATACTTGGATGCTTGCTGAACATTTAGGGAAACCAAATAGGGGATGTTAGCACAGCAAGGGAGTGGGTAGTGCATTTCATTGGTTCACGTTCATTCATTGGTGACAGTTCCCTGGGATTGTATAATTATCAGTGATGAGACATGTTGTCACCACTATGAGGTGGAACCAAAATGACAGTCCATGAAGTGATGACATGTGAATTCCTCATCAAATAAAAAGCTCAAGACACAGCCCACAACAGGTAAAGTTATGTGCACTGTTTTTGGGATAGGAAAGGGGCAATCCCATTGGATTTCCCAGAACCTGGGCAAACCATCAATTCTGATCACTACATTGAGATGCTAACTAAGCTGAAGGCTTGAACTTCGAGTTAGGTCAGAGAAGAAAACCTCTCTCTTGGATAACACCAGGACCCATACCAGTTTGGAGACTGTGGAGTACACTGCCAATCTCAGCTGAATTATCCTACCACACCCACCATACAGTACAAGTTTGTTCTGACTTCCATCTATCCAGGTCAATGAAGGATGGATGGCATGGGAAACGTTTTCTTAGCAACAGCACCATCATAACAGCTGTGATACAGTGGGTCACCTCCACTGGTGCAGATCTTTGAGTACAACGTGCAGGCTCATGTTCATTGGTGGAGAAAACACATACTTAATAGCGGTCACTATGTTGAAAAATAGTATTTTGTGGCTGAGAATTTGCTCTATCAAATAGTGCTATAGAGCTCTTTAATAGCTGTTGCAGTTTCAATAGAAATAAAAAGGAAGCAATCCTTTTGGAGCAGCCTGTATGTAAGATACTACATTATTCTAGGCATCACATTAATTTTACCTCCTGAGAAGTACTCAAATGACTGGAATTATATTGTCCAGCTTATATTTCCCACATGTTGAAGAAATGCAAATATGATAAATTAACATTTCAATTTAATCTACAATGTGATAAATTATGTAGCATATAAATCACACTGCATACCAAACATTTCTGGGACACATGCAGTCATAATATTTTGACATTTAAAAACCCATTAAATAAAGTGAAGAAACATTACTTTTTACCACCACCAGATAGCATTTCCAATTACTTTGAAGTTCATGTCTTACATACTAGTTTCACATTTTTAGAGGGTCAAGAGCCTTTTGTCCATTGAGAAACAATAGGTATACTTGCCACTTAGCTGTGTAAATATTCTTCTCTTCCAGTTCTGATTTCTGCTTCAGTGAGATTGCCCAACATATTCACAGAGAGACTATTGCTTGTCCATGCCAATATGAACTCTCAGTAGAATTTCTAGATAAACATTGTTTCAGCCCAGCAGACAAAGAGCAATGAACGTACATTTTAAAATAGCCAAATGTCTTCTAGCTAGACAAACTAACCTGGCATTGAAGAAGGCCATTGACATCAGATAATGGCAAATACTTTAAAATGTTATAGTAGTTTTCCTTTGTGCAACTTCTCTTTTGAGTACAGAAACCAAGAGTCACAAGTCACCCATCACCAAACTCAAAGATAACCAAACTTGGTGAGAAAATGAACTAACTGACTTCAATAGCTAAGCAATAGCTTTAACAGAAATGGTCCCTGTTGGTCACTTTTTACCACAGCATCCCTGTTGGACACCACCATAACATATACTGGTAACCGATTTTTTTTTTTTACCTTACCCACTCACATTTCCAACAACAGTTTTTTGTTTGTTTGTTTCCTGTTAGGTAACATTATAGTCACAGAACTGCACTGTGGCTCAGCAACTGAATTTGGTTTGTCCACATTCGATCTACCTTGCACTCCCAAACTCTCAGACTTTGGTCCTGGACTCTAAGATGTAAACATAACATTTATACACACGTCACAGATTTTCAAAAGTACCCCTGAAAAAGCAGTAGAGACAAAGGTTGCTAACCTTCTTGAAAAAATAAAATTATAACTTCTGTAACAAGAAAAGTGAGAAAATACTCCTTATAAAGTTAAAAACAGGTTATTTTTTATTAAAGGGTTAAAATTTGATTGTCAAAAGTTAAAAATCAACATGGATGAATGGAACATTAAAGACATTTTTAATAAGATCTCATAACTCTGGAAGACCTATCTTTGTTTTAATGTTCCTAAAGATGGCGATTATGAGTAAAGAATTTTGATACTAACTAGCCAGTTACAAATTCAAAAGCTGAAAGTCCAGCTTTTGTATTCTTACAAAAATAGTATTTCTGTTTAAGATAGATTTTAGCTAGAAAATATGTAAATGTTAATTCTGAAGACGTGAAAATTTTGTTTCTCTGGGTTAGATTGCCATCAACAAAGACCTCCCTTACTGTAGTCTTCATTTATTGTGCCTTCTAAAAACGTACTCTGAATTTATTAACTTGCCATGTAATTATGAAAGCACTGTATCAAAAGGAACACGCATTAGCAAAAGTTATTTGTTATTGGAGTAATTTCATGACAACTGTACTCATTTTATATCGTTGAAACACGTTTTCATTATATCTAGATTACTTAATGCAATTCCCTGCACGTGATACACAACCTGATTTTTAAACAGTTTTCAAAAAAATCCTAAAGGGCCCAGATAGCAGCTTAGGCAACTCTAGGCTGATTAGCATTTAAAACAAATGTTCCAAAATAACCCTAAAAAGCTATAAGGTGTTTTAGTAGGACTAATCTATCCAACATACTGGAGATATACAAGTCTGTATTTGGCTTGTTTTCAGCTTTACAGATCAGACTTCAAAGTGATTTTTGTCTGGCTAACAAGTGCCCAGAATATGCATGTGAGCCCTTCACAAGTTTACCCAATTGGGTTGGTCTTTGTGACTTTAAATTGACCCTATAAAGAGCTATACCATAAGGCAAGTTACACATCAAATTTTCCTAACATTAAGTGAATTTAAGAGATCCACGTTAACTAAGTCACACAAGCTACATAAAAATTGTTTATCTTCGCATAAGGTTCTCATCATGGTTTAAATGATATTTTAAGTGAGAAATAGTCATATTTCAAGAAGAAACAGGTAAAATTATGAAGCACCTTCCCACACATTATAACTATATAAGGGAATATATTAAGTCTAGTTAGTTAATTGCAGACTAAAACCAAGTCATCTGAAAAACCAGAGAGTGCTCAGAGTGTCTGGGCAAGGTACTTGCAATGCTAACACAATTTCAGAGAGCTTCTATGGCAAATTAGTGAGATAGTGTTAGTGCATATTGCAATCATAATTGCAGAAATCAAGTGAAGATATTTGTAAATAGGTTCCCCGTAGCTTCACTGGGTGTGCAGCTTCTAATAAAAATACTAGGATTCTAATACTTATCCTACTGCAAAAACTGGGAGAACTGTTGATTATATAGAAGATGCTTCTAATTCACAAAAGACAGACAAACTGTCCATTTATTTTAATCAGCAGCATAATGAAAGTTTTTGTTAAGGGAGTTTTGTATTTCTGATNTTATTTTCACTCAGCATGGTCCATTGTTACCCCATCTGATAAAGAGGTTTCTATTAAATACATTTTATCGAATGATTCTAAAATGATACTAGAACTATTATAGAAAGCATTACCTGATATGCTTTTTATGACAGTTGAATAGTTTGATAAAGAAAATACAAGGAATTAAAATTTATGATACGGAGAATGCAAGGTAAGAAGAGTAATGGAAATACACAGTGGTTAAATTCTGAACCCCAAAATAGATATCTGAGCTCCTTGTATAACTACAGTATAATTAGGAATATATGGAAAGACTAGCAGAAGCTGATGAGTAGCTGGGAATAAATAGTACTGAAGAGTAAGGCTTAGCTATGCAGCCTCACTGAAATAACCATCCCCTTCAGTTGTGATCTAAAACATCCTGAATTTGGTTTCCTAATGGAGGTAATCTCTTAATGAAGGCCTTTAATGAAGTAAGAAAAACAAAGGACTCTAGTCCTGTGGTTTGGAGAGAACTTTCCAGGATGGAAAACAATAGCTTCAAACCTGCTTATTAATTATACTGCTCTGTATAACGCAGAGCAGTAAGTTGAACTAGTACCTTGAGTGATGAGACTGAATGTCCATTTACTGAAGTGAAAAGGAAATCAATCACAAAGGTTCTCCAACTGACAACGTTAAAGTTTCTAAATACTGAAGTGGTCCTCACAGTGCAGGACAAGTGCAGGAATGATCATATCTCAGCTCACCTAGGATGCTGGAAACCATAGGCATATCTTTATTTCTTTGTATATCACTTAAAAAAAAAAGTACCTATAATCTGGGTGCAGTGAGTAGAGCTATACAAAAAGCTCATTTCTACAAAGAACATGAAGCAGATCTCACATTTATGCTCTTTATAATTTAGTATTACAGACAACATCTAGACTAAACCCAGTTATGCAAAAAGCTTAACAATTAAATTCATATGATTTTTCTTTTCAGTCATACAAACTATGGCACTAATAAAGTATAACAAAGCTTGTACTCGAGCAATTATTTTTAGTGCCTTTTGAATGGTTTTACCTCATTCTGAATCTCTTTGTCATTCTTGCTTTGTAATTGAATAACTAAAAACATATTGTAGGGATATAACAAAAAAAATATTACTCTGCCAACAAACATGCTTCAAAAAGCAACTAAACTTTACATTATGAGCTTTCCAGAAACTACTTTTATAAGAACATCAATGAGACAGAGTAGAGTGGGAATCTAGTCCTTTATTTTTCTTATTTGTTGGAAAAAAAAAAAAAAAAACCTCTCATACTATAATAATAGATTTACAAATGTCTCACCTATAGCCAGATTAATGGAATATATCAAAATGCCCACAGGTAAAAGCAAAAAATATATAAGGGAAAAGCGCATCTTCCAATTACTTCTCCTCCCCCCCAGCCTTCTTATTTTCTTTGCTTTTTTATTAATTATCTTGCTTAGTGAAAGCGGACACATAGTAGGCAAATGAGCTATTTACTTTCCATATATAATAACTTTGAGCTTCAGGGATGTTATCTCAAGAAGAGATAAACTAGCATTATCCAGAGAGAACACAAAACTCACTGTCTTGGAAAAGAAGCTAGCAGTATTATGGTATTTTCTGACAGTCCATTAAGAATTTATCCAGAGTTAGAGCTGACAGAAAGAGTTAAACTTCTCTGTAGTTCCCAAGCCACAGCAGTTCATTAGGTTAAGTTGCCTCCATATTTGATAAAAGAATTTTTTTTTAAAGTGTAGTATTTTTTGTCACCCTGAAAGAACATTGAGTACAGTAAAAAGTATTAAACATGTCAAACAAGCACACTGTTTTTAAAAAGTCGTGTAAGAATTATGTTCTACATGTGCAAATCAGCCCTGCTAATTGAATTTTAAAAGCAGAGGAAGCAATACATTACTCCCAAACTGTTGAAAATGACAGATTATGTGATCCAAGCATCTCAAAGTGAATATTGCAGCAATCTTCTGAACAAACGTGTCACTCCTCAAGAAGTGTCTAGCCCTAAAATAAGTCTTTATATGGAAACATATGTACCAGCCGAAGTATATGGGTGAACTTGCAAAGAGTCTTGTAATGTGTTCTTTTATTTTGCACTTTCATAAGTTTAAGTTCACAAATACTGCAAAAATTTTTTGAAAGACTTTTTCTAACTAGTGATATGTTAGTGAAAGAAAGTCAGTCAATGTGTGATTTGATTTGAATTTAGGGGGAATCTAAAAATGCTATTTCGAATCCTCAAAATTATTACTGCTTATACTAAGGTCTTTCTTCAGAAAAAATGTTTCATCTGTTCTATACAGCAATTTCTCACAACACGCAAACATTACAATGTTAAAATACCGGTAAAGATCATGTGCTCACATCTCCCTCTAGTGCCCTCATCTCATCTGTAAAGTTTTAACTGGATTTTGAAAGACAACAGTCAGTAGAGACTGAAGTTTGGTGAAGTCATCACAGAATTCAAGCAAGAAGAAATAGGTTAGAAGTGAAATATTTGCTAGGTGCCTATAAATACTTGTTTACCTGTTTATTCACTATGGGGATGAATTAAGTCTAATTTAAGGGGCAAATAAAGAAAACAGGAACATAATTCAGTTTAGTCTCAGTGATTCTTTTCAGTGAACTCTTCTCCGCCTTTATTTTCAATTAACTGACTTCTTCCTTCAGTGGAAAAGCATGCTACTAAGTTCTTTTATTTAAACTTTTTCATGGTGTAAAAACAATTTATCACCATAAAAATGTAGAGATGACTTTAAGAGTTCATGTTTGCATTCAAAAAAAAGCCCACAAAAATTTGGTTTAAGTAGACTTGGCAATCAACCAGCCTTCTACAATGTGAAAGACACAAGGGTGTGCAGAGGTTTTCCTTTTCTCCTATTCCCTTTTATTACTGTTTAAATTACTACTGGCAGGAAAATAGGTAATTGTGTTTGCAGTACATCACATCAGTCATATATCACATCTACTACCATCAGATATTGCAGTTACTAGTTACTGCTGCTTAATATTATATTAGAAGATAGCAGGAAATACACAAATTATTTTGAATTAGTCTGAAAGATTCCTTTAATAATCACCATCCTCCAGTAAATTGCATCTGCAAATATAACTTCAGCTTCAGTTTTTTGTTGTTTTTTTTGCATTTGCATACTGGAACATAAAGGGTTCATGACTCATAGAGCCAGCATGAAATCACTGTAGTTTTCTGACATCCCTCGTATTGAAAACATTAGTAAACAGCCTATAATGCTAAGTCATTATACCTCTATCAAAGAGAAAATGTCTGACTTCTAAACATATGGATGTTGATTTTCTTAAGTTGTTTATTGCAACTATTGGTTTTGTGTCAGCACTGAATTCAGTAGAGCACTCTCCCCTATATTTCATGCACAGTATCTTTCATCTTAATTTTCTATAGTTTAAATAAAAAGAAGAAAGAAGAACTGGTTAAGTTCCTCCCAGTCAAACATGAGGTAATACTTCAAAACAATACTTTCTTGAGTATATCAATTCTGAAAAGAAAAAAGTCTATCCTGCTAGTTAGCACTTCTGTTATTCTATACTATACTCCAAGTAATTTTACACTCTATACTCAGCCTACTTACAATTCACAAATTAAAATTAGCAGCCAGAATGTTAAAAACCTAGGTCAAATAATTCTACTGTGTGAACAACTAAGAAGTCCACGTCCTATCACATTTCCCACCTAGTGAGATGTGTGAACCTATTTCACTTGGGAAGCATTGCCTTCTCCCTAGAGGCATTCAAGGCCAGGCTGGATGGGGCTTTGAGCAACCTGGTCTAGTGGGAGGAATCTCTGCCTATAGCAGGGGGAGTGGAACTACATGATCTCAAAGGTCCCTTCCAACTCAAACCATTCTACAGTATTTTTACTGTGACCTGACGATTAGCTGTATTCCCATAATTCCCTTGTGTTTTGCATGAGTTTTGGTCAGTTACAATCATTTACTTTTGTTCACTACTTATCTAAAAAATATTTATCTTTCAGTTATGACTACAATCTCCTCCTCTCTGGATATTCTGTCACCCTTCCCTGCCCTTCAATTTTAAATGTTGTTTTCCTTTCTGTCATGTCTGAATCACTCTTAGAAATAATGCAGGGTGCGTTCTGAAATATGAGACTACATACCCAGTCGGTATATGTGTATACAAATGAGTCTCAGACAGGAAAGCTAGGGAGAGTGCTGTTAGATTATTAAAATTCTCAACCAGAAATGGTACTTTAAAGAAAACTCTGGAGATGCTGAGAAGTGCACTGACCACTATGCTCTCATGAATCCAATAAAGCATTAGGTAAGTTGAAGTGGAATGTTAGTTTAAGTGCTTTTTATATTGCAAAGCCTGTTTTTTACAATATAAAAATGCTGCTTAAAGAGTTTTTACATCTAAATATCTTCATCAGAAATATGTACACTAAGAATAACGGCAAGAACCAGACCTCTGTGCAGGGAGCTTTGCATGCCTATGGGCTCTCCAGCGCTGGAACAGAATCTGCTTTTTCTATCAAGAGTGTGAACTAGTATCCCCTCTGTGGGAGTAGCTGCTCAGGTGTTGTGCTCTCATAATCTACAACAATCAAGCCCCCAGGAACACCAGCAATCACACACTTCACTGTATTTAACTCTAGCCTACTTTTGTTTAGTTAATTCAGTTATTTCTTCCATCTTGCTTCAAACAAATGCTTGGGAAACAAGAGCAAAAGCCAAAAGCAGAGTCCAAAGAGAAACTCTTTCTTCATGCAACTCTGATGGATGTGACAAAGTTCCTTTCTCAGCCCACACAAAGTCAATACAGGTTCATTGACTAGAACTAATCAAGCTTTACTAAAAAATACCAATTAATTAGATATCAAGTTTTTATTCTATTTCAGAGTGGTTTTGCATGAAGAAATCCAAAGATACAAGACCAGTTGTATTTAATCACTGAAAGAAGGTAGATGCATCTGTGTTGATGTTTCTTTGTTATTGAGCAATTAAAATCCCTGAAATACAATACTATAACACTTGCTGGTCAATTTATCAGTTACAACACATGCAGGAGATAATCAGCAGAGTAACAACTTGCTTGGCATTCTCAAAATGGAAGTGAATCTCTAGTCTACATATTTGAATGCCTGCACAATATACGAACAGAATCAGATTATGATCTTGTTGACCTCACTAATCTTGATTTTAATAATACCATTCATATAAAACAGTTAGCTTACATATCTGTTCTACAGAAGGAAAAATGTCATTTTCCTCCCACTGAAATCAACCAGCTTGCTTTCTGTCGCAGCATATACAGGTCAGGATCTGAATAAAGATAAACCTATGTAAATCTATGCCTAGACCTTCATATCATATTATTTCCTTTAAGAATAATTGTATTTCACCTAAAAAAAGTATTTCATACAGCACTGTTTAGAAAGTCTCAACTGCACCTATAAAAGTCATACAGACATTAGTGGTTGTCACAACAAATTCATTAGCAGAATTGAAAGACTTCCACCTGCTCCAGTGTAGATTTGCTATATCTTTTGAGGTCACTTTGAAGGTAAGCTTTCAGTGAAGTACAGCAGTTGAAAATCGGCTGTTTTAGGATGTTTATTTTCCACATCAGATATAATTTTCATGTCTGGTACAACATGACATACATCAAGGTGTGTTTATTTCTGAACAGATTCACATGGGTTTAATGATTTTCAGTAGGTAAAGCAAACAAAAGGACTAATTTCACTTCATTTTGAAGCATGGCCATTGAATAGGAAGTGTTATGGTACATTTTATTTTATTTTATTTTATTTTTTTACACTTGCCAAGCTTTTTATTTTGTTTGGAAGCAAGTAAGCATCAAAAATTGAAGGTCATCTTCCACAGGATGTACTCCTTTGCTAGTTTAAGTCTCTAATGCTTTTTCTTTGTATTACTGGAGAAATGCATGCATTGCTATAACTTTTTATTGACTGTGCTTGTGGAGAACATTAACATAAAGACATACATAAATGGAGAAAAGGAGAACAGTCAGATGTGTGAAGGTGTTATTTCCCATGGTTGGTTACAAGAAAGTGATTATAATCAAATTTACATGACATGATAGCATGTTACTACACTCATTACATGTAGCACCACTGCGTATGAAGAAAACATTTTAATAGAATTATTTTTCAGGTTTTAGCTGTAGTACAATAAAGAGCTCCTTAACTGGAATATTGGATCATAGGATTAACAGTATGGAATGCCATGTCAATGGCAGATCCCAACACTTAAAAAGAACAGTACTTACTGGCTTCACAGGAAAGCAGAATGTTGCTTCAGGTGAATAAACTTCATAGAACGATATTTTTTTTAGTTGAATATTCATTATTTTTATTATAGTCTTTTCTCTTTCCACCTACATGTACGGAAGGGTGAGGATTTGACACTCACTAGCCAAACAACCTAACTATTTAAACACCAGCAAGTAAACTGTTCCTTGAAACCATCCCACACCACAGCAAGGGAAAGGCACAGGAAAAATTGTGATTGAGTCATAATTCTTTTCCTGACTGAAAATGTACTTGCACATTGAACATTTCTCACTATCCCCACTGCATAGGTTGGACCAAATAAATATTATTTAAATAACAAATATTAGAACTTAAAATATAATCAAGGGAGTACAGCATGTCAGCTGTAACTGCTAACAAATACAGCTGTCTGCATACAAGTACAAAATCAACTCTTTGAACTCGACAGTCCTAAAAAAACATTTGCTTTAATTTTTTCGAAGTCTACAAATTAAACACACCTAGTAGAACCATTTGACAAACTTCAGACAGAATTGTGCTTTTCAAAAAATCTCTAGTTTCTATTCAAAGTCATACAAACTTTTCCTCACTAACACTTGGCACAAAAATCCCTAGGTTTCCTAACTCCATGGGTTCAGAGAAGCCCATGTGTGGACTACATGGGAGAACAAAAGTGAAGTCTCAGAGTCTTGAAGGATCAGCAGGAGCACAGCTTTCATTAAAGCTGAGTGCATTTGAGCCTTGGGATCTTGTAGTTCTTAAACGCATCTCCAGGACCTCTAAAATCACTGGCTTTTTGTCCTAGAGGAGGGGTCCTTTTTCCCTCCCCCCCCCNAAAAAAAGCCAGACCAAAACCCAGCAACTTAACTCTGCTCATGAGGCCTTCAGCTGTGCAGCATTAGATTAACAGCAAATACAATCTTGCAAAGATGAAAGATATATTCTTTCACTGATATAAAAGTTATTTTCACTCAGCATGGTCCATTGTTACCCCATCTGATAAAGAGGTTTCTATTAAATACATTTTATCGAATGATTCTAAAATGATACTAGAACTTTTATAGAAAGCATTACCTGATATGCTTTTTATGACAGTTGAATAGTTTGATAAAGAAAATACAAGGAATTAAAATTTATGATACGGAGAATGCAAGGTAAGAAGAGTAATGGAAATACACAGTGGTTAAATTCTGAACCCCAAAATAGATATCTGAGCTCCTTGTATAACTACAGTATAATTAGGAATATATGGAAAGACTAGCAGAAGCTGATGAGTAGCTGGGAATAAATAGTACTGAAGAGTAAGGCTTAGCTATGCAGCCTCACTGAAATAACCATCCCCTTCAGTTGTGATCTAAAACATCCTGAATTTGGTTTCCTAATGGAGGTAATCTCTTAATGAAGGCCTTTAATGAAGTAAGAAAAACAAAGGACTCTAGTCCTGTGGTTTGGAGAGAACTTTCCAGGATGGAAAACAATAGCTTCAAACCTGCTTATTAATTATACTGCTCTGTATAACGCAGAGCAGTAAGTTGAACTAGTACCTTGAGTGATGAGACTGAATGTCCATTTACTGAAGTGAAAAGGAAATCAATCACAAAGGTTCTCCAACTGACAACGTTAAAGTTTCTAAATACTGAAGTGGTCCTCACAGTGCAGGACAAGTGCAGGAATGATCATATCTCAGCTCACCTAGGATGCTGGAAACCATAGGCATATCTTTATTTCTTTGTATATCACTTAAAAAAAAAAGTACCTATAATCTGGGTGCTGTGAGTAGAGCTATACAAAAAGCTCATTTCTACAAAGAACATGAAGCAGATCTCACATTTATGCTCTTTATAATTTAGTATTACAGACAACATCTAGACTAAACCCAGTTATGCAAAAAGCTTAACAATTAAATTCATATGATTTTTCTTTTCAGTCATACAAACTATGGCACTAATAAAGTATAACAAAGCTTGTACTCGAGCAATTATTTTTAGTGCCTTTTGAATGGTTTTACCTCATTCTGAATCTCTTTGTCATTCTTGCTTTGTAATTGAATAACTAAAAACATATTGTAGGGATATAACAAAAAAAATATTACTCTGCCAACAAACATGCTTCAAAAAGCAACTAAACTTTACATTATGAGCTTTCCAGAAACTACTTTTATAAGAACATCAATGAGACAGAGTAGAGTGGGAATCTAGTCCTTTATTTTTCTTATTTGTTNCCCCCCACAGTTATTGCATCCTGGTGTAGAAACAACCCAAGAGTAAAGTTAAACACAATTATAGTAAAATAGTACATATGGAAAAGAAAAGATCCGATCAACAAGAAAATTCATCAAGCAATGAAAGGTAAAAAGTCACATTAAACATGGTGAATTTTTAATTGTATGTGTTCCAGGAAACTGTGATCAGAAATAGGCAGAAAAGAAAGGATATGAAATTAGAGCAAATGCATTTCTTTTAAATTACTGTTTTGAATCTTTGATAGAAATATGAAGCACCCCAAAACTGCAACAGATGGTAACACCAGGAGAAATAGAATCGCTCAGTTTGGAAAAGACCTTAAAGATCATCAAGTCCAACTGCAACCTAACCAAACTACCCTAACAACCCTCCTCTAAATCATGTCCCTGAGCACCACATCCAAACGGTTTTTAAACGCATCTAGGGATGCTTCCCTGGGGAGCCCATTCCAGTGCTTAACAACCCTTTCTGTAAAAGTGTTTCCTAATATCCAACCTAAACTTCCCCTTGCGCAACTTAAGGCCATTTCCCCTTGTCCTGTCACCAGTGAAAAGAAACCAACCCCGCTCTTGCTGTAAGCACCTTTCAGAGAGCAATAAGGTCTCTCCTTTCCCCCAGACTAAACAGCCCCAGTTTCTTCAGTCTCTCCTTGTAGGAGATACACTCCAAGCCCTTCACAAGCCTTGTTGTCCTTCTTTGGACCTGCTCCAGCACCTCAGTGTCCTTTCTGTATTGAGGTGCCCAAAACTGAACACAGTACCTGAGGTGAGGCCTCACCAATGCTGATTACAGGGGCAGGATTACCTTCGTAGTCCTGCTCATCACACCATTCCTAATACAAGCCAGGATGCCATTGGCCTTCTGGATGCAATCCATTTAAAACAACACAAGAATGATTGAACAACATTGAAAGGAAAGCAATCAATCAACTACTTATCATCTTACTTCAGGTTTTAAAAATAGATCTGAGGCATTGAACCTGCACTGTATGGAGGGAGATTTGAAGACACTTGCAGTATTAACTCCAAACTATCATACTGAGAAGCCTCATGCAGAGCATATTCATACCTGGGATGTTAAAGATGTACTCTGTTCAGAGTTGCCCCCTGCATGTTGCATCAGCTCTGCATTTCAGCTGATACTGTAATTCCTTGTCAAATGCTGTCACAAAGTAGACGTGAAACTATGATAGTTTGGACTGAAAATTCTGTTCATCATGCAAAGGCAAGATGCTCAGAATCCTGACAGATTTTCCTGTATTGAACTCATGACTATGGATGTTTAGGTTTGAGTTTTATTTAAAGGCTGGGTTATTTTTTTGACTAGTGCTTTGACTTATGCTTTTGCTGAACACAAAAGAGTCAATTCTCTGTAAACTGCACGCTCAGTTCCACTTCAGTATCAGATATCTGTACAATACATATAGTATATACACACTAAAAAAAGAAATCTTAAATCAAAGGAATGCTGATATTAATTTTCCCCTCACAGCAACAGAACTCTTCTACTAAAAATAAGATTAAAAAATACATTAAAATATTTATATAATTTTCCATAGAGAAAACAAATTCCAATGAGCAAGAATCACTCATATTGGATGAATATCATGGAAAAGACAAACACTGCCTAGCTCAGTGGTGATATCTTGTTTTCAGTATCAACTCATATCAAACTGATACATTTGCAAGTGAGTCAGATCAGCCCATAAGTGTTTCCAAAGTTATTACTCCTGAATTTTATATACCAAGCTAGTCAAGCATATTCTTGAAATAAGAATTTAATTATAAAATATTTTTTTATTTAAATGGGAAGTACAAAGTTGCAGGAATAATCTGTAAAAGAAATATGCAAACAAAACAACTTAAGTTTGGAGAAAAAGATATTGTGACATGACAAAAAGAATGGATTTGCCTTTCAGCTAGAGTCACTAGTACAATACTGAATTTACTCAGCTGTCCACACTCAGACACAAAGTTGTTAAGCTCAGAAACAGGCCAGTTTTTGCCCTACATACATTTTTGGAGAAAATATTTGCATGTTCTTATAACTGAACTCTCATGTGAAAGCTGAGTGCAGGCAGACTGTCCCCACAGTTTACATGTGGAAAAGATTTCGGTTTATCTTAACTATCTCTCGCATTAAAAAAAAATTCTAAATCGCTGTTAAAAAGAGAAAGACATCTGCATTTGAAACCCCTCCTCAAGCTGTGTATTGTTCATTTGTTCGTTTTTCAAGGCATTCAGGAATTGGTGTAATTAGACTGAAGGGACACTGGGTCATGCTCAACAATTAACTTTGCTAATAAAGCTATGTGTCCAAATGTTTCTTAGGGGTATTTGTGTAAACATCTTCTCTTGACAATTCTCTACTCTCCACTTCTAATCATAATGGCTTGGCAGCTCCTACCAATATCATCAGTCCATATTTATCAACTTTTGAGGTAAATATATTAGGATGCAACTTCTTTATAAATAAACAGTGAAAAATAATGTGAAAAGAATAGGTGACCTCAGAAAGCAGACTGAATTTATAGTTCTGCCAAGTGGACGTCAAAATTTATAATTACCTGTAAAGAAGGATTAAAAAATCTAGACTGATGAATACTTCTAAAATGGCAGCTCCATTGACTCAATGACACATAATTCAACTGTTGTGTTAGTCTTTAGATCATTTACATTGCAGTTAGACTACCTTCGATCCTGCAGTGAGCTAGGTTTGAGTTAGAGGTAATGAAACTCGGTATTTTACAGAACTGGGCCAGAGACAGCAAACTTTGTAGCTCTCAAAGCACAAGGATCAGAAAGTTGTTAGAATAATGGATTATTCTTGAAAACAACCAAGATACCTTGCAAAAAAATAAAGTAGAAAACATATACACGAAAGTTATACAGCTAAATGATGTATTATGATATCACCACCATCACACAGCAGCAGAGAAGGGCATAAATAATTCTACTGGGAAGAAAAACAACATGAACTGAACTGCCACTACACTAATGAGACAAACTGTTCTGCCTTGTTCCCACTGAAATAAAGTATTCCTCCTTTCTTCTCTGCTATTCTGGTATTATATTCTCCAGAGCAATACTTCTCAGTATTTTTGTACAGCGCTTAACAGGACAGCTCCTTGATTATGATTATAATCAGGAATCATTCTCATACAAAAACACCAGCCACATAGAAATAACTGGAATGCGTGAACTAAAAATCAATTAAAAATCTGTTGTTACTGATACTGGAAAGTACCTGAGTATCACTCTGCTTAGCTTGTCAGATTAGCACCTAATTTCCATGTAATTGATGTAATAAATGATATCATTCAAAAAACAACTTAATGCAAAAGCTGAGTCCACAGCTAGCAGGCATTTTCAGGTCACACTGAGCACACAACAACAGGAGTAACCTACTTCCAAGCTTCACTGTGACTGCTATGACCATGTTTGTGGAAAGAAACAGCAGGAATGCAGCCATAGTCTTCCTATACAGAGGGAGGAAATCGGGGCCTGCAATCTTAGTTACCCAGCTCATGATCCTCTGAGTTCTCTACCTGATCTCTAATCCCCTCTGGATTTCCACTTGTCTCTGTACCACCAGGGTGTTCCACACAAATCTACATTAAGGTTTTATTTTAGACCTGGACTACACTGTTTGTGTGAATCTCTCCCCATTCCCACTTACTGTGCCATGCATCAGATCACAGTTTTTTCATTTCTTTCAGAGGAAGCTCAGCTAGAAGGTCCAGCCCAATTGTCATCAAATAATTTCTATGGAAAATTCTCATGGGAAGAAACTACCACTGGCAACAGAATCACCATTGCTTCCCTCTTTACTCATCTCGCTTTCAAAATTTTAGTTAGCTTTAGAGAAAAAGAAAACTGTGTGCAACAATATTTAAATATTCAGGAAATATTATCCAATAATATTAGTAACCAGAGTGCAACATTTGCACCTATTTATCATACTCCAATCATTGCTAATGCCATCAGAAACAAGATCAATAGAGATTGAGCAAATCTACACAAAATTTTAGTACTAGAGAAACAGCATGGTGTAAAATTGTCATCATCCTCACTTCATAATCACCACCTGCTGCACTCTTCCTCTTGAATTAGCTCCCTCTATTTAAGCTGATGCATGCCATCAGCTACGGACCCCACTAAGAAACCTTTGTGCCTATCTCTGTAAGACTGCCTCAACAAGATGTACACACAAAGATAGGAAGGAATACTCCTGGGGTCACAAGCTAAATTAACGATTAACTAAAAATAGGAAAAAATTTGAGGTACCAATGAGGTCTTGTTCTGCTAATGCAAATTCTTACAATTTGCCATTATGAATGAACGCAGTTCTATTGTACTAATAAAAAACAAGAAGTCCCTCCTTGCTCTTAGATCATAACAGAAGAGGTCCTGCCCATGTAATAGTCCTGAGCTCTTGTTCCCAAAAGATGAAAACTCTTTAAGATAAGCAGCATGAGAAGAAGCCTCCGCAGCTACGGCCATCAGTGAACAGCATTTGACCTTCAAGAACACTGATTCTTGCCACTGATGCTGCAGGATCGGTTAAAGTTTCAGATTGTTACTATTACAGTAAAAATCTAATTGCAAGCATGTTTACTGTAATCTTACGTAAACAGATAAAACAGTGACTCCATATTCTAGAGGTTCTAAAACCCTCAATACCACAGAAATTCTGCTCTCTGAAACATTTTATCACAATAGGTTTCCATCTCTATGAACCATGCAAGTTTCATTCACCTTCCTGAAATTATCCTAATATATTCTAGATATCTATTAAATCTTTCATGCTTTACAGATATATTGGAATAACTCAGGGGAATGGTGATGCTAGGCAATGCTATGTACCTGCACCTCACAACACACGTAGGACTTGCACAGCATCCTACCTGAGCAGCCAGCCTACTTGTCCCTTTGGGATAGACAGTCAGACAGTTCATTTAACTATTTTATCTTATCAAACAAAAACAAAACATGCTGAATTATGAGAAATGTCTTTCCGATTCCTATAGATAATGTGAAAGCATTTTCTTCTGTGATAAAAAAAAATGAATTTTCCAGTTTCCATTTAAGTAACAAGGAAGGAAACCTTACTCCTCTTAGTGTTTGTTCAGCAGCTAGACTTCAAACATTCTCTGAAAAGCAAACAACTCCAGGAAAAGGCAAATTGAAACACAGCAAGCACACTGAACAGATATAAGGATCTTAACTGCAACTACAGATGACATTACAGGTTAACAATGATGGGGACCAAACCCAGGGTTACAAATTAAAGAGAGGAATCAAAATATACAGGGTTCATGACAAGCGCTAATTCTTTCACAGTCAATTTTGCAGGGTTACTGTTGTACTGTTGCTTGTTTTTTTTCTTTTACTTTTTTTAAACAATCTAGAATAGGAAATTTCCTCTTTGAGTGCTGGGGTATCATGAAGATTAATGTAACATAGTTTATTCATTTAACGCCTGTGTAAGAAACAAATAGCAAATGAAAACATTCCTATTTTAAGGAAAGTTAATTATTACATACCAGACAAATGATAAGTCAGTTATTGTTTTAGCCTGTAACAAATAAGCTTCATCATGACTCAGAATTATTCATTATCCAGAAATATTTTTTGTTTTTCTGTCCTGGAAAGACAAAGCAAGAGCTCCCTCTACAAAACCCTGGATACATTACTTTTCTG
Organism: Pavo muticus; assembly: GCA_016647715.1. Taxonomy (NCBI): domain Eukaryota; kingdom Metazoa; phylum Chordata; class Aves; order Galliformes; family Phasianidae; genus Pavo; species Pavo muticus. The sequence continues at coordinate 224,406 of JACDJE010000578.1, read as the reverse complement.
TATTCTATGTTATAAATATGTTTGTCTTGGATACTTGAAGCTTTATCGTGCAAGTAAATGATGCATATAAAAAAAAGGAAAATACGCAGAAAATCATTGTCCAGGAGTAGATTGATCATTTTTTGTTAAAATTATAGTGAATAATTATAACCTGAAAACATAAGCATGCTAATTCCAAATAAGTTGACAGTAAAATTCCTAACAAGGTAAAAAGACAGAATTTCAGATGAAGCATGCCACAGCTCTAATACACAAACATCTCTGCTTCTAAGATAAGCTGAACTACTAAGAAACATCTGAGGAGGCTTGTTTTTACTGCTGCAGTCAGACAGCAGTAAGATTTGTCATTCTGGACTGTCTTTCTTGCCTCTCTGTCTAAAGCATACATGCCCAACCTTTTGGTTTGCATGGGCTGCATTATTTTTTATACTGTTTTAATGAAAACATAAAGGAGTGAAACAAAAACATAAAACAAGTGAGACCTTGTTTTTGTGAATCAAATGCATTAGTATCTGGTTCAATTGAAGTGTTGGCAATTCTTAACGAGTTCCCTAGGTGTTCATCAGATTTTTGATGAAATGTTACTCTGCTCTTTATTATTGAAAACAGTTGTACACAGGAGTACATACTGCCAAATATAGATGACATTAATAAGGAGTGATTGTGAATCCTGAAACTTATTCTGAAATTCAAAGCAGAAGACTGCATATTTTTTGCTGTTCACAGCACTGTATTTAGTCAGTATCAAAACACATTATTTGCTATAAGTTGAGCTTGCCATATTTTAAGTTTCATTTTGAACACTGTTACAGTATGAAACAGCACAGATAAGTTAATTTTCACCTTAAAGAGGCATGCTTAACTCATTAAAATGAGAGGTTAAATGCACCAAGAGTACCTACATTAGGTAGGTTGAAACATAATTACTGGCAATCACTGTGTTTTACTCAACAAGTGGCACAAGAGAACATAATGCGTAATGCACATGGGTTTCAGTTCAACTGAATGTGTGTGACAGGCACAAGAGGTGAAGTAAGCACTGCACTCTCCCCTTGTCTTAGTTTCTGCTGAGACAGCATTAACAGCACACCAATGTTTTGGTTATTGCTGAGTGATGGGTTGTGTGCCTGGGCCAGGCTGCTTGGCAGGGAAGAGCAGCGCAAAAAAACACAAAACTTTTCTTCATGGAAATGAATTAATAACATGCAATGGTAGTGTGCACTGCTAGCATATAGTTACTGTAGATATTATTTCCTGCCTTAAAACTGTGCAAAATATACCAAATTTCATTGCGTTTTCTAAAGACAATCATCCTTTACCCATTTTCTCAACACAGAAAAGAAACTTTTGCCAGCACATCTCAAAATTAAGGTAGAAAACTATTTTATTTATGTCTTGAAGTTGGTTGTCAACTCTATTTTAAACTTAACAAGCCCTGGTAATGATGTGATTAATGATACAAGTCACTACCATGTTAGCAATATGTAAGTCATACTGTTTACTTTGAGGTCTTTGCCTGCTCTTCAGCAGTTAGGCTAATCAGCATTTTGGACACAGCTATGAAAAGGAGAACACTGAATGTTTGAAGTTCATTGACTTCACAAATTCCTTCCTCATACCCTGAGAAAAACAAAAACTTCTCTTAACTCAAGAATCACTAGTTACATAGAAGAAATGCTTACTACCTCAAGACCAAAAATTTCTGCAAATGCAACACTTTAGCCAGGGCATTACTTTCTTTTTAGTTTATGCTACTGAGATACTCATAATCTAACCTGCAAACATCCTCCAAGACCGCTTTCAGGACTTACAGATGCAAAGCATTCTAAAAAGACTTCTACAGGAATCTTAGGATTTATTTACTATACAAATAATATCACCCAGCTTAGGTGATCTGATTACAGAGTCTTTTTATGCCTTCATTCTGTATAACACATTCCTCTCCTGAAAAATAGATTGTGCTTGACTAGATGCCTTTAGAATTAAGAAATGTCTTATCCAGACCTTTATAACAGGAGCTCATTGATGAAGAATTAATATGTCCTTGTTTTTTACTGTTGTTGTGATAACAAAGAAACAAAACGGCATCTAACAGGTTCTGGGCAATGTCAGGCAAAGTACACACAGTAAGCCAACAGTTACACACAAAAAGACAACTTGAACTCACCCAAGCGGCATAAGGGCTCTCTGGCTATATAGCACTCCTTTTCAAGATACAACCCAGGTCCCAGCAATACTCCTTCTTTAGTGGCTGGCCCTTATATGAGCCCGGGGGGGCTTCACCCTGGGTCCACCCCTTCTGGTCACCTGTGGAGCACAGGTGAAAACAATTTGCCCCTGCTCCCTGGGCCAGCCACACCCCTTCATCAGGTGCTCAATCACTTGTTCAAGCCAAGACCTAGCAGTTCCCATACACTCCATACCTTCACAGCAAGAACAGTAATTGGGCATGTTTGGAGATGAGTCTATATATTGCAATTACAATTTATACAGTCAACTATTCCCATAGAGAATATGCAAAAGTCTGTAAATCAATTCACTTGTGAGTGCTGGCTTTGTAGTTGTTGCAGGATCACACCCAAGGTCATGTCTCTGGAGATGTAACAACTAAGAAATTAGATTCCAAATACAGAGTAGTAAGGCATGAGACAGATATGACTGCAAGATAGATAAACATACATCTGATACAGCTAGTATTTGAAATTTGCTGATAACCACAATATAAGACCTCTGGTAATTCTGTGCACATTTTTGGCTTGCTTAAGCCTGTGCAGTAGTATTGTTATAGCCTTTGTGAGACTAATTCATTTCACTAAATATATTTGTGATGTGATCATGCAGTTATTTGGGTAGACAAGCCTAAGAAAATGATATTAATCTTCCCAACCAATTACAGAAGAAGTATGGAAAGGGACAGACAACATAGCTGAATATTCCTTGGTTGCCAGAACAGTCAGATGTAGACCACTGGCACCTGCTGCATATTAGAGACCATAGCCTTTCATTATAAAATGAAGTATTTTCTTCAAGGTCTAAAAGTGTATACCAAGAAATTCAATTAGATAACAAAACTTTTAGAAGAAATGTATTGTGCTGATTTGTCTTTACTGAAGAAGGACATCTTAATACTGAACTGTAGCTTTTGTTCTTATTTAAATATGGGTCAGGCAACATCAGTGTGAGTTTGCATTCATAATTCCCTTCTGAAAAGATAATTTGACATGCTCTCCTTTTTCACTTTGCCGTGTATTGAGCTTTAGTTGCAAAGATCATTTACTGTGCTAATGCCTTTCCCCTTCAAAAATGTATACGCATGCCATGTCTCATGATGAATACCCATTTGTAAACAAAGTAGTGATTCATTATTATAGCTGAAGGGCATCGTTTTACCTGGATGTAAATTCATCATTTTTTAATGCCTCACAGCTTGATGCTTGAAATCTCATCAAGCACTTTGAAAGCTTTGTTGACATAGATTGATGTTCCAAACAATTAACTTAATAATGCCATCAACAACTGGAGGTTAGAATCAACCAAAGAAAGTGAGCCAAGTTCATCCCTACTGTAAACCTAATGAAGTCAGAGGAGGTAAGCTAGAGTTCTATTTATTGCAAACAGTGTATTTGACCTCCATTTTTCCTGCTCTGAACTAATTTTATGAGTCTAGCTATATTGCATTAAGTACTCTGTAGAAAAAAAATTGAAGCAGTTTTTTTTTTATTATTAAAAAAAAGATTAGGTCCTTGTATTGGAACTGTTGAATCACAGCCTGAACCTCTGATTAACCACCTGAGGCAAGCGCTGAGTCAGCCATGAGAGCACAGGTGAAGGCAATTCACCTGTGTGCCCAGAAGGGGTGGAGCCAGGCTCCACCTCTCCTAGACCCCATTTAAGGGCTGACTTCCACTAAGGAAGGATCTCTTCCTGGAGATTGCTCCTTATGGAGTTTCTTTGCAAGCCTATGATACTGGTGAGCATCTTTTCTGTATATTTAACTGTTCTTACTAGCCTGACTTCTCTGTATACCTGTTAACCTTACAGTCCTAGACACTATAAACAACTGTGTCTTCTTGGAATAGCGTCTGAAAAAAAACTAATCATCTGTGAGTATTCTGTTAGGGTTCAGATGGAGATAACTACATCTCAGGTGGGGGTAGTAATTAACAGCTAAGATATGTGGTAGCTGCTCACTTATGTATTTATATTCTTTGTAAAATATGCAAAATATTTGTAAAATATTGTAAAATAGTATTCAGTGGAACCATCACTCTCTTGCTTTTCTGGCTTATGGATTGTCTGTCTCAAGGCATCTCCCCTTAACCAGAAATCAACTGATGAACTCAAGGTATCATTTGAATTCAGGTCAAATCACAGTTGCCTGAAGAAAGAACTTCTATGAACTTAAGGACTGTAATCATGACAACTACCTCATTATCACCTTTGCTATCAATCTTTTGACAGTGTATGTTATACAAACCTTAACCTTTAAAGAAATCCACAGTACTAACTTAAAATTAGTGATCCTGGTTATTCTCTACAACTCTGTAATAATTTAACAGTGAACATAATGTTTTCTGTCAACTGATAAATCATACCTGGCAAACAGTGCCTGCGAACAGCCAGTTTCAAGCTACAGTCTGACAGATGATTAGTTTTTATTTCTGAAGAGAGTCAGGTGCTTGGAGTTAAATGAAAAGGACTTACGTATTGTCCAGAAGCTAAGCTGTTTCACCTTCTCTTTGATAGTAATAAATGTGAGAAATTCACAAGTCATATGAAAGTACTCCAACTCCAAAGATGACATCTTTCAAAACCTGTGTTGTGCTCTTGTTTTTATTATTTAAGTTTTTGTCTTTTTTATGTTATTGATAATTTCTACAGCCTAATCACTACTTTCCTTTAACATAGTTATTTTAATTCAGTTTTAAAACAATTTTTTCAGATATTTCACAGGACTTACGTCTTTAATGGTACAGTTAAGGTTCCCATGTAAACACTAATGCTTTTCCACTCGTACATCTGCCACTACAAAAGAAGTGATTTTCCTGCCTATAGAATTCAGGCACTGCTATACATGGACAGCTGCTTGCATTTACCATGTCAGCTGCACACACTGGTGACCTTGCATTTGCAATCTAGTAGTAGGAACAGCAAAAGCATACATGTTAGATACAAAGATACTATTCAGTAGTTTAGGAATAATTATTTGTAATAATTTTACCACTACTAGCACATTAGTAAGGGCAAGTTCTGTGTAGCTGTAATGAACTTTGTCTTAAGATGCTTGGTATGTTCAGTATGAAATTGTATTCAGGAGAATCAAAAGTTATTTGAACTGATTCTACAGAAAGACTACTAGAGACAACATATCATAGAAATGGAGATGTTAATATTCCTTATGTAGTCAAGAAGAAGAGGAATTATCAGGGAGCATACTGACACACAGCAAGGTCATTAGTAGATCAACTTATGTTCCTAAAGCACGATAAGCTGTTCTTTGCTACTGCTCATTATTTCTGAATAGCAGTGAATGTAAGTTGAAGGTTATGAGGTAAATTTGTTTCTTTTGCTATCTAAGAGCAAGGAGCCATTTAAGAAAACTGAAAAACAACATGTATGAAGTTAAAAGACAATATTCTGTAAAGTACTTATTTAGTACATTGAACTCTCCACCATAAGTAATAATTGTGTTAGCAGCAGACAGCATACTTTTATGTGTTTTTCTAGAAAAACACAGTAAAGAACTTAGTTATTCTGTGTATGCAGAAGTAGCCAAGTCTTAAATTTAAATCAGAGGTACATGTGTAGCTCACAGATTATGTATATATTATTTTCATGCTCAGTAATTTATATTAGCACAGAAACCAAAATTCCATGTATAGAATATACTATATAAAAGCACTAAGATGTTTTTCTTAATGTTGTTTCTACTTCTAACAAGAAGTTGCAATTAAAATACTTGTTCTTAGTTTGCACTGAGAATAGAAAAAGTGCTATAAAACATGCTATGCCATTTTATAGACACAGCAATAATGAAAACATTACTAAGGCAATGAAATTTGCCAACCACTGATGAGACTCAGGAGAAATTCTTTAACAGATGTTTCCTACATCAAAATGATACTTTGCTTGCCCAGATTGCAATGATCATGAGAATTCATTATTTGATTCAATGATCAACACCTCTTCAGTAGTCTTATAAAAAAGAAATTCTAGCAATAGATTTTCCTTCCACACAGCAGCTGGTAAATACATTTATGGCCCTGAGTCCCTTATGGCGAAGTTGTATTACAGCATTCTTGTGTTCATGACATAATTAGGGTTGCATCAGCACATCAGTCATACTCTGACAAATGCAAATCTTATTTTCTTTGTCTTTTTATAAGCTATTATCTTTGTAGCAAGCGGTGACCACTGTAATATAAGTTGACCTTAGCAACATATTGAAAATTTCTACTGCTGTGCTCCAAGATGATTTATTACTATTTACTGCAAACTTACTTTCAACAAGCTTCCTTTGACAGCTGTTATTCATTGTTTTTAGATGACCTCTAATCTACAATGCACTATTCAGTATTCACTATTCCTTCTAGATAACTTCTCTTCTTCAAATTTCATCCTTAAGTGTTATTGAGGCATGTTTCCAAAATCCTTCCAAAACTGAGCTCCAGAGTAAGAATTCACCACCTGAGGTGAGAGCTTCAGCAGCTAGGACTGCAATTAGCCCCATCAGAGCAAAAATACAGTAGTTGGAAATACTCAAAAAGCTTGGAGATATGAAAGGTGAAATGAACATTGTTTTAACACAATATCCAGGATCTACTTGTCTCATATTTGTTGTTTTTTTATTTATTTTTAGGAGTCTCCAAATCTACGATCATGCTACTAATAGTCTGTATCTGTAACATATATTTCATCCCAACAATAGTTGCTCAGCTTACAAAATACACATGGCACATATGACTGCAATGAAGTACATCAATTTTTACAAAAATACTTTGAAACAACAACAATCAGACACTAAAAAACCTCTTGCCAAGGAAATATGATTTCAGATTAAAATAGTTTTAGTTACATGGCAGGGGGATTTTTTTGTTCAAAATTGTTTACTCCTTCCATTTTCACTGATTTTCATAAAGAAAATACCACCGCTCAACTTAGTTATGAATAATTCAGGTACCATGCATAGCGTGATTTATTCTTGTTACCTACCACAGTATCAAGACTGGGCTGAAAACAGGCATCTTGGGCCAGGACAAATGTCTTCCCTTAAAAATATATATCTCTATAGTAAGTATTTTTAATCAAATTAAACTTTTTTTTTTTTTACCTTTTATTAAGGCAAATCGGGAGTAATTGTAATTGAAATTAATGGACTTGTTTAGCATAAGAAAAGACCTTTGAATCTCAATAAATACTTCTAAACAGCAAATCATCCCATTTGGTCTGGATCACAAGAGACAGCAAATCACTGAAAAACCAGGAAAGTCCAGCAACAGATTTTTTTTTTAATTAGTGTTTATCCTGAACAGCAGTGAAATTACATATATGAACTCAGCTTAGCAGCTTAAAACACACACTTAAAAAAAAAAAATCACCTTGCCTGCCTCTTGCACATAAATCATGAAGTGCCACCTTGCCTTTGCAACCCTTACCTTCTCAACTGCTAAAAATTGCTGGCATCATTAACTCACTTCATATTATGCTATTTCTCTTTCTGTCCAACCTGTCACCTCATTTTCTCCTGCATCCCATGGTTTGACAGATGCACTTGTAGGAATGCTTCTCTATTTCTTGCCTTATTCAGATTCTGCTATGATGCCAGCTTCCTCCTGAGAGCGCTGCTGTATCATAAACTGCTTCCTATGCTTATAAATAGAACTACAGAACACTTCCAAGCACCACAAGAACTGTAATACTGTGTCCTACGGATACACAACTTATTTCCAAGATAATTTATGCTGTGTGGGTTTATTCCCAATTCACAAAAACAGCTGACTTTTCCAAAGGAAAAGCTTACAGCCCAGATCACTGTGGCCTGGCCAATTCTGTCCCTCTGATATGAGCAGGGAATACACTCTACATATACACAGCCCATACAGAACATTATACAAAAAGTACATTCACAAATTCTTAAAAACCAAGCAGATTTATATTCTATATTTGATTTTTAAATGCTTGATTTTTAGAGCTGCTGCTGATAGCTATACTTCTGTGTACCTTAAATGGTCTTACATAAAAACTGGCATATGACAAATAAGTTTCATTTTACTTTTCAAAATAAATGTAAAAGGAAAATTAGACTATATTGGTGTTTGGATGGACTGATATGGAACTTTATCAAAATCATGAAACTGATGATACAACATTAGATCAGTAAGGAATTAAAGTATAATTAATGAGAACAACAAAAAAAACCCACAACCATAATTTACAGCAAATCTTATAACTAAGCAAGTTTAATGATCAGGTAAGAAACCAAAACATGTAACTAAAGGCAAGGAAACCCTATCTTGTGTAACTGGTACTTCTCTCAAACTGATGAATGTTTAACTGAAAAACAAACAGTTTGAATGTGCAGGTGATACAAAGTTCACAATTCAGATGCCACTCCAGGCAAAAAGAAACTGGTATTCCCCCAAATTATTCTTATTTTCTTAATAACAGCCTTCAGTTTCAGTCTGCTTATCTTCTAGTCCAGCTAGGATCCTAAAACTATTTCTGTGTAATATCTGACAGTTTAATTAATGGTCTGCTTAGTCCCTCTTCCATATCATTAGCAAAGATGTTAACTAAGACCAGCTCAAACAGTAATCCCATGGTGCCTTGGCAGACACCTCTCCTCATGACATAATTCATCATATATTTTGTTTGGAGATTGTTTGGAGGATACAGCTGACACAAAAGGAGGTTGCCCACCTGCTTAGCTGTGTTAACCACAGGGAGCACATTACACCAATTATAAGAAAACTTCACTGACTTTATTTGCTACTTGCTGCAAGTTAGAAAACAGAGAATATTGACAAGGTTTTAGAGAAGAGCTCTAAATCTTTTGGTTCTCAGCACCTGAGAGATAGTTCAGCAATCAGACTTTGGTATGTGCTTTGGATGACAATTCACAGAACCAGATCCCCACCTTCTGAAAAGATGCAGCGCTGAGAAACAAAGTTTAAGTAAAAAAGAAGACTTAAAAACTTCAACTTCCAGAGGAAAGCAAGCTATGTTTCTTTAAGTGCTCCCAAACAAGTACACATTAGACTGGAAGTGTCTTATGAGAGGTCAGGTTTCTCTGCATTTCTGAGGACAAAATCAGCAGTAGCTTAACTACTTTGTACAGAGGCTTCTACAGATGGAGGATTCTCAAGATAATTTTTTCCCCAGATAAAGACACAGGTAATGCTCTTACCTATATGGTGTAATTGATTCTTTTTTATTCCACTGGTAGTTTGCAACTCTTCTTATAATCCCCGGTTATCATTTGATGATATAGTTTTCCTCTATGGTAAATCAACCTCCAGATGGTAAAAGCAAGATCTTTCACCCTTTGGGGAGGAAAAAAAAAAGAAAAGCTATAAATAAGACTTAGGTTTATTTTATGCAGTTCTGTAGTGGAAATGCTAAGTCACAGCTTGAACCAGTGAGTGAGCACCTGGTAAGAAGGTAGGGCCAACCCAGGGGGCTCAGCTGCATGCAATGTACCTGAGTGACCAGAAGGGTGGAGCCAGGATTCACCCCTTCCCAGACCTCACTTAAGGGCTGGCAGTGGAGGCAAGGGAGTCTTTCTGGATATCCTTGTGTTCTTGAGGCCTTCTGAAGGGAAGCAATTTCTTTTGTTTCTGTACCTATGGTTGTATTTGGGCGAATCTTCATTTGTTGTGTCCTAAGACCTTGCTGCTCTCCTGTTATTGTTGTGTTTTCCATTGTATTACAAGTTCTCTTTTTTTTTCTTACTGGATTCTACTTAATAGTAGCAAACATTAATATCTTCCTAATACGCTATTCTCCAAAGACTTTTATAGCGCTTACCATTTTATTCACTCTCTTACACAGCTTCTCTTTTCCTTAGATGTAACTCCTCCTTAGCCTGAAATGGGCCATGCTCTATTAATACAAAATTCTAACCATTTATGAAGTCTATGTGAGGGATCTCAGAACAGAAGTTGAAATACAGTAAAGAGAGTTCAGAATATCCAAAGGCAGGAAGAATATATAATTCTTTGTATTGCAATATCGCTGGCCATTAAACTGAAAAAAATCAGAAAGCAAGGTTTTGTCCTTTTCCAGGTATCCTATCAAGCATCCTTCTTGCTGCCAAAGCAACACTCTCTCCACTTCACAAATTGTGAGAAACTTCTATTGCACGTCTTACTGCCACAGCAATTGAATCAGCAACCCTATATTGATAGTTATCTGCCAGCACCTCTTAAAAAAAATAGTTTTTCAGTATCAGAATGGGAAGAAAAAAAGGAGCTACAGCGCATGTGGAACAGCATTTGAAATTCAGTTAAGTGACATGAAGAATCTTGCACAGAATTCAAGAACAGCCAGAGAAATCTGGTTGACAAGCAGTGTGGATCTTAAATGCATAAGAAATTGTAGACTGGAAGAGACCTCTGGTGTTCACCTAGTCCAATCTGCTCCAAGCAAGGCCAAATTCCAAGCAAGAACTGTTCACCAGAATCTTCCCCAGGAATATTGTCCAAGGATGGATGTTTCATATACACCCTGGAAAATTTGTTTATGTGCTTAGCTCCTTTTTGTGACTTTTTTTCTTATATAAGTCAAAATTTCCATTGCTGGGTATGCTGAGTTGTCTCTTCCTCTTTTGCTGTGTATCTCTCTGAAGAGAGTGCATCTGAAGTGCCTACTGTATCCTTAATAAGTTGCCTTTTCCTTAAGAAGGTGAAAACAGCAATTAGAGCAGTGTAGAAAGCCCCACCTTTTTCTTCTGCTTAGCAAACCCTGCTCTCAGCCTAAGGTCATTGTGTGCTCCAGCCCCCCAAACACACTGGTGGAGCTCAGCTGGGCTCTCTGGTTTGCTGATGTCCTCTTCTACGGAGGAATTCAAAACTACATAGATATGGTTTCACATCTGCCAATGCAAGAGAAGTAATTGTTTGTCTTGACATGATGGCTATCCTCTTTCTAATGCAGTACCAAATACAGTTGGCAGTCCTTGCCACAAGTGCATGAAGCTCACTCACTTTCTGTGATCAACCACACTCCTTTAGATCCTGTCCTGCAGAGCTGCGGTCCAGAGATGCCCAAAAATTCAGGTACTGGACTTGCTTTGAAAAAGAAGCTTCTTTACAAGCCCAGACTTTCCTGTTTCTGAGTTTTCTCAATGCTACAAAATACACTATAAAAATATTCCACAACCTTCCACTCTGAAACCTAGCAAGCCATCTACTCTTTGACAGTGACATTTGTTTTTTTTCCTTCTGATTCCTACTACTTCTTAGCCCTTAAGGGAAAAGAAAATAAATCCTGGCTGATCCTCCTCTTCTTTCCAAGGCTCTTTTTGGCTTTCAAGCCAGGAATAAAATGAGAACCTCAGCTGTTGCACTGATAGGCTGCTTCTTTCCAGCCAGAAGGAGAAACCTGTTTCACTCTCCAAAAAAGAAAGGAAGAAATTCATTTAGAGCTAAAGCTTTTTGTCATGTTTCAAACCTGTCTCTAGCCCTTATCAAACTCATTCTTTCCTGCTACCCTTGACTGACGGTTCAAGATTTAAGTAGCAAGCGTAAGGTTTTTGAACAAGGGCTTGTACAGCCTCATCAAGGAACCTTACACCACTTCTGAGCACAATGAAACAAGTATTTCAGAAAACAAAAATAGAAATGAAGTTCATAAGAAGGAACATCCACGTTACTTTCATGAGCTAACTTGAGTTCTGTTATTCTGTTCTTACCTAACTTGCTGATGGGGTGAAAGATGATAAATAAATGCATGTATGGAAGGCATCCAGTTTGTTTAATTTATAGGCATTGTTTGAGAATCTATGAATCATGTCAGAGATTTAAAGGGATTACTGATAGAGAAGAGGTAACCTTTCTTCCAGTACAACAGCTGGTATGAAAAATTTCCATAATAACAGTTGCGTTTAATTATATAAAGATCTGCAAAGCCTTTTTAGCTTTATCATTTAGCTTTATCAATAATGCAGCTGTGATTCGAAAGCTCCTAAAGAGATAATCCTTTGGTTGTTTTTTTTTTTTTTGGTCAAGGCCAGTTCATGAATGGCCATGATTTAAATCCCAAAGTCACTGTTTTTATTTGTTCTTCCCCTAAATTTGAACAGAAAAAAATAGAATGTTTTCTAAGCATTATTTATCACAAGAGTCCTTCAAGAAGTGCTACCATTGCTTAAAAAATACATTAACAATAAAATATCCAAAATACTGCACAGGCATGAGGGGAAAAAAAAATTGTAAAATATCTGGTCTGATATTACTGATAAACCCCCAATATCTAAAATTGGTCTCTTTTACTAAAGAAGGATTGCTTTAGTAATTTTGAAGACCAAGAAAAGTCAGTGAAAATTGCATTTCTTAATCTTCTGCTCTTCCTGCTTCTCTCTGGAGTTGAATACTGGCTTCTGACTGCTTAATGCCTACTCATTCCTCATTTTCTGAGCAGATGACTATTTTGTGAAGATAATTAGAGACCCCTGCTATTCCTTCTAAGTCTCATATCTTAAGACTAATTAAAATGGAGTGCTGCATGTACACAGGCAGCAGAAAAAGGCTTGCAGCAAGGTACCAGAATTGCACTGCTTGTGTAAATAACAGAAGAAAAAACTAGGTGCGTGCCCTTTGGACAGTTTCTGTTAACACCATCACTGAACATTTCACTACAAACCTCTCTTGCTTAATTCTGTTTTCAGAGCTTCAGGGACTTTGTAATGCTGTCTAAGTTTTCAAACAAATATTCTCCCAATGTTTTAAAGATAGTATTAAAGTAAAACCTCTAAACCTGAAGTAAAGATGGCAAGCTCTTCATCCCATTATCATTTTCTTGTATCTCATCTTTCCTTGTGTTACTTTTAAAAGTATATATCCACAGTAAGAGAATACACCTCAGAGCACTGTGTGTATAAATGCAATGCAAGAAATCTATGAAGAATGTTTCTGTCTCTTTCCAAGAACCAATTTTCTCTTTTTCCTACTGTCTGTTTTAGTATGTAGTTAGCCCAGGGGCACTGCTGGACTTTTCCTTAAATATCTTCAAGGTTTTACTCTTTGAATAAATTATTGCAAGTTTTAAATATTGTCTTTTCTCCCCCAGATAAATACAGTAACTTCCGCTTTATTTGGCTGGAGCCAGTATCTGCCAACAACAACAAAAGTCCTGCTGGCACCAAACAGAGTCTCAAGATGCAGTAGTTACGAGTGCTGTTCTTAAGCTGCTGGGTAGGTTGTCTGTATGTATTCCAAGAATATCCAGCTTCAGTGAGATCTACTGTTCATATCCTAAGGCAGTTCCACGTTGCTGTCAAACTTCTCCAAATGTTTCTCCAAATGAAGTTAAACTACGACAATAAATCAGATTATGCTATTCTGAATGGGCAGAGGCACCTATGCTGATAGACCTGACTGCCTGAAAGAAACCAGAGGATTTAACTGGGGATGGAATGACAGCCTTGGAGGAATTTATAGTTTTCAAAACAAACTTAGAAAATTTTCTGTTTTTTTAAATGAAATTTCTTAACGTTTTATTTCTGAATTTAGGCAGGGTCTTGGTCCATTCTTCTCCAATATTTCTCTGTTGTTCATGAACTGCAAAATATGTTTTGCTCCGTTGGGTGAAATATTTTGGAAAGAAACATTCAGGAAAGAGACTAGATACTGTTTTGTATGGTCACTGGGCTCTGAAATGCTAGAACTCATACATGATACTGAATATTTCTGAAGGAATCCACATATTTTCAGATCGATCTTTTTCTTGAGATCTACTTTCTAACATTACAGAAAGATAGTACATTGTCTGCTGTAGTATGGTCTGACACCTAGGCATAACTGGTCCAGAAACAGGGCTTCCCACATTCAACTTTGATGGAACCTAAGCCTGAAGATACCTGTGTTCCCAGGAAGCTAAGTTTCTGCTGTGGCCAAATTTTTTCCTCTAGGACATACACAAGCATCAAGACTTGAAGATAAAAGTTTCTTTTTACTAATTCATCTCTACATGTCTTGCTTTTGGAGTTGCTCCAAGATGAAGTTCCTTATACCATTTACCAGGTAAACTCTCCAACAAGAAATATAGTGAAGAGAATATTACAGCCTCTGCAACTCTTTTTATGGCTTAAAAACTGATGTGAGAAACAACATATGCAAGTTCAAAGCTCTCAATCTTTTTTGGAACAGCATATGGACAGTTAGTCTCCTGCCATCAAAGGAACTGCCATTATCACTGGGTTATTAGGTTCTCTGGTGGACAGAGGAAGAGAGATCTCTTAAGCAGTAAAACATTTCTCTTCAACACAAAAAAGAATATGTATGGATATAGATGGATACTGCATGCTTAATAACATAACTTAATAACTGCATCATTAAGATTCAGATTTACTCCCAGTGTGCCAGAATTAAATTCAGACTCTCAAAATCTCCTGTTACAGTTAACAGCAAGATCACAGAGTAAAGTAAGAATATCCTTCCGGAGTTAGTCATATTGTAAAAGATGAAGTTGGAGGTGGCTATGTATAGCAATCAGATGCCAAAAATTAGATTTGATAATTCCAGATAATTTACATAATAATCTAAATGGCCCTGGTTCCTCTCATTGCTCTAGTTAAAAACTAAGTATGCTATGCAAAACAAAAGCACTTTGACAAAGCAGAATAAGTTAGCCTCGGTTTAGAACACAATATGTTCTGTTTCCTGCACTTTTCCTTGGAAGTTTGAAACTCTAGGATCAACTTCTCCCAGGGAAGGATGCTCCACTAGTTTACCCAGGTATCAAGAGATTGCTGTAATAGCTTGAATAAAGAGAGAAGCTGACACATTCTCTTTTTTGGAAATTCTGCTTTGTTTGGGTATCTAAACAAAGAAATGTTTTACTGGTATGAACGCAGAGTGCTGAGGTGCAACCGCGCAATTCTCCGGCACGTTCAGTTGTCTTGCTCAGTAAACATGTGAATCGTGCTCTTAAGTACAGCTCTCTCTCTCTCCTTAGACTGCATAAGGAAATATCCAACTGCTTGATACTGTAATGCAGCGGGGTGTACAGCAGCAGGAAAAGGCACTGCTTCCTGCATAGCTAAGACCCAATGAGGCCTCTGCCCTAAATCACTGCCTGGTGAGGTGCCACTTTTGGCCACTGATTACACGGAGTTCAGGGTTTGCATTACTTTACAAATATAACAGGCAACAGATTGATTACTGAACTTTCAGCAAAGTGAATAGCTTGCTTCTCTCTCTTTAAGCCTATGTCTACTTGTGGATGTAGCTCTTTGGTCTACACAATTATTTTTCTTTTCAAATGAAGGCTGAAAGTTTGATGCAGTACTTGTAGGAAATACTTACCAATTTTGGTGTTTAAAATCAATCCACACCTAATTTTTCTATTCTTGACCAAAAAGGACAAAATAACTCTGCTGAAAACTAGTATGTAAAACTAGCCAAGGTTTTCAAAGATTATTAATATTATAATAATTATTAATATTATAATAATTCAAATATCATTCAATTAATATTATAATTATTCAAATATTATTAATATTGCAGAGATAAGATATTTTTGCCAAGTGACTTGCTTACAGCCACTCATTTACAGATGACTCTCTGTTAAACTCAAGGAAATCCTTGCACTTTTGTGACAACATCAAAATATTATTATATACAATTCTACATATGATTTGCATCCTCTGTCTGTCTCACGTTCTGTTTTGGCTACCTATATTACAATATATTAAATGTATAAATTAGAAAATGACTTTCTTGTTTAGTATATGTACTGGAATCCTAAGGATACACTTCTGTGCGTCCACTTTTCAGCTGGTATAAACTGGGATGGTACTACTGAGACTTAACTGTCCCTCTTACTTGTAATCCATTAATCAAAAATATTTTCAGCACATAATCCGTGTTTAGGGAGAACTGTACATAAGCTCTAGCATTTTCCTGTGACTGCACATAAATAATATACAACAGGATAAATGCAGGAAATTCCCAGACTAAAACTGTCATTGACAACTTAATCATCTTATTTCGATATTTTACTGCAGTTTTCAAAGCTCCCCCTAGTACATATCTTTAGTTTACAGTACGTAGAGCTGTTAAAAGTTACTGTAATATGTTTTCTCTAATGGAGGTACAAAATCCTGTCTTACAAAAGGATCTCACCAGTCAAGACGTTATTTATTTTGAGGTAACTACTAAAAATTAATTTAACCACGTCTCCATATAAAAGTTGCATGACCTTCAAAATACTCTGGCAGACCAGAAATCCATAACCAGAACACACTCCCTGCACAACACACCAATTTGGATTAACTGCATTAACAAACTTAATTTAGAAGGATTTGGGAATGTTTTTACAGGGTTTAGGAAGGATTTCATTAGTATTACACGATGAGTAACTTTGAGTGTGCTTAACCATTCATATTAACTCTCTAGGCATGAAACAGATCAACCATCCGCTATCCACTGCTTATTAGTTCTCGTACAAAATTCAGTCACCATAAATGGAATGTCTTTGTAGTTCACTGTACAATTTAACTAGCCAGAAGAAAAAACTATGTCCTTCTGATTATTGGGTTTAGAAGAGCAGAGAGTGTTTGTCTTCTGCATATTTCTATTCTCTCGTGTTCCATTCAGAGAAACTGAACTATAGCATGGCTTAAAATTACATTCCATTTGAATTAAATTATTTTGCCATACAATAATATTCCTTGCCAGCATCTTTTTTTTTTTTCTAAAACTTTGTTAATTGCAAGCTTAACAAATGTATTTAAACTGTGTACCAGTGTTCTAAGGATAATACATTAATCCAAGGGAGAAAATGCACATAAAAAGTTGGAGCATTTGGAGCTCTACTCTTGCAAACTGGTTACACCAATTTTATATCGAATGTCCTGCAACGCAAACTAGTACAGCAAGGCAGAGAATCCGTGCTTGCATGCAAGATCTGGAAAATGGAAACAAACAAATAAAAGGATATATATGCTTCTCACAATTCTAGGAAAACTGAAATTTTTAAAATAAATGTACTTTTTTTATTTTCTAATGGGATCATAACCGCAATAATGTCTCAGCTACGGCAGTAACAATATGAGTGTCCAGTTCTGAGCACACTGTTCTACAGTATGCTAATGCCTGAATGTAAATATTGCAAACACAAAAATAAATCAAGAAATGGTGCCTGAGAATGCCATTGGGAAATGCAACATGGGCAGCTGTGCAAACAACTATAATATAGGGACAAATTTATGAGCATATGTAGATACACTCATTTTCTGCTTCAAAAGAAGGTTTTACCTTTCACTGCAGGTGATTTGACATTATTTGCCATATCCATCATCACAGTACAGTAGAATGCTGGGATTTCATTGTTGGAACAGAAGACTGGAAGTAAAAAATAGCCAAATATTAAACTTATACTCTAGTGGAATTTATTTGCTAGTTTGTTCTTGAAATTTGCACATTTAATTACCTGTGGGAGAGATTATTTCTTGTGGCCATTGGATTTTTCAAAGTCAAAATAACGTGTAAACAACTGCTGATGAAATTACCTGCCACAAAATGTTATATTCTAGCAAAGAACTCTGACATAAATTAAACAAAAACTTTTATTTTGCATACAATCCTTCAGCCACCTTTTAAAACTTGCTTCTTACAAAACACGTTCCCCGTAGTCTAAGTAGTTTGAAACTGCAGTGTTGAAACTGAATGGCAGCAATTGAGATTTCCTGACTCGAGGAACTACTGCTGCAAAGCAGCTAAAATTATTTTAGTTAGATCTCTGTAAAACACAAGCGGTTATGTATTTCTATCTTGACTTCACTACTACATTACTTAAAATCTTTATCAGTAGTAATTTTCCTCAATCACTGTTGCTCATTCAGCTGCTGTTATGGAGGTCCTTCACACTGGGACAAAAGCATTCATTTAGAGTTCAGCACTGATTGTTTGAAACCATAAAACTGTCAGACTGGTATCTTTTACTGTACTGCCACCACACTTCTGTTTCAAATGCATTCCTATATGCTTTTTTTACAGTAAAGAAAGTTCCAAATCTTTATCAATCACCACTGGACGCTTTAATATGAAGATCGCCAACAATTTTTTGTACGAAGCTTGAGTTCAACTTCTAGTGAAAAAAAGTGCATGCAAAAGTTGAGTTATTGCAGATTCTCTAATTAAAATTCACTCATTTACATGAGCATGAAAGGGTGTAGAACCTTATTGAATGGTTAGCATTGGAATGCCTAATTGGAAATTAGATGTGAAATTAAAAGCCCAACCTGCTGTAACACATTGCAGAAGCCATTCACAGAAAAATATCGGGTTATAAACTCCCTGATCACAAAATACAGTATATTTAATAACCAAATAATGGGAGCTCTTGGTATATTTTTAAGGTGTTTACATGTGAATATAGAAAATTGTGTTAAGCACTGATTTCTAACTGCCTAGGAAGAACAGTAAGGCAAGAAGTTTGAGTTTCTCTACATTTTGGATCTCTGCTCTCTGCCTAGTGAGTTTAATTCTCTTGTAGTTATTGTTTAAAATTATAATGCTAACTGCAAAAAAAGAAACGGAAAAGGATTACATTTATTGGTATATCCTGATTATATAGTAGCATATACTAAATTCATTCAGTAGCATATCTGAATTCATATTTTTATTTCAGCAAACTTCATTTAGTCACATCCTTTAAGGGAAATAGCGGCCATCCTTTCAGGAATTGCACACATTGTATTCAAGGCCTGAGCCTTAATAGAAGACTGGGTATGGACTGTTTATGTAAGAAATAATCATCACAGAGATGCTCGAGTACACCTCACGAGGTACATGTCAGGAAATAGCACCCAGTGCTCTTCCTTTGATTCTAAGGTCCCTCGGTATTTTGTTAAGCTTGTAGAGTTTATTATATCCATTCTTACCTAAAGGGAAGCAGAAAAAAGAACATTTTCCATGTGTAAGCAGACTTGAACTGGCTGCAAAAGCCTGATAAATATTGACCCCTTTAAGGTCTGAAATTAGCTTCCAGCTGTGCATTAAGTTAGTCCTACAAAAAGATGCACCTGCAAGGCTGTTTTGGGGGAATGAAAGAAAGCAATCGATAATCAGGTGTTTCATAAGGGCATGCAGCTCCAGGATGAGGGGAAATGGCTTTAAACTGGAAGAAGGTAGATTTAGACTGGGTATTAGGAAGTTCTTTACTGTGAGGGTGGTGAGACACTGGAACAGGTTGCCCAGTGAGATGCCCCCTCCCTGGAAGCACTCAAGGCCAGGCTGGATGGGGCTTTGAGCAATCTGGTCTATGGGAGGTGTCCCTGCTTATAGCAGGGGGTTGGAACTAGGTGATCTTAAAGGTTTCTTCTAACCCAATCCATTCTATGATATGAAGGCATTAGAATTGCATTCTTAAGAACAAAAATAAGATATACAGTGTCTTCTCTGAACGGTCTCACAAAACAAAGGCTTTTGCTCCCAGCCGTGAAAAATCCTCCAGACTCAAACAACACCACGCACCTACCGTGACTGCGGAAACAAACAACGATGTGACGTGACCGCACCGCCCCTCAGGGCCCGCCTTCCGTCAGGGGTACGCCGGAATATTCGTCGCAGCCGCGGCCTCCCTCGGCGCTCACCAGGGCGGCCCGGCAGCTCCACCCCCCAGCGAGCGGGAGATTTGAAGGGAAGAGGCGGTGCCATGGTGGAGGGTCCGTGCTGTGCGCTGTTCGCGGAGCGGCTGCGGGCGCGAGTGCGCCGGGGCCAGGTGGTTCGCAGCGCGCGGGGCGGCGCTCTGCCGGCCGCGGCTCGTGCTGTGGTGAGGAACCGGGCAGGAGCTCGAATTCTTGGGTGTGCGTGGTGCTGAGTCCCGCCGGGCTGGGGGAAAGCTTTCAGAGGCGCTCTCGTTTGCTTCTGTTCAGACTCTGCTGGGGCTTGTGAACCTTTCTGGTAGCAAAGCGGGTTGGGTTATAGTCTGGCTCTCATTCGGGGGGCGGTTTGCCCTCATTCGGGTTGTTTGCCACACCTGTTTGTGCTCTGCTGCGAGGAGCTGTGTGTACTTTCATCGTAAGTAAGTATGCTGGGGAGCCCCCCGGCACGCATACACCCCTTTTGGTGTAGGCAGGGTACGAGATCTTGTGATTAAGGCTCAGAAAGGTAGTGCCTAAACAAACTTAAGAAAGAGTAGTTCCAGGTATGTCTGTTTAAGTTATGCTGTCAACAGGTTAGTCTGTAACTTTGTATCCCTTAGGACTAAGCTTTTTAAAAGTAAGGAGTTACTCTTCTAATTTCATAGAGGAATTTCACTCCCTTCGGTGCTTATTACGTAGTGCAGCAGAGGTCACCTCGGGTTGCCTTTATTCATCAGGAAGTGGCCATGACGGGGCGCTCGAGTGTTTCAGCTCTCGGGCTGTAAACCATAGTCGAGGCTTTGGCCTCTGCTGAAACAGTGCTGAGGGCACCCACGCTGTGCTATTAGTGCTGAACTGGTAAAGAGTTTAACTTGGAATGTTTTGAAAGTCAAGTTCGTTTTTCATCCCTATCACTTCTTACTCTGGTTTATTTTAAACAAATCTGAGTGGATTAAGGTAAAAAAGAAACCTTGCTGTGTATTATCTTACTCAAATACTTTTTTTGGAAAGGATTAACAGTTTATGTGAGGGTGAAATGAGAGTGCTTTCTTATTTCAATAATAGGCAAAGTAAATGATGTTCATGTCATACAAAAAAAAAATTATTGTTTTTCTATTCAATTAATAACTGCTGAAAGGGACCTTCAGAGCCCTTGAGTCCCCTTCAGAGGGACCTTGACAGGTGAGGAAAATAAGCTGTCAGAAACTTGTGTAGTTCAGCGTTTGTTCATTCTGTTTTAATCTTTTTGTGTGCTCATTTTCAGACTGCTGCAAGTGAGGAGAGAACCTCTAGTCATGATTTCCCTACTGGACAAGTTTTCAGGGGTGTGGAAACATTGGGAAAAGAACTTTTTATGTATTTTGATCAAAAAGCTTTGAGGTAAGAGCTGAGAAAAAGGTTTACTATGCATTTTCAGAGGATCTTTTTGTTCTTGCTTTTGTCATGCCCAGAGATTTGGAAGTTAGTGTTATGGAGAAACTTCTGTACAGCCTCAGTTTAAGTGCTTGAAACTCTCTGTAACTCTCTGTAGCTCTTTGTAATGGAGTCTTTAATCTCTTAATACTACTTTCAGCATAGTAGTTACCGCAGTATATCAAAAGACTCATCACTTGAAGTTCATTCTAGAGAGTATTACTTAAAGGTCCTGATGGTTTAAGAGCTCATTAATGTTGTATAGAAGACTTCTAACTGCAGCTTTAAGATGGTCATATTTTCCAGGTTTTCATAAGACAATGTCTTTGAGGGGGAAATATGTTGCTGGTGAACCCTTAGGCAAAAAACTGGATCAAATAAAAGTAGACTTACAATGTTGTATGGCACTAATTCTAAAAACTTATTTTTTTTTTTACTTAAAAACAACAAAAAAATCACCTCCTTACTACTAGCTGTAATTGAATAATAGATCCTAAGTTTAATTAGTGTTTTTTTCTATTTGTAATTAAAATAAGAATTCTGTTTTGCTTGATTTCAGCATATCAAAGGTAATGAAACACAATAGAGTGAAATCTTGTAGCTTTCTTAAGGCTTTCTAATATACACATAACAATGATCATGAATTATTTTTTCTTGTCATGGGCTGACTATGGCAACTAATAGTACTGACTTTAATGTTCTTTTAAACAGTGTAGTGAAGCTTGGCTAATGAAATGATCAGCTATTATGGTGAATGTAGTCTTTGAAAGGAACTTTCAGGAATTTTTAGTGCAAGATTTTGGTTTATACTTTTATTGACTAGTTAATGGCACTTCAGAGCTGTCAATAGGTAACAGAAGCAAATGCAGCTGGAATAACTAAACTAACTGAACTGATTTGTAAGAAGAAATCTTTGATCATGGATCTTTGAAAATTAATGAGTAAAAGATATAAGGATGTTACATAGAGTTGGCTTTAGACAATGTCTACTGAAATGTTGCCTTGACTACTATTATATAAAATGCCCAGCCTGCCTGATTTGTGGCAATGAGACATTAAAAAGGCACATACATCAGATGTTGAGTTTATTTTGTCATATGAGTAGTTTTGTCTGTTAAATATTTGTGTGGCTACAAAATATTGCACTTTCCCTGATATACAGTGCCTTTTGCTTAAAAAAAACAGAGACAGTACCTGAATATATCAGGTAAATTTGTAATAGATAAAATGTAAGGGCCCACAGTCAAACTTGGCCTTTGCTCAAGTATCCCAGTTCCCAGTAGAATATAGAAAATGTAAGATGTCTTTAAAGCATTAGTGATCTGTAAAATGAATACTTCAAAGAATCTGTTCCACTCCTTTGCCATCTGTGCATTTTTCTGTTTATTTCTTTTATTAATTTTTAATTGAGCTACAGTTTTTGCCTTGGTTGTAGGTTAAAAAAAATGAATTGGGAAAAACATCTGGCAGATGTTAATTACATTGTTTATGGCATATCAGTGCTACTTCTAATAATAATAACAGTGTTGGCAATGAAAAGACTGTAATATTTCCTTTCACACCAGATGAATTCTGTGCGATTTATCAGAAAAAATTCTGGTGANTTTTTTCCAGCTTCCTTGAGGAATTAAGATCTATGTAAAGGCTAGCGGGTCAGGTGAAAAATTCCTAAAACCAATATGCTAAAAAGCATGTCAACAAGAAGTTTGTATTGAATTATGAAGACCACCTGATAACTGCTATGTTTTGGAGTGTTTTGAACTTAGGGAGGGGAGGGATCTTCTCTGGAAATTGAGCTCTGCAAACATGTGGTTTGTTGCCACGTTTCTCTTAATGACTAGAATTTATGTACATGCTTACTGATTTGGTTAGGTGAGAACAGCTCATAACTGTGAAAACTAGACTAGCAAATGCTTGAAAACATTTGTTAAGATTAAATACCCATAAGAACTTTCTTTCTTTCCAAGGATTCACTTTGGTATGAACGGTTCCATGCGCATTAATCCAGATGGGAGTAAAGGCAGAAATGGAGCATTACCAGTTTTGGAGATACAGCTTACAGAAGATACTATTTGTTTCTTTGAGGTGACAGCAGAGTATAGGTAAAGCAGAAACTAACCAACTTTAAATGACAACAGAAAACAACAAAAGAAAAGAGAAAAAAACACAGCATGGTTTATAACATTCTTCTAAGAATTAAGTAAAAAATAAAAATCAGACCATGTTACCTGTTTGGCTGAAAGCCATCTTAGATGAAAGAAATAAATCAAACTTCCTAAAATGTTTATTGATATGGAAATCTAATTTTGTCGCTTTTGTATCACAGTTTGCATGCAGCTGAAGTAGTTCTATACCATAGCCTCATTAGATATTGTCGAGACTGGGAATGAAACTTAGATTTAATTCAGTCCTCTGATCTGAAAGCTGAAACCCATTACTTCTTTAATTTTAAGTGTAACTTAGCAAGAATAAGTATCTGTAGCAATTACTGTTTTCCAACTTTTATGGCCCCAAGGTTATGTTTGCTGGTTTTTTTTGACAGCAAATTGGTATGGTTTTACTAATTAATGTTATGTAGCTATATTCGTCCTTTAGCACTGTACTTCCTGCTGCTAGTAAAACTAAGGTAGCAAGCTTAATTTTAAAACATTTCAAATTGTTGGGAGAAAAGGAACATGTAAATTCAAATAATATAGATACATCATATGGAACATATAAGCTTCTACAAGATTGAGATAGCTTCTACTGTATTTTCTTGCAACTATATGTTCTTCAGTTTGATTGTTGTTAGCCTAGTAAAATCAAGTTTTAAGAAAATATATTTTCTTGTCATGTTGAAACCTACTGAAGCCATGTACCCATATACTTTCTTTATGGTTGATGGTCCAAACACATGATTTGTATATTGCAAGTAGATTTAACAGCTAGTTTTCAAGCTAATTTGAATCAAATGAGGATGATTTCTTATATGTTGGGCAGATACTTGTATGTTCTATGTATGTATCATTGAACTGTCTTGTAGGGGAGAGCCTGATATAATTTCTGTGCCTCCCGTGAGTGGTATTTCATGTTTTGTGTTATCTGCAAATAATAACCTGTTACACTTTCATATATTCATTAAAAAAAAAAGCTGCTAAATTATTTTATAAATAAGATTTAAAAAAATACATTTTTGTTGTTTTTCTCTTCCAGAAATGTAGCTGAGTGTGAGCAGAAAGTGAGAATGATGGAAAGCTTGGATGTCTGCTCTCCAAAGTTTAGCTTCTTAAGAGCAGAAAGTGAAGTAAAGCAGCAGAAAACCCAGATGTTATGTGATGTGTTACTGGATCAAACAGTATTACCTGGAGTTGGAAATATCATAAAAAATGAAGCACTGTTTGACAGCGGTCTCCATCCAGCTGCTAAAGTAGGTGGATTGCATCAAGATGGTTTTTAATTATCCCAAAGTATTAGGAGAATAAATATTTATTTATGTAACATTGTTATCTTCTAATCTTCCTTTGTTTTCTCATCTATTGTTAACTAAATTGTAGTTTTATCATTCTGATTGGAAGAACTTGATATAGCTTTCCTTGGAACCTGTTACTGTTGCTCCTGTCTCCCAGGTTAGACATGTATCGCACCAACCCCGTCTTACAGCTTGGAACTTCTTTTCTAGGGAATTAATTTAACTTTCAAGTCCTGACTTTGTCCAGCATCCTGTTGTGCTGCCTTTAAATTGTCAGCCTATAAATAAAATTAAGAATGCCTAGGGTTTCTTTTCTCATGCATTTTTCTGTAGTAAAGAAGTCTGATGTTAGCAAAGGAAACTAAGATTACATAGAATGTAGAAGAAAGCAGGTGAAAATAGTAGGAGTTATTGTTAAACATAATATTTCTGGAAGTTCTTTGTAGGATCAGTCTGGATTTTAACCTTAGAGCTGTATGATTACATTCATGGATATGATGGCTATCCGTTTGAAGTGAGTTCTAGGTTTGAGGGAAGTCATCTCTGTATTCCCAGCAGAGCGAATTCAGAATTGCTAGCTCATATGATTTCTATTACCAGGAACTTTTAGGTCAGTAAGGAGGTAGACCACTGAAGTTTTTAGCTAATATTTTGCATGATTTGAGGCAAAGTACGTTGTTATTCACACAATGAGTTTGTGTGGTGTATAATATGAAAGTGTACTATTTTTTTCCTTGCTAATTACATAACGTGAGTCAGAGAACTCACTGGAAGGTGTTCGGCATGCCTGTGTCCATACAGATCTTTTTACTGTTGCCAATTAATATAGCAATATTGTAAAAATCATACTTGTTTTATTTGCAGGTTTGCCAATTGACAGATGAGCATATACGTCACTTGGTGAAAATGACACGTGACTTTACCCTGCTTTTTTATAAGGTATGGACAGATTTCTAAGAAACCTCCAAAACTCAATTCCAGCATCACAGCTGTATTTGATCAGCCAGGGGAAAGAGGGAAAGAAATGAAACAAAAAAGTGTTTCAGTGAATAGGAGTCTTGCTTTGCATGTTCTTTATTTATTGCAAATTGTCAAGAGATGGAAAAGTGGGGAAATCTGGACTGTAAGAATGTGCGGAACTTTGGTCCAGTTGCAGCAGGAAGAGTGACGTGTGGGCCAGTTCAGTACAGTTTTGCTGTACATGTGCTGTGAAGTCACTCTGAACGTGTCAGAATTAATATAGGTTAAGCACATGTATGTAGGGTGACAATGGGCACTCTTCAAACTTGGAGCTAGAGGTTGCCCCTGGGAATTTTTAAGGAAACTCAATTAATGCAGCTTTTTGAAACTTGAAAAGAGAAGTACATTTATATGAGTGAATATATTGTAAATCCTAACAACATTTCTTCTTAACTGTGACAATTTCTTTGGTTGATAAAGCAAAATAAATTCAAGCTTTTCCCTACTGCTACATCTTCAATAGGATTTCATTTTTTCTCCTGTCAACCCTGTAATTCCTGGTTGCTCTTCCTCTTTCCAAAACAAGAATGAAAGAAGTGGTCCTAATTCTTGTACATTGCTGCTTTTTTGTTTGTATGTTTTTCTTTAAGCTTCACGCAGAGGAATGAAATGCTTGTCTGTTTCTCAAAGTTCTTCATGAAAGACAAGGAGCTAGAGTTGCTAGAAGTTCTTTTTGTTAGGCTAGGAGAAAAAGATTTAACAATTCTAATACGTTCTTTCAATGGTAGAGGTTATAAATGTAATTCAATTTAGTCTATTTAAATCTCTGCTTTCTGTTAACCTGCCAAAGAGTAGTGTTTAATCTAGCTAGAGGAATTTTTTCATTATCCAAACTTCATATGGAAGCCTACCAATAAAGAGAGAACAAGTGGTTCTGCATCAGCATATAATACTAAGAAGCGTAAGTGTGTCACAAGCATTTAGACTAACAATAAACAATTTACTTTTTCTGTAGCTCAGTTTACCTATCTTAAACTTTTATAACTAAACCTACCAAGTATTCACCATTTAAGCACTTTTTAAGGATGAACTCTCCCCCAAAGCCTCTTGAAGATAAAAACATAATGAAAATTGATTAATACGTGGTAGTGATGGTTGCTGCTATAGAATGTTATTATACTGTAATTCTTGTAGTAATCATTCTACACTTTGATTTGTAATTTAACACCTCACAGATACAAATATGTGGGACATTGTTCATGTAGTAAGCTGTTGCTTTTGTCTGGTTTTAATAACCAATGGAACAAAACTAATAAAAAATGGACTTCTAAGGAGAAATCTACAAAAAAGAAATTGCTTGTGAATATTCGTGCAAACGCTTTATTGGTAATTCCTTCTGACTGAATTACTGGCTGTATCTCTAATGGGCTCTTCCTGATTTTGTTTTTTTTTTTTCTTCTGTCATTTTTAGCTGGAGTATGCCTGTGTTGACTGTGCATGAACATGCTCATGAAATATGCCTGCTTGTCAGCTCTTTGGGGTCTCATTAGGTCACTGTGCCCTTTGAGTTTGTTCTGTTCTTACTTTAACATGACTTTCTGCCAGCTCCTGGGGATGGGGATCTTGCCATTGTGCCAACTAGCATTTCACAAGCCAGCCTGTCTGTTGTGATGAATGCTAGGATGAAACTGAGCAACTTTCCTGGGCTCAAGCTGACTCCTATTCATTTTCTCTGCTGTGTTGATTGGAGCTCATGAGCTCTCCAAGTGTATTGTTGCAGCTGACATGTCAAAGAAGACTAGTGTTAAATTAAAAGCTACATGATCCATCTAAATGCAAGGGATCCCTAGCACATATCTGTTGATGCCATGCTAGCATGCCTTTTTGTGTATTTCTTCCTTTATTCCAATATTTGGAAAATTTTGCACCCTGTTATACCAGATTCAGTGTCAATTTTTTAAATAATAAGATGAAATACAGGACATAGCCCTCATGGACATGCCTTTAATATCTTTGTTTAGTCATTAAGCTATCAGTCTACACAGCTATTTTTTTATTCTAGTTTAGTTTCAGATGAGCTGTAGAAAAGCTACCATAATTTATATAGTATCTGTAACTTGGGTTTTAAACATGTTCTATTTTAGTGCCGCAAAACTGGGTCTCCACTCTACAAACACTACAAAGTATACAGGCGCCAAACCTGCGGTCAGTGCAATGAGAAAATCACTGTGTGTCGTTTAGGAGAGAATAACAGGATGACTTACTTCTGCTCTCGATGTCAAAAGGCTGATCCCCAGCTTGTCAGCATTAGGTATGATGATAACTTTATAACACTTAACTACTGGTGTCCTGAAAGTGCTGTTATAGTAACAATAGATAGCAAATAGAATGGCTGCATGCGAACCAGTATGTGTTTTATATTTAAGCTCACTTGTATTTATAAAAAAAAAAAAAAAAAAAAAAAAAAAAAAA
>JACDJE010000578.1:181941-193807 GCA_016647715.1 Pavo muticus | reverse complement strand
AAAAAAAAAAAAAAAAAAAAAAACACAAAACCCTGAAATTGTAATGTGCACACACAAAAGGAGGCAAAAAAAAACCCAGAGCAGTTAGATCACTAACTGTACACTCAAAACATTATTTAGCAAGTCCCAGCTCACAGCAGTGTGATGCTCGTTCACATGTAATAAATTAGGTACTGCTGCAAATCAAAACAAACAATATTTTCTTTACTCACTGCTCCAGCTTTACCTAGTACCCATTAATTTCAAATTCAAAGTCTCTTGAGTCCACAGATGAATTAACTTCATTTTTGAAGTAATACTATATCAATAAATGAAGCACATGAAAAAAATTCAAGTATTTGAGCTTTGTTACTTAAATCTCCAAAGGCCAGCTAAAGCCTACTTTACATACAACCACTCACCTATATCTATCCTAAGGTCTCTTCAACATAACGCAGTATGCAAGACTGACAGTTCTGATGGTAATAAATACTGAAAAAGGCCATTCTTGAGACAGCACTATTAATCAAGCCACATTCAGCTATTTGGTCAAAAACACCAGTCATTTTGTTAATTGCGAGGCTTCAGGTGACAATCAGCTAGCAGGCTCTGCTGATTGAGATGAACCTTTTAATGATAGCTTAGGTGATTACCTTCAATTTCTATTTAAAGATTGCTTAGGCTGCTTGATCAAAAGTACTGATGAAAAATTTCTCAGTGAGGTTGGCCTGGGAACAGGAATGATACTGGGCAGTAAATAAACTCCGCAGCTCAGTATGCTGCTCTCAGGCTTCCACTCCTGTGGCAGCTCTACAGGCTGAGCCACCAATCTGCAGCAGAACTCAAGTCTATTCATCACTGAAGAGTGATGCACAGCCCACTCATACCAGCTACTTGTTGCCAAAAGAGCACGTTGGGAACCATCTCTGAGATTCCCATTCATTCTCCATCCCATTTGTGATAGCACAAAGGCAAAGCTTCTGCCTAGCATGGTTAGTCAATAGCAATTTGAAATGACTGAATGTTTATCTGGCATTAGCACTTACATTATCACAATAACACACTACATCACTGTTTTAAATTTTTATGCAAGATTGAATTTCTATTCTTAACTCTGAAAGAGACTTGACTTTTCAAATTAAGTTAGAGTTGTAGATCTATTTTTGAATGCAACTGCTGGTACCTTAGATCAGCTGAGCAAACAGGCACTTATCTCAGGTCTAAACTTCTTCGTAATTCAGTAACCAGACAGCCCAGTGACAGACCCACCNCAGAATTATTCACTGCTCTTAGAAAAATTATTCTCTTCTCAGTTAGAAACATAATAGGCTTGGATGCTTACATGTGAGTGAGTTGAATGGCATGAGGAAGGTAGGAAGTGTCTCTCTCCCTTCTTATAGGAAGGCTCTCAGGAATATCTAAGCGACTGCATCTACATAATTTTGTTCTGGATGTAGAGGAATACAGAGGAAAACTAAAGAAAGTAAATTCAGAGTGCTGCAGACTTTTTTCCTCCTTAACAGTTCTGGGAAGCTTTTACTGTAAGTGTGCCACGGAGACTTTCAGTTCCATATAAATTGTGCTAGCAGCAGCCTTCCTTTTATTTCAGAAAAAGCACAAAATGCATTTGATATCACAAAAGGGCAAAAGGTAAAAGTTTCAAAAGCATCTTATTCACTGATTCTTCCACACCTAAGTTATTCTTGAAAATTTTCATCCAAGGCCTCAGAATCTTGCTTTTTTGTATTGAGCTCTGTCAATCTGATGAAAGACACAATTTCCATTTAAAAAACTTTGCTTTCATTAATGCATGTGTTTGTGTGTGTGCATGTGTATATGTATGTATAGAGAGAGAAAACCTTTTTTTTTTTAATAAGATTTACAGAAAAATATAGAAGTTTTACACCAAATTATCTCACTCTGCCACCCTCACTCCGAACTTTCATTCAAGATTCAGATGGCCAAAGGGATTTTGCTTAAAGCCTAAAAATCACTTCTCAGTGCAGATCAAACATAGAAAATTCCAGCATAGACGATAAATATTTCACATGCTGATAACATCAATCTCCTGGGTTGTTGGTTTTTTTTCTGAAAGTTATGAGAAGTACTTTGAAAAACAGTAGGGAGGTGGAAATGTTCTATTGAGTCGCACAACTAGGAAATTATACAAGGGGAAGAAATAACTTTCTCTCCATTCTAGAACAAGCAGTGTCTTTCTGAAAACAAATAATTAAGCAATGGTATATTTTAATTAAAGTTGTAGTAATGGTAGCTATAGAAACACGAAGGATGCTCTGGAAGTATTCTCTTATTTTCAGTGCTGGCAACAGTGAAGTGAAAGATAAGCCATGTTCTGAACAGCCATGCAGATTTTTTACAACAGTGGTATGCAGGCTCTCGTTCACCAGTGATGAAAATGGGTAGCTACTGGCAGTGACTATGTTGATTAAATATAGTGTTTTGTAGCTGATAATTTGCACTATTAAGTAGTGTTATTGTGCTCTTTGGACCTGTGGTAGTTCCTCAGAAATAAATAGGCATTACTTTCAGAGTGACCTCCCTGCAAAGCTTTTTCTGGTACTGTCTTCATCTTTATGGTCAGACTGCTACATTCTACTGTTCTTTCTGCTACACAGTAACTTTTACTACTTTAAAATGTCCTTGTCTCTCAGATGGCTTTTCTGCAAGTCCAACCTTCTCATGTTTGAAGGTGAAAAGGAGCCCATGTAATCAAACTGACTTGCTACAGATCATAAACTGTAGGATTTAACTCAGTGATTCCTGGGTTAAGTCCAGTAGCTCATGTTTTTGCTCAAATGACAAAGTAAAGACAGCACCCATTATAAGCAACTTCATCAAATTCAATCTTTAAAATACATCTTTTTCCCATATTTCATTATCTAAAATGTTAAGGGGGGGGGGAGTATTATACCTGCAAAGACAGCATGTTGAACAATTTCAGTCTGATAACGCATCTTTGACAGCTGAGTAGTAGAAATTATCTAATAATGTAAAAATACCCATTTTTAATACTACTGGTTTGGCTGTTTTGTTATCTATCCCAGTATTTTGGGAATGATACTGTAATGTCTATTATAACTCTTGATGGCATGGTATCCCTGGTATGTCAGCAGTGCTCATTATCCTCTCTATCATTTTGTGAAAGAGCTGTGGTAGATATCTCTGCTATGGGGGGGGGGGGACAAAAACAAACAAACATTTTAGATACCTAGCCTGTTAAGGAGAGTGATAATTATAGAGTAAGTATAAGTCTAAGGAGTGTCGCAACAGTTCACCAACTACGGAGACAAAAGTTTGATGATAGCAAATGTAGTACCTAAAATTTTGCATGTCATTGAACTGATAATTTCATTTTGCATGCTAACAATTTTTGAACAGTATGAGAAAACTAGCATGCAGTGACTGAAACAGTAACTGTGGTTTTAAATAAATGTACCAACATATGAATACAGTAATTTAAAGGAAAATAACTACAGATAAACTCTACAGAAGCATTTGCAGTACAGCTTTGTCTCACCAGTTATTACTGAAAAAGCACCTCAGTGTTGGGGAAAAAAATCAGGAAATAGAGACACAAAAGAAAGATTTCATAACTTCAACATTTTCAATTATGTTGGCTTTTATGACAACAAAGTGGCCTAATGGATGCCATTTACATGAGAGGGGGAAAAAAAAAGTTGAAATTTGTTAGATTGTTTGACTGTAGCAACTTCTGAATAGTTCTTCATTCAGTAATGCATCTGTTAGTAAATATTCTGTACAACGGATTGGGGGGAATGTACAGAAGTGGTTGTCCTTTCTTGCCAGATTTCTTGCTAGTCTACTCAAGAACAGTAGGGAATTTGAGAGAGGCTGGGGCACTGTGTTGCAGAGTGTCCCTGTTCATTGTTAACTTTTTGTCGGTGTTAGTTTGAGTATTTGTATTACTTGGGAAAGATTTGCCCTTTAGGTAAAGAAGAAAATCAAACTCTTACAGTGACATGCTGTTAGGCAGGTATAGCATGTTGTACTGCTTGTTCTCTAGGTTCTTGCCTTCCTGAACATAGCTATGTAAGGTAATTTGTAGAGGAAACGTCACAAAAGACTAACATCATTCTTCTGTTTCACAGCAAACTGCCAACTAGAAATAGCCTAATTGGCTGGGCATGTGGCAGGGGGTCATGTTCTAATGAACACGTAGCTCAGAAATGCGAAGAAGAGTGGACGTGTATGCGCTGTACCCTAATAAACAAGCCATCTGCTGAAGCTTGTGATGCCTGTTTGACTTCAAGGCCTGAAGGTATTGAAAGGTTGCCTGGAGCCTGTACTGGGGAAAGGACGGCTGTGGTTTTGGTGTAGGTTTTAGAACTGTAGAACCATAGGAATGACTTACTGTGAATTGTATTTATATAACTTTAGCAGACTTAAAGTCAGATTTGGAGGAAATCTTACACAGATGATCATAGAAACTGCCTTGTCTTAAGCCCTAAAAGCGTCTTGCCTTCCAGCTTTGTTTGCAGGTGGGGATTCTATAGATGTCTCTGTGGTGACTGTTTGTTTTTGCTGGGGCAAGGAGTGAAACAAAATACCCTACTTTAAACTCTTATTAAAACTTAGACATTTGCAGCAAACGCCTGGCAGAGAAATCATCAGTGGTGTAGAAAAGTAATTCACATTCCTTCATCTGAACAAAACCAGAAGGGGACTAGGTATTTTGGTACCCTTTCCAAAGCACTGTTGGATTTCTCAGGGGCTAGTTTTTTGTAGGTTTTTTTCTGAGTTCAGATTAAGGAGGATTTTGGACTAAATTTGTCGATATTTCCTACTGGAGCTTTAATGCTACTATCTAGACCTCTTGGTGGGCAGGAAGCAGAGACCTATAAAGGGACACACAGATTGCTACTTTCTGTGCAGATTTCTATATCATTTAGATATTAAGAAGACATAAGAGAGGTAGTGGACAGACTTTCCACTGAGACCTGTTTTCTGTCTGAAGAGGAACTTTGTATTCTCCTTTTGTAAAACAGTGATTAAAATGTTCAGTGAAGGGATTTACAGGAAGCTCTTTGAGTCAAGAGTCTTGTTCCTTTGTTGAATTGCTACATGTATTCCAAGGGACGAAGTCTAGAGTTAAGCATGTGCGTGGTGTTAGGGGTAAAGCTAATCTCATAATCATTCTGTACTGAAACTTTTCTTCCTCAAGAACTAATGCTGTATTTATTTCACATTTTGCATAGTGAGTTCTTCATTGAAGACAGAGAATGTTGAAGATTCTGCAGACTTTAACATAAATCTCATGAAATACCCTTGTAATAACTTCAGAAAACCAAGCACAGAAATAAAGATCAACAGGAAAGCTGCATTTGGAACTACAACTCTTGTCCTAACAGATCTTGGTAATAAAGCAGTATTGAAAGGTGATATCCAAGTATCTGATGGATGCTCTGAGTACGTTGCTCCAAAAGGCAATCTCAGCCAGAATCAAAATGTCTACCACTCAGGAATAAGCATAGACAAGAATTGCTCAACAAATGTAATTTCTGTGGCTTCATCTTGTCAGGAACCTCTCTCTTTCCAGCACATAAAGAAGAAGCAGAAAACTCATCATGTACCCTCTGTTCACCAATATAATGTAACAATTGGGTATGTATTCTAAAATATAAACAAGTTTTTTTTTTTGTAGTTACATAAACCATCTTTATCTCTAAAGATGAATGGAATATTGTGTTGTAGAGTTCACACAGTGCTGTCTTTAGATTTTTGCCAAAGGTAAATTTCCTCTTGAGTAACTAAAACTACACTGAGACTTCAAAAGCACTGAAGGATCTAGGCTGTTGCTGGAAAAATCCTGAGTTTGGCATCTGGCCAGTACAGCTGTTAATTAAACAGCTGTTCATAGTTCAGGTATTCCCATGAATAAAAAAGATTTGCTCAAATAGGTAAACTAGCAGTTCTACCAAAGGAGTTGTCTGATCGCTGCTTGCCTTCACTATTTGTTTGGAGAGATCTTGAAATCATTGTGAAAGATGACAAGTATGTAAACTGATTCTCCTTTCTAAAGTACTTATTAAGCAGGTGATTTTTTTCTCTACTGTCTTGATTATTAACTTGTTTTCCCTGTGTAAACACAGGATCTTTAGTCTTTTGCTTTCATTATTAGCAAAAGAATGTATGCTCAGTATGTTTCTTAATTATAATCTAAAGAGAAACAGGTAGATGATGGAACACTCTTAAAATGTGCTAGAGGTGCTAGAGATGGATTTACTATCTCACTTAAAATGTGTGAATTCTCATACCGTAAGGAAAGTAACTGAATCACTTATAGTTTAGTTGAAAGTATTGGTCAGCTAGCAATTTTCAACTTGTTTCCATGACGCTAACTTCTGTTCAAGGTAACTTAATGAACCCACTGTCTCTATTTTCTCTTAACTTTCCTCCCTATCCTATATGCAACTACTTCCACCCATCCTGAATTTTAAGTTACACAGCCTGTTCAGACACATCCACTCATAGTGAAGAGAAATGTGAGAATGTGATAGGATTGTTAAGGAAAACTTGGGCAGACACATACAGCAGTAATGGGAGTATAAAGTAGATTTCACCAATGGTGGTAAATTATACAGGGTGAATGTGAAAGATGTTTGTGATACACTGCAGAGTTCTTGGTCCCATGTCTGTTCTGAAATACAGAAGTTATTTATTGCATTGTTGAAGCACCAGTTTTGAAAGAGGACCTTACTAGCAAGTTGATGCTGTGTGAATAAGCATTCTACTTGCTGTCTCAGTAGAAGACTACAGAGGAAAGCTGTAGATGGGATAAGAATAAGAGAGCACAAAGAACAAATTGGATGTCATTCACAATAGCAGGCAGTTATCAAAGGCCACTAACTTGCACATTACAGAAAACAAACAGAAACTTTGTACCACAAAATGTGGGAGTTTTGTGGGTTTTTGATTTTGTGTTTTCCTGATGAGAGATAGGGAGAATATTTTAATGAGGTACTGGAGTAAAACTTTGTCTACAGGACTATAATCTTCCAGACAAATTTCCTAAGCTGAAAACTACAAGAACGAAAATAACTAATTGATCTTTTCAGTTTTCCCTGTGGCTTCATCACTGCTTTTCTGATCTATAAACATATTAGAAATATTTCAAAGAGCATAAATATTTTTTGTTACCATTTCTAAATAAAACCTTGTGTATTGCATTCACATAATCTCTACCTCAATCAAGAGGGAGGAAGAAAGAAACTTTATCCCATCCAGACAGCACTGTTCCCTCCCCTTAGCCAGATTACTTCTTGTCAGAATACAGGCATTACAGTAATTTTTTAGTAAGGAGAATGGGAAAATTCTGGGAAGCATACAAATACCTTCAACTTTGACTAATTACTCGGTATTGATCTTTTTCCTAGTGAAAGCAGAATATTCTTTTAAAATGTGGTGGAATTTAGGGTGGGCAGTATAACATAGGAAGTATGATTTTTTTTTTTTTGCAGCTGAATTGAGGAATACGTTGAAATAGCCTAAAACCAAGGCTAATGCTGGGTAAAGCTGATATGATACCTTCTAGATTAGTTTATTCACTCCCAGAAATCATTCAGCTTTAAAGGAGCAATAGGCTGCATTAGAGAAGCAAGTTCTTTGGCTGTCATTATATGCAAATGTACACTGAGCGTGCTATAATAACAGTAGGAGAGAGTTCTTTGGCTGTGGTGTTGGTAATCCCTTTACCATTATGCACAAGTCATTTTGTAACCTGTCATTACAGCAAACCTCAAGTTAATTCGACAGATGATATTCATACACTGAGCACAGGCCCTCCTCACTGCAGTAAACATGGTCACCTCTGCAAACTCAGAATTGTGAGGAAGGATGGAGAAAACAAGGGCAGGATGTTTTATAGCTGTCCTCTACCCACAGAAACTCGGTGCAACTATTTTCAAGTAAGTATAAGACTTCATGGCCTGTTTTCTAATATGTAATGTTTCCCACTTTTTCCTTAATTCAAACACTTTTTCATACAGCCACCTTACCCCATCATCTGTAACTGTGCAAAAGTGTTTAAAATGACCTCATGCTTTTAATGGATTGTATCTGTTCACATTAAATTGAAAATAAGAGCATAATCATGGCTGTAAGCTTATTGTTTCAGTTACTTCTCTAACATCTGAGAACATACCTGCTTATGCAAATGCTCTTAATCTGCTTCAGCGTAACTTAAGGCAGATGCATAGTAGAATTATTGATTTGGAGGGACTTGTACAGCTCATTTAGTTCAGCCTCTGGGTTGAAGAAAGACTACTGCAGACTTTAGATCTGGACATTCAGCTATGTCTCTGTCAAGACAAAATCTTGAAAACCTCTGAGCGCACACATCCTGTAGTCTGTCTGGACTGTTGGTTCCACAGCTGCACTGCTGTGAACCCAGCCTTCAGGGCTGCAACCCTGTGGTCTCAGCTTCTCACTGTGAATGTACATGACTGGGAAGAGTTTAGCTGGGTCACCTACCAACAGAAAGAATATATGAATTTAAGTCAATAATGACTATGATGCCTTAATTTGTAGAAAACTGTGCATTAACATCAATTAAACTTACAAAGCCTAGTTATAATATTTAACACCAATTAAAGTGCATGCAGTGCACTGATCACCAGAGAGATCAAAGTATCCTAAGTAGCAAGAATTTCTGATAAGGCCTCTCTTGTAGATCCATCCCCCTTTTTAATTTTAAAATAACGAGCACAGAGGCAACAGATATGATAAAACCGTGCCTTAAAAACTGTTTCTTTTGACAGTGGGCTGACCTGAGTTTTCCATTTTGTCACCATGGCAAGCGATGCGTTATGAAGATGGTGCTGAAGCTTGGTCCCAATAATGGAAGGAACTTTTTTGTGTGCCCATTAGGAAAGGAAAAACAGTGTGGCTTTTTCCAATGGGCAGAAAATAAGCTAGTTACACAGTCTATTCCTTGATGTTATAGTTAAAGACACCCTGAGAAACAGATAAGTAAAACTCTCATTGGTCATTTCTGTTTTGTTGTTACTTTTATTTTTCCTGTTCACTGATTAATTAGTAAAATAGCTCCCATAACTTAGTAAAAACTACAGATTATCCCAATTTTAAAGAGTCTTATAACATAAAACACTGCTTGTATGCTGCATACTAACTTGCAATATATTGTGACATACTGTTATATTTCCAAATAATTGAACAGCTTTCTATTTTTCATGTAAATGTCACTGCACTGTCAGCACTGCAAATTTTCAAGCTGACAGGACTTATAGAATGGATAACTTAATCTGAATTTGTACTTGAAAGTGGTAGACTCTTATAAATATAAACATGTTTTTAATGAATAAAATTTATTGCACTCTTCAATATAGCTTCACGCTTTATTTCTTCAGAGCTTGAAAAGAAACAGACTGTACATTTTAAATTTTACTATAGCTGGATGTATGACCCTGCTAGAGTTGGAAAACAGACACACACTGCCCCACAGTTAATAACATGACTGTAGTTTTCTTAGTTATGTTTTAAATCTTAATATTTGACTCTGGTTGCTACTCAATCTTCTTCCCTAATCCATGTTAAATGTGTAATAAAACCATACCAATGTGATGGTTAAAACAACTGAAAACTTGTAAATGGTCTACCACTCAATACTGCTTTTCCTTAACTTTTGGGTTTTTTGGTTGGAAGGAGTGGCAGGGAAGATGGTACTTACTTAGAAGTAAAGAAAACTTACTTAATTTTCCTGAGAAATCTGTGGAACTACAGTCCAGTTTAAAGCTTCAGTGCCATGCTGTGAGTGAAGCCAATTAATTTTTGTCCTTGCCATCAACTTCAGAGAAGACTTTCTTCCCCTTTTCAGTAGCCTATGCCACATTTCAAGACCTTTAAGTCCTTCCTTATGTGATGGTAATCTTCCTTTTTTTTTTAAAAAAAAAGGGACTGTAGAAAGTATAATCCTTATGCTGCTTGGTGGATTCTTTCCAACTTATATATATCTTTCATGAAGCCTGTTATTTAAAGTGGGGTACTGAGCCCTACCTGAGAACAAAACAAGCTACCTCACATGGTGAAGACTTTTATATAAAAGATACCAATGATACTTACTGCTATGATAGAACAGTGACATACCAAGCTAGTTTAGGTTATACATCTAAATCTTTAGAATTGTCTGTTATTTGTACAATTCATTATTATGAGAAAATGATTATTTTTATATTTTTATATGTGGTTGGGTGTCTTGCACAGGGATAAATCTTCAATGGTTCAGCTAAACATGAAAAATACAACTATTTTTGATCATTTGCCTTTAACAAATGTGAAGCTCTCAGTAAAGCTAGAACTTGAATGACTTTTTCAGACTTTGACACTTCAAAGATGAGGCTGTTACGTCTCTTTTTTAAATCTTACCTGCAAGACAAGAAGTAAATGAATATTTGTTTACATATAACACATACTAGCTTTAAAGGATTAACTGCTTTTATTAGCTACTGCTGTTACTTTTCTTTTGTATTTCCTTATTTCTAGAACATGCTGTGTGTGAAAATAAGTAAATGCATAAGCAGCGTGGAAATTTAACCTAGACAATATATGCACAACTACCATTTGATGGCAATATGAATTCCTCAAATAGACTGAGGCCTGGAGCAATGGTCTTACATTACTAATTCACCAAATAATAAATTTATACCTAAAATATGCACTCAAGTTTGAAGTCATGATTATGTTGCAGCTGTAAATAAAGACCTTTACTATTACACACAGCTTTATTTCTGCATCCACCTGCCTGTTTAAAACATACCGCTGGTTCTCACTTATTTTTCTGAAGTTGAAAACAACCAAAAGTGTTTTAGTTTGTTGGGGGAAGGGGATGCTCAAAGAAGTGGAAGATGCCGTCCTTTTATCTGCTAAATATGTGCATGAAATGTTCATTAATTTCACATGAAATCAAAAGGTATTGCAAAGTCTTTCACAAACTTCACAGCAACTGCAGGCCCTCTTTCTCTCTAAAGAAAATCCCTTTGCTGGAAGATTTAAGACTATTCAACTCTTTCCTGTGTCCTTCTGCACTATGCCATTTTATTTGCTGTCAGCTATACTTGTATTGACATTTGCTGATTAAAGCTCAAGTTAAACATCTAGCATGTTAATATCCTGCAAATATTTATTTTTATTCCTTTAATGTTTGAAAGGTTGTTTACTGTGTCCAATTTTCACTCAAGTATTCAGAACATACGTTCAAGATCCATTTAGAAAAGGCTGGAAATACACCCTATTTTGTACTGAGCTCAGACTAAACACTGTTCAGCCTCAGTTTATGAGTGAATCTAACTGCACATTTCACTGGATTAAAAACTGGCTGGTGCATACATTTTGCTGACAGATCTGTAACCAAGGCTGATTTCAGCCACCTCCAAAAATACTCAAAGTGAGTCTTACCATAGCAGCTTGAACATCACATCTTCAGGTAAGAACTAATTTGTACTCCATTAGTTTGTAGTTTATGCACAGCAAATAAAGATTTTTGAAGAAAACTGCATATACATACTACACTGGACAGCAACTTGAGTAGGAGCTGATCCCACTGCAGTCAGGCTTCAAAGCTTCACACCTTGTTTGCTCCTACACAGCAATGCAAAAGGAATCAGAAGGGTAAAAAAATTCTATGCTCCTAAACTATTCAGGTATGCAGATACTATAGCAACAACAGAATATAAATAGTTGAAGCTTTTGTAAATTACTTGTTTCAATATAGTAGGACAGAAATTATAATATTGAAACACAGAATTGGGATCCTATGCAAGCAGCCAGTATCTACAGAACTCTAAGTAGATATGGGGTAAAGCAGACAAGGTGGAACTCAGGCAGGCAAAAA
>JACDJE010000578.1:165755-180682 GCA_016647715.1 Pavo muticus | reverse complement strand
CCCCCCCCCGAGAGCCCAAATACAGCAGTCAGCTGAAAACATGGTAGTATTAACACAAAGCATAAGTCACGGTGATTTTCAATTACATAGTCAAGAATTCACAATGCTCATATTTTCACAAAAACACTGTGAAACCTCAGTTGCTTTGAAGTATGACATTTCGAGTCATACAACCTCTTATGGGAAAGTCAAATTCATATTTAAATCAAGAGAAGGGCATTAAAAAAAAATCTGTTGCACAGAGATTCTGCACTTACCCATTCTGAAGATGGAAAAATCTATGTTAAAGAATTAACAACTTAAAAGACAAAAGAGGAAGATGTGACAAGACAGAAGAGAAACATGACAACAGCTTGTTGATGAGAATTCTCCCTGAAGCGGGAATTCTTGATATAAACCCCGATTTCTCACTTCTCTGAATTTTACTAGGGAGAAATGCTTAGGGTGCGCCTGAGGGCTGAATCATAACGCCTATTGAAAGACAGGCACCTTACTTCAGTCTGCAGAAAAGCTGTGAAGAGGTTACTTTTGCCAATCTGAAAATGTACTGTCACCAGCTGAAAAACTTGCTGCATTCCTCAGCTTTCTACTGCATATGCTTTTTTTCCCTCCTGTACTATGCTTTGTATTAGCAGGTGGGTGACTGTATGGTAAAACAAAACAGCCTGTTTACCCACACTCCAAGAAAGAGCTAAAAAAAAAAAGTTTAGTTTTCAGCCAGACAAGGAAGCTGATGCATTTTTTGGAGCTGCAAAATCACCAGAACCAATTACATAAATGCATACTGGGGGATGGAAGTATTATCACTCCTTCTCAGGCACCAAAATCTTGACCCTAACTGAAATCATGCATCAAAGATGGACAAAGCTCAAAACTTAGCCTTCTCTTCAGCACCTTACTAGCTAATCATTGTGCAGTATAGTGGCTTTTGTTGGATTTCATTACTCCCATTGTAACTATGTGCCTAGAAGCATGAGGTGGTATTCTACACATACCTGAGAGATGCGACACCTACTCCTCCACAAAACAGCTGCAACCAAATTGCCCTGGAGCTATTTGTTACTTCACTTTGATCAGCAATTATCAACCCCACAGCAGAACCATTGGACAGGGATGTAGGCATCTGCTATTCTGCGCAAACTCCAGATGGAGGCCAGAGAAGTTAGACTGCTGGATCTGACATGAGGATGGTCAGGTTCACTCTAGCTCCTGAACCAGGACTGGCAGACAAGTAAACACCAGAAAAGAGAGCAGACAGGAAGGAAAAAAACATCACATAAAGCTGTTAGCATCCTTAAGCCTGTGCAATAGTGATGTCACCTGCCTAAATTCTCATTTTGTGAAGCTATCACTTCGACTAAGCAGTAACTGAAATTGTCAAAATTATGGCCAAGAAGAAAGAACATGTGTCATTTCATGTTGACAGTTTCATGAG
This sequence comes from Pavo muticus, assembly GCA_016647715.1. Lineage (NCBI taxonomy): Eukaryota > Metazoa > Chordata > Aves > Galliformes > Phasianidae > Pavo > Pavo muticus. The sequence goes on along the minus strand of JACDJE010000578.1, from coordinate 179,247 downwards.
AATAGCAAGAAATTGAATTTAAACATTTACTGTTTATTGGCATTGCAGCTACTCCAATATAATTCCTTTCCTACTTCACAACATGAAAATTATTCTTCAGTAACAACCAAATTAACAAAACATTACTGTATATGAATTAGACATGTTTATAATAATTTTTACATTCACCCTTTTAATCTACAGTGCTGTATTTCATCTATTACTGTAAATCCTTAAGAAAAAAACATAACTTAAGAATTGACTAGGCAACAAAAAGAGGCAAATTAATTCCGTGTCACTTCTTAATTCTCAGAAAGAGCACCGCTGATACAAATATTAATTTATGGAAAGTTTTATTTGCTTTGTACTTTTCTGTGCATCACCTTGCCAATCAAACCTTCATTCCCAGAGATTACTATAATTTGCCATAGAATTTCTCTCATAACAATGAATATCCAGGAGCAGTGTTAAGCAAGAAGCACAAGCATTTTTACTGTCAAATAGCCTGTCGCATGGTACTCAATAAATAACATATACCATAAAGCAACTATTTATGAACAAACTTTTATGACCTAGCTTAGAATAATCCTAAATCTGCCATAGTGCAATCTACTGTGATACTGTCTCTCAATTTGCTCAAAAATGCAGCTTCTATAGTCATCATTTAAATCACTAAGTCACTAATTAGTTCAATAGGTAACACTAAATATGTTTTTCTACTTACAAATAAAAAAAAAAAAAATCTTTTCACGGGGTAGAAAGGCATGCAGGACAGTTTTGGTGACAAAGGAAAACAATTTGCCTAAAAACCTAATTTACTGCACACAGCTGAGCAGAATCTAACTTACCAAGGTCCCGTGCAATAACAGAGAACCTATTAAACAATTTAATTGAAGGTTATGAATTAAACAAATGCAGTAACATAGCCTGTGGAAATTAACATGAAGGCAAACATTCCTGACACTTTCAAACAATAAAACATCCAGATTATAAAACTCTACATGAAAGAAATTACTTAGCTCATATTTCCCATTTCAGTTTTACAATTACAAGCTGATTTAATATTATGGTTGCTTAATATTAAGAAACATTACTGTAACATGTAAGTGTGTATATGAAAATATATAATTTCATTTCTTTTAAATATTTCCTAATAAAGAAATATTCTAAGCATTTAATCTCATAACAACAAGAAGAGCCAAAGTCGGAGCACTATGCTGCACCTTCCATGGTCGGTTACCCCCACATACTACAAAGATTAATACAGTTTGCAAATACAATCAGAAAATCTCACTTAAGCTGACACTTTCAGAAAAGCCTTCCTCCCATTTGGAAAGTCAGGTTTTATAACAATCTCTGTGTGCCTATCTTCTAAAAGTAACCAAGTGCAGGTTCTTTCCACCTGTACCTAAGAATATTCAAATACACCAACGTTACTGTTTATCTTGCTGAACTAAAGTTCTTCTTCCTTAAGATCTTCAAATGACAAATGCTAAGAAAGTATAAATTTAAAACACAACTCAACTTTGTAACTATGTTCAAGTGCCAGAACTCACAGTTTTTTATGTTTTAAACAACAGAGGCAATCAAAACAAGTAAGATTTGGTGGCAAATGAAATTCCAGCTGAAATGTAATTTGGCTTCTGCCTGGAAAATAAGCAGAAGTGTTACAAGAGCTCATCATTTCTAAAAAATAAAAAGCCTTCATATTTACAATGCATTTGTTTTTCTAAAACTCTACCTGGAAAAAAAAAGAATAATTAAAAACAAAACAAACAACCAACTCATCTTTCAAATACTTACTCCCCCATCCTACTAAGAAAAAAAATAAATAAAATCACCAGTAAGAGGAAATCTCACAACTGGCACACTTTGAAGTTGCTAATTGCTTTTATTTCACATATCACCACCTGTCACTGTAAATACGAGCTAATCACATCAAGAGTATTGCACCAGCAGGTGAATTCACCTACATTGCTTCCAACTGGCTGGGGAAAAAAAAAGAAAAAAAGGAAAGAAAACAAAAACACAGCAAATATTGCTAAACACACAAAGATCTAAAATTGTTTGCCACTTGACTCAGCAGCTCAAACAGTAACAATGAAACCGCTCATAAAATCCTGAGAATCTCACATCTGCTCTGTAGTTATTTAGCAATGCTGTTTTGCTGTAAACTTAATGGAACTTATGTAGAAGAATGAATAGACCCCCTAGTAAGAACATTTGTAGTTCAGTGCTTAACATATATCACTTCTATATCGGAGCTAGAGTAAATGTAACGGTATCACCAAGGTGTTTCCCTTCCCCACTACATCAGATGAAACGATAATTTGGTGAGAAGCATTAGAAAGAAGTAGGTTAGCTTGAAGCTAATGAACTTGAAGACTTAAACAAAAACACACAGACGAGGCATTCGACCCTATCACTAACTTGCAAGTCTCATATTTTGTGTCATTTTCTTCTGCCTTTTGTAGTAAAGTGAAAAACTTCCAAAAAAAAAAATCCATGAATGCAAAAGATTTTTTTTGTAACCACAACAAAGTATTACTCTTTTGTCTGTAATATCAGAACAGTGCATCTGTAGTTTAATATATTGTCAAGTTAACTATATATTCAAATAATTCACACAAACTAATCCTTTCATAAATGAAAGGATTACTCATGGAGATGAGTAATTTTCCTCAGGTATGGATGAGCAGACTATGCAGAAAGTTAGAACTCTAACTCAGTGACTTCAAATACACTTCTACAGAGCACTTTCAGCAGGTAGTCATAACTTCTGGTTGTTTATGCTAGCTAACACAGTGACATAAACACACTAGAAAGCATGTCACCAATGTTCTCAAGCTCTCAAGAAAATGAATCCTAGATTCACTTGCAGCAGTTTGAGATGTTAACATTCAGTTGCAGAACTGAACTGCTATGTTCACCAGTTGCAATGTTATCTTTGAAGAAATAATCATTGGGATTTTACTTATCTATTCGTACTTGACTGCCTGAAGTTACAGGTACAGATACTGTTTCATTCACTCCATCCTAAAATACAGCGGCTATGGCAGAATGGCTGTAGGCAGGAAAGAGAAAACACCATAAGCCTCTGCAGATATGTACAATAAGAGCTCCTTTAACAAAAGCTTGGTGTGGCCTATTGTGAACTCTGTATTATTAGGTACTCCAAAGATGCAGTGACAGAATTGAGTCTTCCAAATAAATGAGTTTCCTGACCTAGTTCAACAGCAGACCATTAAAGATGACTAATGTTTTCTCCAGCTTCTAAACATACATCTTGGAACAAAAGGCAAGAATCACTCTAAGGCGCAGTACACAAGCACCAAACAACCTGACTTAAAAAGAGATACATTAAAGTGTGCTTTTATTACCAAAACATTTTGTTGAAGTAGACAAAGAATAATTCAAGTGTTGATGAAAAGGTGTACTTATTTTGCTTGCTTGACTTCCCCCCCCCTTTTTTTTTTCCCTATTAAACTCCAGGCTGCACACAGATCACATATACCTGTAGAACAATCCTCAAGATGCTGAAGAAAGCGATTAAACCAGGTTTTTTTTTTTTTTGCTTTAACTACCATGCTTTAGGTAAGCAACTGCATGCTCGCAGTGGTAATGTGCTATAGGAAAATGTAAGCACACTTGTAACAAATCACTGTGATTAAGATTCATAATTTAATTTATAATGTGGAAAATCAATCTCACATCCCATTCACTGTCAACAGATTTCAACACTCCTTGAAAACTTGTATTAACAGGGATGTTTGTATGTCCTCTCCATTCAAAGATATTTTTGGCTATTTTGAAAAAAGTTCTTGTTCCTCAATCTTTTAATTAAGACTTCAAAATCTTCACCACTACTCTTCAATTCTCTTTCCTTGCTTGCTAGCACTTGCATGTAATTTTCTTTTCAAGAGAAAGGACTAAGTCTGACAATAACAATTAAACATTCTTAAAATAAATCTCCCATGTAGAGGCAGAACCCTTTCTCCTCACTGCCCTTTATTCCAGATTTCCGCCAAATACTTGTTTTTAAATGGAAAAGTGAATGTCTAGACAGTGGTTATTATACACCACTTTTGCTTATTTAGCCCTTAAGAAAGCAGACAGTAGAAGAGCTGTTAGACACTTCATCTCTGTGTATGCTGTATGATAACCTGCCTACTTTATGAACTTTCTTTGAAAGACTTTTTTTCGAATGACCAAATCTCTACTTCCCAAAAAAAGTGGGTGAAACTTGGCATTTCTTGGAAGTGAATATACAATAGGTAACTTTGTGTGGTATTTAGAACCACAGTTTGACTGTTAGGTTTGTGAAAATTTAAGACTTGAGATATAAGGTAACATCTATTAAATTCCCGACTTAAGTGACTTCAGTGGTGAGGCACATTAATTTCAGCCATTTCACTTAAATGTTGATTTTTAAATAAAGCAGAATCCTTCCTTGCTACCTGTGTAAGTGCCAGCACTAACCACAATTCTGCAGTTTTATCCACTTTCCTGAAAGTGCACGGAGTCCATTTTTTAAAATCTCGCTCTAAAACACCTCTCTGAAATCATTTAGAAATAATTTGGCAAATTAATGAGATAATTACAGCTTAAGTTGAATGGCACTACACAATTTGAAAACAGAACACATTAAAAACAGTGAAGCATCCACATCAACATATCTTTATGCTTGTTCGCATGATTATGAAATAACAAAATCAAAGAAACATTTTAAAAATGATACTTTGGGAATCTTCGCACTTTCCCCCTCTAAGTTTAGATATTAATAAGGTAAAGGAAATCAAATGCAATCTATTACTTGCTCAGCTGGCTGACTTTGCAAAGGGCTAAAAACCATGAAGTGAAACTGAGTGAATCCTGGAATTTTATTACATGCAGCACCTAGGAAAGAAAAAAATATATAACTCGATAAATTTAGGATTAGTGTATTTTGATTATAAAGTACTCTAATAAACACCCAATTACTAATTCTTCTACTATGGTGTAATTATTCTTTTACAATCTGTTTAACCCAAGACATCTTGAAAGTATTTATTTTTAAGTAAAAATACTGTGCTACTGATTGTTGTATAATACAACACGAAACAGTACCATACGTTAGGAAAAAAAAATATATCTATCTTTCAATCCTGATTAACTTAATGAGTTCCTCCAACTCTAATCTCTTAAACACAGAACTATGCAAAATAAAAGATCAAAGAATAGCAATAAGCAGTCCAACTAAATAAGCTGTGTTGATTAGCAAATTATATTTGCTACTGATCTGAGAGCTTGCTAATGAGATGCCTGGCACAATGACTGATCTTGGACTGCTTTGAAGCTATGCTTAACAACCACAATCTCCCTGCCTTATGCCGTATTTTTAAAATACCTTTAAATTAATCTTACACAATCTAGGAGAACACATATAAGGTTGTAAATATTTTTGATTTCTGTGAAGTCTTACATAAGTTTTGTAAACATGTAAAATATCAAAATGCAGAGGAGAAATTAAAATATCTCAATTTCACATGAGGGCAGTTGCCCTGATAACCAGCCTTTGATATTATGAATGACCATATCGCTGCAGTACTTAAGGAGTAATTAATGACTGCTGTTTTAAAGCCCACCATAAATTTTGCTTATCTGTGACCTAGTCGGTCAACAAAAGTGGTCTTTTGAGAAAGATACATACCATAACTTCCAGTGGTATTGGCACATATAACAGCACCAAAGAACTTTGGAACATACTTCCGAATCCTGGAAATAACTTTTTGACAGGCTACTGTCGGGTCTGTTCCCATCCTCATATACTCCACTGCTTGATAGCTAAAACAAACAAACAAAAAAATAAAATAAAATAAAAACATCCCCACATCCAGACAGTTAGCCAAACTCAGGTTAGATATTACCTTGAGAGATTTAGAGTGCTCTGAGTTATGGAAACAAACTACAAATTAGCAATTATTATTCAATAACGTGTTATTAGAAACAGTACTAAAAGGGATTTCAAGATGTCATTTAAATCATCTACTATTCTAAGGCAAGAACAAACCTGTGCTAACCTGATCATTTGCAGTTGAAGAGGCTAAGCCACAGATCAGTTCAACAACTGTGAAGAAGTAGCTGAAGAGTTACTGGCTTTTATTTTTTATTGTACTACTAAGTTTCACATGAGGAATTATTACTAGTTTTCAATATGACCTATCTGAAGGTAATTTCATTAGTTAAAAAAACCACCACCAACAAAACAACTTCTGAAATTACACACACCTCACCCCTATTTATTTATTCCAGTAAGCATTAAAAATATTTTTAGGAGATGCAAGCTTCAGAAAAACTCAGAATTGAAAAAAACTTTTCTTTCATAAACATGAAGGTATCATGTTCAGAACAAGACTCCGAGCTACCTTTAAAATTTTTGTAAGATAATATTTAAAAAATAATAATAAATCTTACTCTAAATGCAAAATAATCAAGATGAATTTCCTTTGCATCACTCTACAAATGACAACACAGGCAAAGTTTGAGATAGAACACTTGCATTTCCAAGATGTCATCAGTGGTAAAACCTACCAACAATCCAACCTTTTATTGTTGTTTACTTTCAGAAGCAGAAGATGAAATGACAATGCATAATTTACTCAAAAGCAAACAACACTAAATTTTGTCTTGATGAAAGATACATAAATAAATACCTCAACTTGTTACACTAACAAACACTCATCCACAGAGAGCATTAACTATAGATGTCAAAGTGCCTCAGAAGAGACCTTTACTTGCATTCTCTGACTCCCTGTTACCCTTGTTTTCTAATACTAATCGGAAAGATTAAATAACTTGAACTGTAACTATCTAAATAAAAAGCTACATTTCACAGGGGTATCCTCCATAATCAAAATAAAGTAAGATGTTATTGTCTCAAAAAAAAAAAAAAAAGCAGTCAGAAACTTAGAAATTTTGCCCTTGATTTGACACCTCCTGGTTTTCTGATAGATCAATTCTATTCTTACAAGAATGCGTCTTCATTTTTATTTGAGAATACTTCAATATCATGAAATTAAGAAAGATCTGATCTACAAGGAACCTGTGACTGTCTAGTCTGAGCTCTCTAAAACCAATTGAAGCAAACACGAAATGTTTTAGGCATTACAAACAAATTTTTCAGGCCGCTAAGAAGCAATGTACATTTTTACTGATTAATCTCATAGTGGAACCCAACTCACAACTTTTGTCAGTACCTGATTCCTCAAAATAATTCACAAAGTTGTGAATTATTTTGCCTTTTATTTCAAGACTGCCTTGGAACAGCTTCACACTCATTCAGGACTGTAACTTTTAAAAATGTACTTCTGTCAGTAGGCATCCATAACTGCCAGAGTTTCAGAAGCAGTACTTGAGTAATGTGAAGGCCACTGCTTTAGATTCCATAAAGCACCAGTGCTCATTATGTTTAGCATAGGCTACCATAAAGCTTTCCTTTTGAGACTGGCCCACTAGAAAGACTGTCAACACTCAGTGATGTAAACAATCATATTTTACAGTTTATGCAGCCACAATGACAGCACTAAGCCATCTCTTCCAGTTTCAAATTAGATATTACATAATCTTTTTACAGTGACACTCCCCTACATTCCTCGGTAATCCGAGAGTCACTCTTCATATTTTCTACAGTTTATAAGGCTTATTTCTCCCACAGCAAAACACTTCAAGCAAAAAGCTCATCTGTTCTGTTAAAGAACATGCAGGTTGGTAATACACTCATTACTGCTCTCTGTCTGCTCTCAGCGAGGCAGAGTTTCAGTGTTAAGTTGTAAGGATGACTTGATCTTGCTCCTGCTCTTCCCCCTTACATTCCTTTCTCTCCCACTTCAAGAACCAGTAAGTCAGACAGTCTTTCAGTCAATTACACAATTTGCTGAGCTTCCATTTTGCTTCTGAAAGCTAGCAAAGTCTGCCCTAAGGACAAACCTGGGTAAGAAGCGCATCATGGTGTCACCATCTCCAGTGGCTGCAGCTCCTCCAGCTGTACTATCGGCATAGGATCCTGCTCCAGCTATTGGAGAATCTCCAACGCGGCTGCAGTGAACAATGAAGAAAAAGTATTCTACAAAAGAGAACTGAAATTTACTAATGCCAGTGAGATTATACTAATGTAATTGCTCTTGGTCTGATATCAGGAAGTTCTTATGGCTTGAGTACCCCTTTAACTTTGTCAATTTAATCCAGCTGGGTTAGCATTAAACCTATAGGAGAACAGAACATGTAAAGAGGTCACGTTACTGCAGTCAACAGTCTTGTCATAAAAACCAATGACAAAACAGATCTGTGATAACTTGACTGATCCAAGGCTTAGTCCACCTTCAGTGTATGCCTCCTTGTTATTATCCTGAATATAGCTAGGGCGGTAAGGTTTAGCCAGTGGGCAACAATGAGCAGCTAGGGCAACTACTATGTTCAATAACTCTTGCTAAATCCGGAAGTTGTCTGAATTGGTTGACAAATACAATTCCTAGCTGGGGAGAAAAAAAATAATCTCAAAGACAAAATACAGGCCTGAGGTTCTGATTCTATATACTTCTACTTGGAGAATATACACCTTCCAAAAAGGCTCATTTCTGGTGACTTGCCTTAAATTTTCTTCACAAATACGCCAGTTTTTTGTATGCCTGCATGGACAACTAAAACAGTTTAACAATTAAACCAGAAAAACAAACACTCCTTCACACAAGTTGTATCTGTTTCTTAGCATTTGGATTTATGGCATTGCCTTGCAAAAACTAAGACGATTTTGTGAAACGGTGTTTCACCTTAACTTAAGCAGGAAATGAAACAAACAGAAAAAAGTTTCTTTTGCAAAATTAGAGATACTAACCCTGGAATTTTGTGGACGCCACCATTAGTAGATGTCCCAGAAGCAACGGTTCCACTCTTACCAATTACAACCATACCTAAAATTTTCAACAGATATGAAACATACTTAGACACACACTGCAGACAAATATATTAAATTGTCATTATGTGTCTTACCATCAAATAAAAAAATCTGTATATCATGGTTCTAAGTTATCCATATGCTGAAATACAGAAAAACTGTATTTATTTGTAAACTTTTTCTATTCTGAAAACAGAATAGAAGAAAAAAAATGTAAGCATGCTTCATTTTATACGTTTAAGAACAATTTGACAAACTCTGCCTTTGGCAACAAGTCTATTTACTAATTTCTCCCACTTCTGGAAAGCCTTTTAAGTTGGTCTGACAGCTACATGGGAGACATGACTTAAGTTAACTACAGTCAAGATAAAAATGACTATTTTTAACCTTGATCAGTTTTCTAAGCATATATACTTGCCCAGTCAGCTGTGCTAAGGTGTCTGAGAGATAAGCAGTAGGGTAATAACAAGTAAGAGACAACAAAAGAGGAAGGAAGTGGCTGTGCAGCCAGTGCACTGGAAAAATACATCCTACATTTAGGAACTTGATCCTAGCAAATAAACAACAGCCTTGAAATCACTATAAATAGGAATGAAATATTATGTAATCAGATTTTTATATGAAATATCTTGCTTTAAACTCAGCATGAGTTAATCAACAGACGAATGAGGAAAAAAATAGGAACAGAGCTACCAAAAAATTGTTACCAATAGTATCGTGACTATGAACGTTTCTTTGTGAAATGGTCTCTTCTTCAAATGAAACTTTTTCAAGCCGCTTATATGGTCCACAGGATTTTGAAGAGTCTGGTACCACATTCTGTAATTATATGCATGAATAATAAATTATGCTTCATTTCAGATTAATTTCAAAACATTACACTCAATATCTATAAACTACTACACAAGTATTACATGCCTGGTACGTAAATTATGCAGCTGTACTAATATCCTACACTTGGTTTGCTTAAAGAATGAAGACTGACTTCTGGTATTATATGGTAAAAAGGTTTTTCAAGTAAATTGTTGATGAAACTAGATATTCTCTTTTGCTTAACAGACTGGTCAAAAAAAGTTCATTCTTCAGCAAAATGGAGAATTTTTTTTTTTTTTTTTAAGAAAAACTTTTAAAAAAAGGGTAAATTGAGTTTACTTCAATAATTTCAAGGTATTACATCAAGTCAGTGTTAAAGAACTTTAAAGAACAATTGAAAATGAGAATACATATTGGTTTAAAATGGCTCAGCAATGCAGTATTTTAGATGCAAGAAACAACGAAAACACTGCACAAGTGTACAAACCTGCAACAGCTATACCAAAATAAAACAAACCCACCACAAAAGGCAAGTTTAACACAGACAGCTGCACTGATCTGACATTTCCACAGTTCTGCATAAAGCCATTGTATTTACAGAAGCTAACTTTTATTGTAAGATTTCATTCCAGAAACTCATCCACGCATCAGAAAGTACTCACACTGCTTTATTTAGCATAAGTTCTGCCCAAATTTAGAGTTTAAAAAACAAAAAACAAACATATACATATCCCATATCAAAACTCCGTTGCAAGCAAGGTCAAAACTGTAAGATTTAAGAAGTAGGAGCCAGTCATATACTCTTCCTGAGTCCAAGCATTTGACAAATCCAGGTTTGTTCCGTGTATTACATGGAACAGTTATTTCATACATGCGCAAAAGCAAAACTTCAATGTAAGCTGAAAGGAAGAGGTAATGTTGCAGTAATGACTGCCTAATACCACCTCTTCACCACGACTGCACTGTACCTTCCAGTAGTTTGGCTGACAGCTTTGATTAAGCCACCTTGAATACATTGAAAGAGATCTTTGGGTAGTTAAATCTTCATACGGAAACCCCATGCGTACAGCAAACAGAGAGGCTTTAAAAACAACAACAAAACAAAAAAACACCTTAAATACAGATATAATCAAAGCCTCTTTACACATAGAATCATGGAAAAGTGACATCTCCTTATGAAACACATTGATGTTTACAATTCTAAAAAAAAATACTTTTTTTTTTTTTAAATAAATTTGTGCTTGTGAATGTCTGTCCATCATCCTTTCATGACTTCTGAAGCTCTGTTTCTATTCCAGGAAGGAGAGTTGTTAATCATTTTTTCCTGTCTGAACTTTCTCACTTGGATATTCGTCTAAGTATTGCAAGAACAAAAGAAGAAAAGGTCAGCCTCACTGTGATTATGAAGCTCTCCAATCTATTTGAGACAGAACTGAAAATTTGATAACCAAAATAATGTTTTTCTTCACTTGTAATTATTCTGCACTGAATCTACCTCACCAGACTCAGTTCTGTGTTGGTATAACTCAACATACGGCTGTTCATGGGGGTGGATAGAGATAGGACAAGGGGGAATGGTCTTGAACTGAGACAGGGGAGGTTTAGGTTAGATATTAGGAGGAAGTTTTTCACACAGAGGGTGGTGACACACTGGAACAGGTTGCTCAAGGAGGCTGTGGATGCCCCATCCCTGGAGGCATTCAAGGCCAGGCTGGATGTGGCTCTGGGCAGTCTGGTCTAGTGGTTGGCTACCCTGCACATAGCAGGGGGGTTGAAACCAGATGATCATTGTGGTCCTTTTCAACCTAGGCTATTCTATGATATGATTCTATGAACATAACAGCCTTGTCCACATGACTTCATTATGCAAACATTTATTTACCTAAACTGGAAAATATAATAAGTCAGTATTTAATTCTTCAGTTTCTTTTTCACCTTTCTTCTCTTCTCTGTTCACTTCTACAATCACTAATTAAAAGTACTCTGATATTTGCCTGTGATGGGGAATGGAGCTTTCTGAACATTTGTTCCTCCTCTTTACCACCTGACTAATGTTTTTCTCAACACCACCCATTAAATCTCTTACCAAAGCCAATTGTAACATAAATGACCAAGTGCTTGAATTAAATAGCATCTGCAAATCCATCTTTCTTTTTTCAGGTCTTCTGTCAAAACAGTCATCACCTCCTCTATTGTCATACTTTACTCCTCTGTGGAGTAATAGAAAAAGCTGGGTTGCACTAATTTTTCTATCATTCTGTACACATTAAAATCTTAAAGAATCTTGTATTTTATCAGCTTCAAAGCAGTTGACTCATTTTTAAAGTTCAAATATCTTTTTAAGTCCCAACTTCCACACTTATCTACACATTTCTTTCAGAGCAGCCCCATACATTTTAAAAATCTTCAATGATGAGCTAAGTAACCTTTCATTAACTATTCAATACTTTCCTGCAACATACATCTCTTTTGAAACTAGTGTTATTCTAAAAGCAGCAGCTTGTTCTTTAAAACCTAAACTATTTCTCAAGCTTGCAATTTTGCTCTTTTATGATGCCCGGGAACACACCTCCCAAAGTGATTTTCTATATTCAGATCTTCACCACTGTTTTTAAACTATAAAAAACTATATATAAAAATATAGTATTTGTGCTCAATATAAACTAAAATAGTAATATGGCACTGTAGCATCTCATTTCTTTTAAAATCATGGAGTAACTGTCTAAAGAATGACAAATATTTGCAGCTAGCAGCTTCAGTTTCTACAGTATGTTTTATCAAATCATTTTTATATCTGTTATCAGTATTATTAGCTAAGCCTTGGGATTACAAGTTAATAATTGGAGTTAAATTGGTAAATACCATAAAGCTGTATTTTTCTTTTAACATGGAAACAATGGAATAAAATCTAATTCATACACATGTAACGATAAACACTTCAGCGCTATTTAACAAGATTTATTTGTTTGTCAGGGAATCCCTCCACTCAAGATTAACAAATGACAATTTTATAACATAAAGAGGTTAAGACTCAGAAACAGTAAAAGGAATAATTACCTGACTCTCCCACTAACAATGTATGCTTAGTGTGCTCAATGACCTTTCGTGCTACACCGATTGCATTTTTCACATGTCTGAGATCTGCAACTGCCCCAACTTCCATAGTGTTGCTGGAAGCAAGACATATTTAGAACTTATTAAAAAAAAATAGTTGCATAATTTGTATTCGGCAAAATCTTTCCTCGTGTAAACTGGAAAATCTGTTGCTTTAAAGTACAGCTTTAATTGTCCTGCACCACAAATAGGTGGGCATCACTTTAGTAGAGAAGAAATTTACACGTACACTGATACATTGTAACCTTGCATAGGTAGAGGATGTTGCCCAAGTAACAGTTACTCTACCTAGAATAATATTTTCAATAGGGTAACTACTTTGTTACACAACTCATAACCAAACCAAACACCAGCAATTACTTTCTAAGCAGGACAGCCTAAAATGGTAAATAAAGTACAGAAGACAATAGCTACAGAATTGGAACACTTACAGAATTAATCTAATGGGAAAGCTTAGGATGCTACAAACTGTTCCCTTTGCAACTATTTATCAAGACCTGGATTACTAAGTGCAAAAATTCCCTAATAGACATACTTGGTTGTTATTCCACCAAGTGAAAGAAGAACTTGCCCATAGTTAAACCAATAAGACCACTGCAACAAATTTTACATTAAAAAGTGTTAAAAATTACAGAGATCTTTTTTTTTTTTTTTTTT